>JADKXX010002456.1:0-218760 GCA_017310255.1 Butorides virescens
TCTTCTCTTCTCTTCTCTTCTCTTCTCTTCTCTTCTCTTCTCTTCTCAGAATTGGATCTAAGCCTTTCTACAAACTGATGAATATCTGTCTTTCCAAACATGCACACACCTAACCTTTTTTCCTAAGAAAACAGCCAGCTGCCAGAAATAGAGATTTGGGTGATTCGTTGGTTAACTTTGTATGTTAGGATCTTAAGTATGGTACCCTAATATTTGAAAAGAAAAAATATTTTCTCTTTAATTTATATTTATTTTCTCTTTAATTTTATATTTTCTCTTTAGCTTACACAAGCTATATAGAAACTGCAGTTGCCACCCCAGTTTCAAAATCCTACTTTTGGCATTGATTTTATATACATATTGAAACTTTCTTCTAAGAATTGGGTAAACTGCCTCACTGAACCACAGATCTTCTGTAAACCATCATGTCTTCCAAAAAAGCACTGGACTGTTTACAGTTCAGAAGTACTTAAGGGACTATAAGGCTGTCTGGGCTCCACTGTGCAGGGGAGCAGAATAAGAATCTCAGTGGAGCAAACAAAAAACCAGTCAAGGTGGCTGCAAAAAATGCTGCTTTGAGGCAACTGTCCTTGAAAACTCTGCTGTCCTACCTCTTCAGACTAGTGAGGTTTCTTAGATAGTTTTCTTATCTGACTGAGATGACATCTTTCTGCAATTGTTTCCCACTCTATTCTTCCTTCTGCAGTAGTGTAGCCAGAGTAAAATTAAAAACTGGAAGCTCTCAGCTTATGGGAAAACATACAGCTGCTGAAGTTGTGCAAATGTCTGATTAGAACTTCTCATTAAATACATGAAACAGCGCTTCTTGCCTCCTTGTTAGTTAAACACAGTTTGATGAAAATAAAGAAAAACATTTAGAAGACCATAGCTTAATGCCAGATGTACTTTGGCATTTCTTGTTCACAATAATTGATCCCAAATTTTGTAAGAAGCAAATGAACACAGAAACCAAAATCCTATGGAAAATTAGGAGGAATTGAACATCTTGGGCACTTCTGAATAGTTTGCTCCACTCTTCTAACACTTCTAAACTGATGTATATGTAAGTGTACTGGGCTACCAGTTTGGTATGCTCATTTCTTTTTCCTTACCCTCCTCTTTTGGACGAAAGCTATTCCCCTACAGAGTACCCCATTAATATCTTCATGTGCTCTGAAAAATCCTAGTGGGAGTGTCCCCATTTGGCATATGGTGTTTGGCAAAGTCACTTTCTGGCATTTTTCCATCTGAATTATGAGGAAAATTAGATCAACTGTATGGTACAGATCTCAGCAGGGTAGTGCCCTAAGCAATACTAGAACAAGCAGCATAATTTAGGATTTTTTTGATGTTTAATGTTGGGAGAGGAAAAAAAACCTTTGAATTATTTTTATCAACAAATGCCTTAAAAAAAGACATGCTTAATCTGAAGTTTTGTGCTGAGTTTTCCAATTCTGTTAGAGATAATTTAGACAGTGTGTTCAAACAAGCTAATAGATTCTAATAAGCTGAACAGGTAAGACCTACCTGTGGTAGTTAAAAGTCTGGATGCAAAATCAGATTATCACAGTTTTCAAGTGCTCTGTTGTGGTGTTTGTAATTGGTCATTGTCTGGGGAGAATCAAGTAGAAGCATAAACTTGCGATCTTACTCTGGGAAATTGCCTAATTTTCTTCTATTAATCAGCAGGGCAAAATGTTTGTTTTGACATTTTACTGCTAATCCAAATAGGATTTTTTACTTTCATCTATGCATTGATAAGTTTTACACAGAGACCTTCTTGGCTTAACAATAGCTCCCCTTTTTTTTTCAAAAGTATTTCTTTCATTATGCAGTTTTTCTTCTATTTTCATTTGACTCATTGTCTAGTTCAGAAATCTGTCTACAAATTACATGACTCATTAAAATTACTATTGCATCTTTTTCTTTAGGGGGTTTGATCAGAATCGTTTCTATGCAGAACACAATCTGCTGTGTTTGCAAATACCCCTAAATGCTGATTTTTTTTTTTTTGTAAAGAAATATTGAAAAATGAGCAGAAAACTTTAATGCAAAGCTGATTTGTTTTTCTTTAAAACACTTTTGGCTTTCATGCAATGTAAGAGACAGACCAAATGTATTTATCTGTTAATAAGAGCTGACTAGGTTTGTTTCTGAACATTCTAATAGGGAAGAAAACTAGACTTACGTTTAGAAAAGTAATTATTTGTGTTTGTACAAATAAGTTATGTAGTACCATATCTCCAACTGAGCAATTTGAGGAACTGATTTTGAAATTTTGAGCACATTTCACTTTCACTTTTAGAATCATCAGTGTGGCATGTAGTTTATTACTTCTGCATGATGCAATCTTTTTATTTGGAAATAGGTATATAACATGGAAAGAATACAAATTGTGAAAGTGTGGGTATTGGTAAATTGGTAATTATTTAAGATGAAAAAGAATATAAATATACATTTCATAAGTCTGAAATCTGCTTTTTAAAAATTGGAAGTTTATTAGAATGAGGTTATTAAATGTAAAATTAATTGAAAACCTGGAAAAAATGCAATGAAGTTATCTTTAGTATGTTTTTGGCTTTTCAAACCTTACTGGAAAAATAATTCTTCTTTATAAACATATTTGATCTTTTAAATCACATTAATAAGTGATCCATCATGCCAGGGATCTGATAACATATAATTTGGATCCATAATTTGTTTTCAGGATTGTTTGGAGAGTTGTGTTAAAAAACAGAAGAGACAAACTTTTTTCCAAACATGTAATTTCTTTAATCTTCTTCACTGTGACAGATTAGAATTAAAGTGTCAGTTCCTAACTGTTACAGGCTAGAATTAATGTTGAGGATATTATAAGGAATGCAAACCCATTTACTTCATACTTGAGTGGGTGGTAGATGATGAACTGGATTCAGGTTAACTCTTAGAATTAGCATGTAGAAATATAGCTCCTAGTGAGATCAACAAGAACAGAAGATCTTTGTAGCAGGGAAAGATGATTTTACAGTAAGAGTTCAGGGTGGATTGGGAAATAGGCATTATGTGCAAAGGCTCCTTAAAATAAGTTTACTAGTTATTTATACAAAACCATGAAATTTAGGGAACATAACAGAATACACTGGAGTGGAACGGGACAGGAGGCAAGATAAGAAAAGGTAATAGAAGGGGACACTCCAGAGAAGCCACAGTGAAAGCCAAATAAGAACCACAGGTGAAATGGAGCTGGGAACTACCTACCAACACTTGCAAAACCACCTCTGTAACTGTAAATCTCCCTGTAATACTCTCCCTGATAGTAACCCTTAACAGAAAGTACAAAATAAGGGCGTAAATGATTAAGCAGGTAGTGTGCTGGAGATGGAATTCAGGATACTTTGTAGAATTCTGTCAGTTTTTTCTTGCATTCACTTCATCATTACTTACACTCAAGCATCAAACATTTTGAACAAAGTGATTTTTCTGTCCCATTTCTCTGCAGTCTCTAAAACAGCAAGATCCTTGTCTGTGATTATTCTTGTGATAATTATGAATCAGTACAAATAATCTTGACTAGTGTTTGCCTTGCTTAGGATTAGGTATGGTATAAATGACATTTCCATGAACTGTTTTGAGAATCTGATACTCTGTTTTTCATTATGCTCCTTCTAATCTCAAGCACTTCCCTTTTTATTTAGGCTGTTCTTTCATAATTCCCAATTTCCAGAACACTGGCGACAGAAGGAGTGAAGCAAAGACATGCTGGAGACTTTTCTAAAGGCATGGAGTAAAGTGTCTTTTGCGAGCCTTTACAAGTAGTGCCTACAGTGCAAATAATGAGTAAGAAATATATGATGAGAAATGTCTGTTTACCACAGATCAGAACCAGACATACAGCTGGTTAATGACAGACTGCACATCTTAAGTAGCAAGAGTTTTTATGCTTTGTACACTCTGTTAGATTTTACATGAATTGAAATGAAAGTTATTTTATGGTTAAGTGTTTTCCAACTGAGGGAATTAGAAGGTTCATGGTTTTCTGAAGTCTTGGATGGTGGGCTGCCTCCAGTTTTTTGTTTTTGTTTGGTTGGTTTTGTGTTGGGTTTTTTTGATGGAGAAAGAGGATTACAAAGCAAAACATGGGGTGTGTGAAGTAATGACACACAATCAAGCTTCTTTGCATCTTACTCATTCACATGAAAAAAGCAAACTCCACAAACTAGAATGATCAGCTCCTAGAGTCCCTAATAATTAAAACAATGTAATTATTGTTGATGGTGGCAATTGCATATAATTTCCCTTGCAGGTCATCTCATCAACCATAAACTCTAACACAGAGGTAGGTAAAGAAGAAACTCATTTAAAGTAGGTACTTGCTCTGTATGCCCTATGAGCACAATCAATTTCCAGTGTCCTCAGGTCCTACGGATAACATCTGTTTCTGCAGTTCAGTAGAAAATTCATTAGTAAAACTATTCCCTCTGAGAATTCATGGACTCCTACCAGTCCTTTTATTCCTTTGGGCTCTAGACTCCACCTCATCCACTGTATCTGAGCTTGAGATATATTGAGATGTCCCTGATTTTCATTTCCCAGCTAGTAACTTTCTACATAAAAACTTCACTTTAAAAAGTAATCCCCTGCAACAGACACCCATCAAAACACAGCAGCCATCTTTGTTTCAGGGTAGATGCATTTATTTCTATGTATACGCTGTCCAGATAAACCATGAAGTTACATCCATGTTGGTATATGAATTATGATTAACCTTTACATAAGCAATGACATTGGTAGGGGATCAGTGTGGTCATCTAGTATAATACATGATAATTCATTTAGTGAGTCACAGAATTACAGACTACACTACATAGGAACCCAATATTCTTTAAGGATTATATAGATAGGACCTTGTTTTAATCACCCTAAAATCTAAAGATCATTCTGGATCTATTAGAATAATGATTTCATTTATCTCCCAAGTAGTTATTAATAAAAAAAGGATTAATCTGAAAAGAAAATGTAGTAATATTTTTCATGAATTGGAAAGGTTTTGTGCATTCCAAAGACAGAGTTAACATCTGTTAACTTTGAAAGAGGAACAGGAAGAGAATGATCGAAAAGGCGTTCCATCTTGGGCCTTTCTTGGCTTTGGTAAATGATATCTCTAAGTGAACTTAAGTCTAAGCCCCCAAATTTATATTCCTTCCTTTCGAAAATACCAAAAGAGTAAGATTAAATGCTTACAACTTTCCCCCCTAAGTTTCATTGCTAAAAATGATTTCTTACCAGCTTTCCTAATTCCACTTTTTCCCCAGAGTCTACTTTATTATTTGTGGAAGCCCATGAAAGCTGCCCAGAACATTTACATGTCCATGTATGGGCTCGATTGCAGAAACAGGACCAGACTGGAGGCTTTTTCAGATAAGTCAATGGAAACTTCAGAGACAGAAGGCCTTTTGTTACCGCCCTCATTTCTTTGATGGAGAGGAAGCAGTGTTTAGTAAATATCTCTTTTCTGAGATAGATGGCAGTGTATAGTATTTTCTTTGCCAACATTAATTAGCTGGAAGTGTAATAAGTATTCTCTTAGGTTAAATATTTTTTTCCAACTACATGAATATTAAAGTTCTGTTCAAGAGTTACAAAAATACTGAGAGTTTTTCTGAATCACTGATATAAATAATCAACAACATTTTTTAATAGTGAGAACTATAGAAGAAAATAATAGTTTATACTGGTATTTTAGGAGTCTAAATTGGATGAATTGGGCAACTGTCTATCTTGTAATCTGGTTTTGGAGACCATGAAAAGACTCAGGTTTAGCATTTAGTTACCGAGAAATCATAGGCAGCAGTAGCAATAATTAATGCCCTTCCAACATGGTGTTATGGAAAATGGCTGTTACTGAATTATTCTAGTTAAAAGAATCCTTCTAGGACTGCTTCCTACAATGTGGACAGGAGCTTCTAATAATGTGATCAACTGCTTGCATTTTCCCATATAAAAGTACTTGCAATCTTAAACACAAAGGTGTAACAGAATCTTAACCAGAACGTGAAGCTACCAATTCTAGAACATAAATAAAGTACTTTATAAAGGTAAATTTAATGATTCATTTTGGTGTACATATTACAATATGGGGTACACATTACAATTTCTATGCCTTAGAGTCATTAAATCAAGAGTGAATGTCTTTCTAAATTATGGCACATGCATTAGAACCAGTCACAAAATTAAATAAAATGAATAATGGTTTCAGTCTGTTATTTCATACAGGTTCTAATTTTTATGCCCTTGAACATGCACTAAAATGTTAATTGACTTGCATTAAATAAAATTTAAATGAACCTTCCAAATATACTGTAATCATTTATGTAGTGTAAAGTTTACACATCAGTTGAAGGGATTTTTTTTGCTTTTTAAAAGTAAAAAAAAATGTTTCTTATCACTTATTCTAGCTTCTGTGTAGGAGTAATCAACATTGGGAACTCTGAATATACATATAACGTTATCTAATTATATCCTACGATTTGAAAGTGGGTTCATTTTTTTCACACAAAACTAAATTTGTCTAAACTTGAAAGTGTAGAACCCCACTCAGAAATCCATAATCTGTTTTCATTCCCACTTTTTTCTCTTTCTTTTACAACAATCTGATAGTTGACTTAAAGAGGTGTTTTCAGTGTCACTTTCGGCAGAAAATGATAAAGCACCAGAAAAATCACAACAGTTCATTGACCATCCTCTTCCTTGAAATCACTGTGTATAATAAATATATAAAACCATTGCTACTTAAAATGTGCTATGAGAATAACGTTGCTCTTCATCAGAGAAAATCATAAGCAAATGCTTCTGCAAGAAAAACTGTATGTGCATCTAAGATATTCTCCTAAGCAGAATATCTGATGGTGGCTCTTCATGTATCTAAAGACTATCATTTTGGAGATGAAACTGGATAAACTGTAACTGGATACAAGAGAACCACTTTTAACAGATAGAGTCAAATAGAGAATCTATTTAAGAAACTGCAATTTGCATTTCACTAAAATTTTCTATTTGCTACTGATTCACTTCATTCTGTATTCTTTCTCTTTCTTAAGATGCCTTTCCTCACACCTTATGAAAACTGAAAACTGGATCCATTCCTGACTCCATTCTCACTCACCAGTTCCGTGGAAAACTGTTCAAGATCCCATCAGCCATCCTACAACCCAGGGAGGCAGCTAGGCCATGCGGATGCTGAGCAGCAGACTGTCTACTTGGTTTCCTTGGAAATTCTTGGTGCTGGAAGCCTTCCTTCCATTGAAATAATATTTTCTTGATGAGAGGTTATTTTGTTGAAAGTATTAGATTGATGTAGTCATTAGTGCCTGAAACAGTTTCCTATTGTCACTGTGAGACTGACTTTCTCTCCCCAAAAGTCACATCTGCTGAAACAGGGCTGTGCAAAATGGAAGGGAAATTCCTTTCAGCCCTTCTCTGTAACCAGATGCACTTTTAATTGGAGAAGTCTTAGTACAGGTTTTCTGTTTTCAACCTTTCAAACTATATGTCTCCTGAAGCTGTTTTGATTTGGTTAAAATCTGTCTCCCTCTTCCTGTTGGTCCTTTGTCTGTAAAATTTCTGTTCACTTCCTACCTGCTGAAAATGTCCCTGTCCCTCCCTGCCAATTTCTCCTTTCTCCTGCTACCTAGCTGTTATTAGTTTCGCAGCACATCCATGTATAAAAAACATTCATCTGTGACTTAAAGAGTTCTTTCTTGAGAAAAAACAGGGCAAAAGAAGTATAAGAACCTGGCCTGAGAAGAGAGGATGAGCAAGGGACAGGGTATAAATACCAGTGGTGGGTAAATCCTTTTTTGGTGAAAAACTAACTCCTATGGTGGAGCTGCAAATGAAAATGTAAAAGGCTATGAGGGTGCTGATTCCTGCAAATTAGTTTCCCTGAGGTAAATCCCAGGTCAACCACCGCTCAGAAGAGAAATCAAAGTGGCAAACCAGGAGAAGGTTGGACTTGACAGGTTCCATTCTCTCTTGTTTTTTCAGTGCCTGTGACTGAAGAATGACCATACGTTATCTGATAGTCACAGTGGAAATAATCCAGGATTTGGAGAATTTGTTGAAGTTAAGTTACTAAAAAAAATCCCAAAGGCAACTATCTGATGCAGGCAGCTGCTTGAAGAACATCAGCCTGTGTTCAAATACTACTAACTCTTCTGATTTTCCATTTTTTCTCTCCCCACAAACTTTTAAAACACTGGTTTTCGTCTTGTTTCTTGGCCTGTCTTTATTTCATTGTAAATACATAGCATTGCCACCTACTAAGTAAAAATAATGTTTCAGATGATCACCACTTCCCCTTGGATTTTAATCACTTGCCAAAGCCATTTGAGTCTCATATTCTTCTATCAAGACAATTTACACTGCTGTGTACTAGATAAAAATATAATGAAAGATCTGTAGCTTTCATACTCTATACTGTGAAAACTGGTAGAGTTTCTCACTTATTTTCAATGTTTAAAATAAATTATGCAGTTCTATTCTGATTAAAATAATAGACCCATGCACAACTCAAGTTGTTGATGAGGGAGATAAATTATCAAGATAAAAATCTCTTTATTTTACTGACTACATTAGTGGAATTGTTTCCTTGATAGTTTTTCCACCCAAAACAAGAATGTTTGTTCATTATACATCTATTATGAAGAGAAAATTCCCCCAACATAACCTTCTCCCATTTTACTTGTTTTGCTGTCTTTGTGACAGGCAAACATAATTTCTGTTCTGTTTTGTTTGTCGAATGTGACAGGGACAGACATTTAGACAAATTCATACATCAAGCAAAGGGCTGGATTCAAGCTTTTCCAAGTTGAACCTGATACTTTTAAAGAGTGTGAACAGCACTTTGGTCAACTTACAGCATCATGAGCCAGTTTCTGATACCCAGATTGCTGCAGTCTGAAAAGTGCAGAACCCAAGGAGGCTCCTCTAAATCATGCTAGTTGCAAAAGTTGAACCAATGATCATCTGCTTTTCCCTACTACAATTGTTCTTCCTTAGGAAAAAAGAAGAAATAGGAGTTGAAATCACCTTGCTGAATGTAATTTTATTTGCATGATTGCATCTGACAGCCGCAGATGTGACCTTGCACCGGGTATTAGCAGGCACTGTGAAGGAGAAGCAATACCAGTGGCCCACCTAAAAGTTAAGTATAAAATGGGAAGGGTGGAATTCAGTTGCTGAAACGTAATTTTAGATGCATAATTTTAGAGGCATAATTTTAGATGCTAATTTAGATCCTGTCTGTCTCCAAGTGCTGACTGGAAAGAGTATGAGCCTCTCACAAGTACTGTAAAGAATCTCAAATGACAACACACGTATATTTAGGCATAAATATCCTGTGGTTACAAGCAAGCAAGGAAGTATGAGAAGAGCATGACACAGCATTTATCAGAATGGTAGGAACTGATGACTTATTTTAAACATGATCTTTGCAGCAATTATCTCAGTGGATGTACATTGATCACACAGGTTCAGGCTGGGCAATGGGATGTAAAGGTCATCAGGATAGGAGTTAAAAAGAGCTTGTGTGAAAACATGCTTCTGGAATAAATGAAGCAAAAATACGATATACAGACATAAGATCCTGGGGAGAAATCTGAGAGAAGGAAAATACTCTCAAGGTGTGATGTGATGTGATGGGGCAGTAATGAGGTGACATTCACAGTGATCACGTTGGGTGGTCTTGGGAAGGAAAATAGAAAGGACATCCCATATGAGATGTCAGGCAGGAAGAAGGAAAGAGAGAGACCTGAAGGAAAGAGAAGGAAGGAGATTCACAGAATCATCAGAGTAACTTTGTTATAAAGATGACAGATGAGTCTGTGCTTATGGCTGAGGTTACCAAAGATAACCTAGAAAGGAAGAAGATCCCAGAGCAATAGATCTATAGAAACACTGTAAAGAGGGTGGGAATCACCTGGAGGAGAGGCTGGTGGATCTTTTAGAGCTAGAGGACAGCCAGGATAAAATGGAATTACAGAAGACAAAGGACGACTAGATTAAAGAAAACTCTTGTTTCAAAATCAAAACCAGACAGGGCTAGAAGATAGACAGCAGTGTGTTTGTTCCAATATTTGGTTGAAATGAGTTTCTCAGTAAAAGTATTTTGCAAAAAGTGCAAAGAATCTAGATTGAAGATGGAAAGCAAAATTCAACTTTAGACATGTTTAGACATTAAGTTATCTAAAACTAAGTTAATTTTTAGATAATTGTGAGGTATATCTCGGATATGTAATATCAAGGAAAAACTCAAATGAGAGGTGCTCCAGACAAGTGAGAACAGTGGTTTTATTGTGTATTCACAAAAAACCCCAAACTCACATGATGCAGAAGCTGGAGATCTCACAGACAGAATGATCTGTCCTTGAGGATTGTTTCTTTTCAAGTAGGACTTTTCTGGAACTGGAGGGTAACTTTATGCCCATCATGTGCTACTGTACACAGAAGCTGAAAGTATTGCTTAGAGAAGTAGTTCCTAGCAGGTGAAACTCAGCTTCCTACAGAAGGCTGGAAGAAATTGTTGCAGTGTTTATACCCTCACTGAAACAAAATTGCATTATGTCGATCTTGCAATATTCTTCCATATAGCTGCAAGTTTAGGCTGGTATGAATATTCTAGAGGGAGGAAAAAAGTTTCATCAGACACTATATGAATACTAAAAAAAGGCTCAAAGTGTGTTCAACATCAGCTTTTTTTTTTTTTTTTTTTTTTTTTTAATAATAGCAGACAGAAGTAATAAGAAACCTTGCAGATTATCCAGGGATATAAACCTCTTAAAATACTTTTTTTACCAGTTTAATATTCTTCGGTCATTGCAAATAGTGACATCCAAATAACTGGTGTTGTGAAGATAAAATAAACTCTTTCACAATGCATACAGAAATATATTCTTTGTTCCAAGCACCTTTTAGATCCTTTTATTTGACTGTTTGCATGCTGGTCTTGCATGAAGCAATACATTTGTGCAATTGATAATTCAGTTCCTCCAGACTTTGGAATTCTCTAGGCACCTTCTCAGGTATAGCTTGCATGTAATTTATAGCGACCTGCCACTCCTTATCTAGAAGCAGTGCATTCAGCCTCCTATTTAATAGACTCATTTAACTCAGAATCTCTCAGTTTCTACTTCTTGGGGTTTTTTTACAGCAAGGAAGTCATCCTTGACAAAAATAAAAAGGAATGAACAGACCGCACTTACAAAGTGTGAATAGTATGCTTTCAATGATTAGTTTGATCACTCACTTAATAAAACCAATATGGCTAATATTGTCCTAAGTCTGGAGGTGACCTTTCCAATGTTTTAAATAATAGAGAAATGATTTATGGTGATGCATCTCATGCTATTACACTTTGACATATATAAATGAGGTACTGAAATTCTATAATGTATCAATTTCCCCATGTTATCTGTAGATATTGCACTTTTACAGAATAGGGGACCACATTTATATACTTCCCTAATATAAAAATTATCTAGGAATCACCTTAATTGAAAGTAGCATAAACATTAAATAAAACCCCTATTTATTAAAGAAAATAAATAAATTAAAAATAACATGAATATGTATAAATATTTTATATCTGATTGAAAGCTATTATTTCAGTCAAGTATTTCATTGTGATCGAATTTAAATAATTACATTAAAATGTTAGATCATAAATTACTCACAGGTATTTACAAATAGCATAAACAAAAGTGTATTTAATATAACCATAACATGAACATTGTTTTGGATGCTTTTTATCTCATCTTTTTTTTAAAGAGAAGTAACATTGTCTTTCTTCTTTTCTTTCTTCTCTTCTTCCTTCCTTCCCCCATCCTCTGAACTACAAAATACAAGATCTCCTGCAGAATCACAGAAGCACAGAATGGTTGAGGTTGGAAGGGATTTCTGGAGGTCATCTTTCCCACACCACCCCTGCTCAAGCAGGGCTACCTAGAGCTGGCTGTCCAGGACCATATCTAGATGATTTTTGAATATCTCCAAGGCTGGAGACTCCACAACCTACCTGGTCAACCTCTGCCAGCGCTCAGTCACCCTCACAGTAAAAAAGTGTTTCCTGATGTTTCAGTTGTGCCTATTGCCTCTTGTCTTCTCATTAGGTGCCATATGAATACTTGTTCATAAGTTTATGTTGCCATTAGTCAGCTTGTGTTATGAACAACCTTTACATTATTTTGTGTAACTTCATGTCTCTGCATAATGTCTCTATAAAATGTTTCATAACTGACTCAGTGATGTGAAATAAAATCTGGTAATCTGTGGAAGACTTTTCTGGCCATTCTTCCATAAATTCAAGGCTTTATTTTCATCTCTATGCTGAAACTAGCCTATGGCATTAGACTAATATTACGACTTTTAACCTCTATTTCAGTGTAAATGGTGGAACTCTTATGTATTATACCCTGCTTAGAATCTTACTGACATTATGCTTAGAATCTCATTGACAGTATGTGTAATTAAAGCTCCCTTTCACCATGTTATGAAGCCTGATCAAAGCCTTTTTTTTTTTCTTTTAATCAGGTGGGTCACGTATCATTCTGAGAGTTCTTTACCCTTAGATGAAAGACAATGATGAAGTAAGCTGTTGCTGACAGTACCATCTGTAAAGCCAGACATTGATGTACCAGAAACATCTGCTGAGCTGGATCATGCACGTGACCAACGTATTTGCTTTCTGTGATGCAATCACTGTTTAAGTGGATGAGGAGTGCTTGGTGGACATAATGTACCTTGACTTTCATAAGGCTTTTGATGCTGTCTCCTACTCCAACCTTTAAAGAGTCTAAGGAAATATGGGCTGGAAGAATGGAATTATAAGTAGATTGAAAATTGCCTGGACTGCCAGGCTTCAAGGGTAGATACCAGGGTCCCTGTTTTTCAATGTCTTCAGCAGCAACCTGGATGGTGATCCACAGGGCATGATTAGCAAATTTGCAGATCATTAGGGATAGTGGCTTCAAACAGAGGGACCAAGAAACTTTCAGACTGATCAACAGAAACCCTGTGAAGTTACACAGAAAAAGTATTTCCTCCCATTTTAGTATGGTAGGGACCTGCACACATTTTGCCTTCTTTGCCACGTGAAGTATAGGTTGCCTGCTAGGATCATCCTCTGCTAATGTAACTAATGCTTTATTTCATAGAATCACAGAATGGCAAGGGTTGGAAGGACCTCGGGAGATCATCTAGTCCAACCACCCTGCTAAAGCAGGCTCACCTAGAGCAGGTTGCAGATGATCACATCCAGGTGGGTTTTGAATATCTCCAGGGAAGAAGTCTCCACTACCTCTCTGGGCAGCCTGCTCCAGTGCTCTTTCACCCTCAAAGTAAAGAAGTTTTTATGCATACTCAGACAGAACTTCCTGTGTTTCAGTTTGTGTCCATTACCTCTTATCCTGTCTCTGGGCATCACTGAAAAGAGTCTGACCCTGTCCTCCTGACACCCACCCTTAAAATATTTGTAAGCGTTGATAAAATCCCCTCTCAGTCTCCTCCAGGCTAAACAGACCCATGTCTTTCAGCCTTTCCTCATAAGAAAGATGCTCCAGTCCCCTAGCCCTCTGTTGGACTCTCCACAAGTAGTTCCTTATCTTTCTTGAACTGGGGTTCCCAGAACTGGACACAGTACTCACATAAATTCCTAATTTTTTATACACACACAACTTTTGTAGTTTTTATCCACTCTCATATAACAGTATGTGGAAGTTCACAAAAAAAAATTCAATATTTTGAAGAAAGAGTTCTACATTATAGTGATGCATTTTAAAAAAAAGTGTATTTACAGCTATGATGGGATTCTTTTCCCCATCAGACATGCTGTTTTATCTCTGAAATACTGAATTAGTTGTATTATGCCTACTATTGCTCTACTTAATTTTGATTTCTGTTCCTCAGAAGAAAAGAGCTTTCAAAGGGATGTAAATACAAAAAGAAAGAAAAGGCCTGTTTCAGAATCTGTTTGACGGTCACACAAGAGCCTGTTTACACAGCTCTGCCAGTACAATCATTTGTTGGAAATGGGGAAGAAGACCATTCATACAAACATTCCAGTACACATGATCAAATCACTGTAGTTTTAAATTACATCTAACAATGGAGATTGAATAGGGATTTCAGAAGGGTTTTCTCCTTTTTAAAGATTCCCCCCACTTTCCCCCCACCCCCAAAATGTTAACATTTAGTAACCATGTGAATCTATCCTGTTTTATCTGTAAAGGAAGAAAGCATTTTGGATAAAAGCTATGTTTCTGATAATGTCGTAGGAAGTAGTTCATCAGCACTGTGAGCAACAAAATATGTTACTGCCTTTTCTTCAAGATGGTTATACATGCATTGTTGATCTCCAATGTGTTCTTTGCCTCTTCTGTGTGAAGGACTTCACAGAACTGAAACACTGTAAAAGTCCAATGTGACTTGTAATGTGAATAAGGAAAATTTCACTCCAGCTCTACCATTAGCTTAATAAGCAACCTTTGTTAAATATCTTCCTTTCTTTGCACTTCAGCTTATGTCTCCATATAATTAAAATCATGAGAATTCTTTTGTTTATTATGTGCTTTGAGATCTCTGGAAAACAAAAACTTGAGCAGAGAAGGAGAACAACAAATACATCTTTGCCATTTACTGTGTTTAGGATGTGCCCCTGCATCAAACCTGGATCAGTTGCATCCCTTCATGTAGTGGTGACCACATTATTGAATAGTAACAGTAAGTTCCATTCTTTCTTTTACTTATCTTCTCTAGTGTATCCCTCTCCATTATTTTCTTCCTTGAATTGCAAGTACTGGAGAAAAAAGATAGCTGTAGTACACAAAATTGTGACTATACAATTTTTATGATATACTTTGAGGTATGAACAAATTAAGACAATTTCAGATGTTGGACCTGGCTGTTAAGGTTGATTTATTTCACTGAACTCTAGGTGTCTATAGCAAAGATATCTATATCTGAGTTATTTTCCTAAACAGCCTTTACTCTCAGTGAGGAGAAATAAACATTTTAAAGGCATGAATTATTTTACCTGCTTTAGATGTCTCCTTGAGGATGAGAATTGTGCCCTGGAAATGCCAATTCTTTCCATGGATGGAAGAGGGACTGATTAGTCCTAACATCTGCTCTGAATCAGATGAATCTCCCCTTTTGCCTGAGGTCAAGGCATTTGAAATAGAAAGGAAGGAAGCACACAGCATTACTCATCTATAAAGAGCAATACTCAGAGTAGGACAAGCAACACATTTACTCTGTGGGTCACAATCCCAATGCATTATTAAGATGCTGTTATGTTATGTAATTTAAACTGTTAATAAATGAAATAAAATTATTAAAATAATTAAATAGATAAATTGTTTTATGTAAACTATTTACTCACTGGTATCCTACATTTGACTTCAATTATTTCTGTTCTACAGTGAAACTTTTAAACTACTCTGCTAAAAAGTAACAGTCAAGAAACACATAGCAAACAGCCAGAGACTTCACTCTTGGTTTTGGGACATTTGCATAGTAGCTAAAAGAAGAATTAGAACAGGAAAAAAAAAAGGTTAGTATTCAGCTTTACATCCATATGTCGATAAAGAGATCTTCAATTGCTTATTGTTTCTGCCTCTTTGAAAGGAAGTTAAAGCTGAAGAACTGTAACTAGAAGTGCCTCCATCTGGAATCTGTTAGAAGTTCATCTGCAAAGTTTGGTGGTTACAGCCGCAGCCTGCCCTTCTATAGCCTTCTCCCTTGGGAGCTCATTGCCTATGTAATCTGTAGCTTGTGGTGGTTTAGAGTTAATTTCCAGATTCAGTTCAAAGAATGAGTTTTGGTAAAGACAAGTCTGAAATTGCACAAATCTAGTTACTTCAGAGATTAGCTGGAGATATCTGCAGCTGCTCTTCTTGTCACGTTTCCACTGAAATGACTGACAGAGTCACCCAAGTTTTTACAAACAGATAGAGCCAAGTGGAAGGGCTTGTCAACTATTGCAGAAGCAGTAGAACAGATTTATTCTGCAAGTTTAACTAGCGCCCTCTTCCCTTATTTATGGTTAACACTCAAGACAAAATAACATTCAGATGTCAAGCTTCTTTTCTGTACATATCACTCATGATAAAATCCCCACAAATTGTCCCTCAGTATGTGTATGATAAAGCCTGTGCGGGGACTTACGGACTCCTAGCTTTCAACTTCATCTAAAGCAAGGATAGATAGGTGGTTTTGATAGAGGCAGATATCAGATGACAGGAAATAATATGTAGGGAAGGAAACAAAAGAATGTTTCCCCATCAGTTGTAAAAGTCAGAAGAAAATTGGAAAACTTATTGTTGACAGATTAATAGAATTTTGCCTATGATAAAACCCTTTATGGCTTAATTGCATTGTTGGTTTAATATAGCTGATATATATATACACATAGAAATCCATATGTATAGTGCTGTAATCTATGCCTTGTCACATGGATCATGTGCTGTACAAGGGAGAGCTTAATCCTTCCTCTTTTTTCTCGCTATAAATCGAACTCTCTTTCTGAAGGACTAGAATTTTTTTATTAATAAGCCTGAAATTCAAGTCCTGCTATCTCTGCGGTATATCATTGAGTAGATGGATGTCTATATGTTAGCATATTTATGAAGTGTTGATTTTGATGCTCATTTCATTGAATAATGATTTGGTGATCTAAATACACTCCTTTTCTGTAAGTGCAAATTTTCTGAGAGCTTCCCAACAACAACAAAAAAGTCACTCACAGAAAACTATTGCTTATGTTTTCAAAACAAATCTGAAATACAGGAAGCTTTCAACACAGTGATTAGGAAAAGAGGTTACTCTGTAAGGGAAAAAAAAATAAAATCACTGAAACTGATTACACCATGCAGAGCATCCTTTAGAAACACAAATAGAATCTGAGTCAGTACCAGCAGAAAGAGAGAATTCTAAGCTGAAGATTACTGTTATCATATTATGCACTTGGGAGTCCTCTGGTAGAAAACTTCATGAACAATTACTCACTGATCTATAGAAAGGATATTAATGTCTTTCAGAAGATGCAACAAAAGTGTTTTTGAGTCTCAAGAGTCTAAGTTTCAATGAAAAATTAAGGAGATTCCAATTATCCCTGTTTGAATGGAGAAGATTCTTAGGTAACAAAATGAAAAAATTCAGAACCATGACTTGGGATGATAAGATTAATAGGCAAAGGTTTTCTTACTTCTGTGAAGCTAAATTCTCCACAAAACTAGAGGATGTAATCTAGAAGATAGAAAATTTGAAGTAATAGGTGGTTCTGGGCAAAGTAGTTAATACAAAAGATAGTAAACGTATTTAAGATAGTAGTGAATAACAATAAAGCTGAATATCTGCCAGGAGGATGGAATTAAGAGTGTTTGGGAAAATATGCTACCTTAGATGTGTTTTCTCTATGTAGGCAATCATTAACACTAAAACCTAAAAAAGAAGCAAACAAATAACCCCACCCCAAGCCCCCAAACCTACAACAGCAGCATCAAAAAGGAAAAATATAGCACTCCTAGGTAGGTTTTTTTTTTCATAACTATGTTTAAATTGTATTTTTCTAAGGCTTTTCCATGCCCACACAAGTAATTCTTAGGCCACATCCTTCTCCCATTGTGGGTATGGCTTCCACATAGAAACATGCAGCAGCAAGTGAAATTTGACCTTTTGTTCCATGTTGTTCTCAGACCCATGATACGTGGGAGTTTATTCCTAACTAAACTTGAAAACAGGCCTCTGATTTAAGAAAAAAATCAAAACAATGGTTAAAAACAGCCTCTCCTTGATTTTTACCTATTAAAAAAACCAACGCAAAACCAACCAAAATAATATTAGCAAAGCCTAATGTTATAATTAACATTTCTATAAAACCTACAAAAAGGAAAAAAGATCAAGATTTATACTGCATATATAACTTTTGACACCGACCTTTAAAGAGAACTATGTTGAGCATTTTCTTTTGATATAGCAGATTTTATTCTTTGGGTGTTTCGCTGTTCAAACAGGGCACTGCTGTTCAAGCAGGGCACTGATTTTGTGAACACGGCAGATAAGTTTAAATCATGTCAAAAGGTAGATTTTTAATAAGATGAAGAGTGGTAATTTCTAACCATGCTTAATGGTGGCTATAGCATGAATTCAGGAGTCTAGGTGGGAAAGGAATGCTTTTCTCCTTTTATGGAGTTATACCATGGGCATGGCCAATAAAGTCTGGAGAAACTTTTTTCAACAATGTATTCAAGAAGCCATTTGATTGTCCTAGGAATCTTTGGGATATAACTATTCACAGGACTAGGATGCGGGTATATCCAAACCATCCTGTGTTTGTTTGGTTTTTATTTCTTCCTTTGTTTGTTTGGTTGGCTAGTTTTATGAACTTGAATGTCAGTTTTGTTTATCAGAATTCACAGGAGTGGCTTCAGCCTACATTATTAGTATCTTCAAAATAAGCTTTAGCTTGGAATCAGTCATGTTGTGCAGTTAATCATGACCTTCAGAGGAAGGAAAGGATGAGCTTGATTAAGATTGCAGATTGAATTTGAGACATTTTATTTTCATTTCCTCCCTCTGTCACTTCTGGTATTTCTGTCATAACCTTCTGCAAAAATCTTGAGTATATGATCTATTGCTCAGTCCTCTGTTCTTTAAAAGAACTGATACTACTTCATGTAGTTAGATTGCAATTCTTTGGGGCAGCAAATGCTTCTTTATTCCTTTGTATTTGGAATCTAACACAATGGGATCTATGCGTGGTTGGGTTTTGTTGTTGTTTGTTTGTTTTGCTTTGCTTCATTTTTAAATACAAAACCAAGCCATCTTTCTCACAGTATAAAATAAATTATGGGATCAGCTGTATTGCACACTTGCACATGTATCATTGGCCAAATCTTGACTCAGCAATCTGTGAGAGTACACAATTAATTTGTATTTTTCATAACTGAACTCAAATCTGCACCTGATTCCACCCCACAGCTGGAGATTATTACTGTTCTCTCTGCTGTAGAAAGGCTGATATAGACCCAAAGCTATCCCATGAGAAAACTTGTAGTAGAATAGAAGAAAATCATAATTCTCCCAATTAAACAAACCCTAGGGCATTGCTAAGCTATGCAGGTATTGAGGGGGAATGCTAATAACCTTATCCCCAGGTCTGAGGTTAGGCAAGACACTTCCACACTCAACTTGTTACTGGAGCTAGAAAGGGATGCATTGGCAGTGAGAGTAATTAGAGAAAGATAAGCTATTAGGTTTAATATTCTAGAGAAGACAATTTAATTTCAGAAGTATCTCTCTGTTGGAGGTAACTGTTGCTGTAGGGAGCCCAGCGGCAGGAAAGACGTTTGGTACTCGATTGTGGCATACCCACTGGACCGAGCCTTTTTGTTTGTACTGACTGGTACAGGGAATGCGGCAGCTACTTCCATAACAGCAGAGCTTACTCCTGGCAGATATTAAATAAACTGTGACTTCTGCCAGAGCTTGTGCCTGTGGAAATCTATTTAGACCCCATCAGGAGTGTGAGCAGGTGATTTGGCTGACTCTTCCTGTGGAGACTAACTAGTTGCATTATAGTGCCTGGATACTTCCAATGGGATCAATCAGAATATGTTAATTGCGCCAAGATAATTTTAAAGTGGTGTAATGGGAAATTTGTTAACTTGGGAGAAATGCTATATTTTTAACAGTAAGGGGTATTGTTATTATTATTCTTTTGAACAGGTGGTCTAACAGCATGGAAGGAACCATACCGCTGACAACAAGAGAAAAGAGAAGGATGCAGAGAAATGAACCAGCAGGAAGTTCAGAGTTTGTTTGGATAATTTGAAAAACTTATTAGTGGATGGCTCATCTGCACCAAGAAATACAGTATGCTCAAAATGAAGGGACTGTGGCAGGACTTTATATTGCTTTCTCAATTGCTTTTTTCTTTAGCTGCAGAAATCTTTAACAGAGGGGAAAACCATGGATGGCCATCTTTTAGACAATATTAGAAGTAGTAAAAAGTGTTCATTTGGATGAAAAAGAGAAAAAAGTTAGTGAAGATACTCTGGAAATGCTGTTGCAGCTTGTTGAGTCTGATCCTGTCTTCTTAAAACTGAGCATTCACAAAAGAAGACAAAACATTATCATAGAATCATAGAATCATAGAATCATTTAGTTTGGAAAAGACCTTTAAGATCATCAAGTCCAACCGTTAACCTAACCCTGCCATCCCACCACTAAACCATGTCCCTAAGCACCTCATCTACCCTTCTTTTAAATAGCTCCAGGGATGGGGACTCGACCACCTCCCTGGGCAGCCCATCCCATTTCTGTGAAGAAATTTTTCCTAATGTCAAAGGTAATTTGGTCATCTGTTTCTGATGCTCAGTGTTATGAGTAGTTGCATCTCAAGAGAAAGGCAACCCTCATCCAGGGTGAATGCAGCAACTCCCATTGCTAGTTGAAGACAAAATGTGATTCAGGAAGAATGGGACACTGATGAATGGAGCTTCTGCTAGTAGGTGCAAACTATTTATGGTAAGCAGTGGAGGAGTATAGATGAGAAAAGACATTTAGGGAACAGAGGATTGGAAGCTTCAGCAGATGAGATAAAGAGGAACTGGAGAATGAATTCAGTATTAGAAAATATTAGATAGTCCACAATAAACTGTGGCTTAGCAGTGTGTTTTCTTCTGTGGTAGCAGTAGCTGTGGGAAGGGAATTGCAGTTCCTTCCACAGACAGTGTAAGTGCTAACTTCTGGGCTAATGTTACAACTGCTAGAGGAAGGACAACAGGGAATCTCCCCATCTCAGGCCCTTCTTCTTGCCATGTCATTAAGGATAGGCTGTTCCCTCTTTGCTGTCTTGTAGACAACTTATTCTCCAAGATCTGGGAGTGTTTCTGACTGTAAATCCTGGTTGGAGGCACCAGCTGCTTCCACTCAGCCTTGAATTAAGTGCTTCTGCCATGGATTAGAACAGAGCTTAAGATACACTCTCTCCATCACATTTTTTTATTAGTCAGATCAGACAGCTTTTTTTTTCAGCAAGCTCACTATTTCAAATCCAGTGTTGAAGTGATAGTCTCTCTCCATATGCAGTATACTGACCTTGAGTACCTGTCCCAGGATCACAGGTTCCACTTTGGCAGTAATGCAGCTAGTGGTTAGCTGACACAAGGCAGGGTGATGTGGTGCCAAGTACTCACAGAGGCTTTCTTACAAAAAAAATTCTGTACGTGGAAGGTGGGAGTTGAAGAGGGGAAACTAGTAGTTTTGAGACATGAAAGGAGTCAGATTTCTGCTGCTGTTCAGAGCCCTGTTTCATGCCACAGAGCCCTGCTTCGTGCCACAGTTGTGGAGCTGGGCCACTGCTGTGTGACATATCGTTATGCTTGTTCAGCCACTGAACAAGAAATAAAGCAAAAAAAGCATATGAGTTGATAACAGATAGTTGAGTGTATGGTTTGCGTAATAAAATAAATAGCACAAAATTTGGAATAAATTTGGTAAATTCAGAAATTAAATTAAATAACAGAAAAAAAATATTACTGTCTGACCTGTTTATTCACTTTCCACACTATCAAAATAAATGCTAATTGCACAGTAGATATTATCAACACAAATCATAATTTCACATAAGGCTTAATTCCATGCTAGATCATGAGCAGTTCCAGTGACTTGCTATAAATGTGGGATAATAGCCACCATTTTAAAAGTAGTTTATTTACATTTTTATACTTGCATATAGTCTAAGTTGGCTATTTTACTTGAGGAGATGCAGCAAAATATGATGCAGGAATGCGACAGTATGCAAAGCGACTTGAAAGAATAAGGGGTGGTTTTTTCTTCACATACACTATCTGCCTTTAGAGGGGCAAATGTATAGTCAAGGAGGAGATACATGGTGTGCTGGCGCAGAGCAAGTAGCAAATATGTCCCGCAGTATGAATGCAATATGAATGGCAGAGCTAGTCATTCATCACTGGAAATAGGAAGGCACATTTCTAATAGAGGGTTTTTATTTGTCATGTTTATCCAACTTTTAGAATATTTATCTTACCAGGAGGTATCCACAGTTGACTAGTAAGTCTCGTTTATTAAAGTGTACGGTGAAATGGCTATTGACAAGATTGTAGAACTGTCTTATAAAACATAATTTAATAATAAAAAGTGATTAGAAGAGATTGTTATTACAACCTTAAAAACATGCAGAGATTAAATGGGGTCAGACACAAAGCGAAACCAGATCAAAATATGTGAATATATCATAGTTCTCATCTGTGCTGTTATCTTTATTTATAGGTGTTAATATATGTTTGGGATGTTTACTGTAACACAATATATTCCTTACTCTGTGGAGATCTATGAAAGCTATTCCTCCCCTATCACTTTCCCAATTTATTCTGAAGAACTACCAGTTCAAAGACAACTCAGATTTGGGTCTGTATTAGAATGAGTGCTCTGTTTTCAAAGTGGTCTGATGCCCACTGAGATAAATTTTAGGCACTGAGAACTATCTGTGTTAATGATCCTCTAGGGACTCCAGTCCTACCTCTATGGCAAATCCTAACTTTGGCCTCACTCAGGTGAGTGATGCAGAGCCTCCTGACTTCAGCATTGTGTAGCAGAACTTTACAAGCTGAGGAGCACCATTTCCCCTATCTTCTGTTGAAGACAACTTAATTCTATTAATCATGCCAGAATCTTAAGCATGAACTAAAATTAAAATTTTGAATAATATGGAAAAATGTAGCCAAGGCAATGGTTCTGTCTCACTGACAGTCCATAAAATATTACTAAGAGGTTAATATATAACTTTCTTACATAAGGTTGTTGATATTCTAAAAATATATTTATGATTGTAAATAATATTTTTTTGGTTTATCACAAATATAATGAAAAAATATCCTGGGCTTTCTCCTTGGCAGGTATTAGTCTAATGAAACGTGAAATGGTACATAACAACAAAAAATCCCTAAGTAGAAGTGGACAGCAGAGAATGACCTTATCAAATATGTGGAAATTGACCTTATCAAACATATTAAGCATCCTGCCATTATGCTGGGAGGCTATCCTCCATTAGCTGTTGTGGTCATTTAACATTTCATTTTGATGTGGTGTTGTAGTGGTCATGGTCATGAACTATGAGGGTTCATTGACTAGTTGGGTGTGCAAAGATCATGATTATGGGGTTCTCAGGGTTCCACAGTACACAAGGACATGGAGGTATGGGTTCCTGAGAATTTCTTTATTAGAAATTACTACAAAGCTACTATTAGTAAAAACAAATATATAGTATATATGTACAAGCCACTACAAAATTACCACTAGGAGAGCAAGTATATATATAATTACAAGAATAAAGCAAATATATATGAAAGTTATTACTGAATTCCCACTACTGAAGAAAATATGTACTTATGAACTTTTAACTGTATGTCTGCACCTATAAATATATTATATGAAGTGTTACAACACTCACCAGGCTGCTCCAATCAACAAAGGAAAAAATCTCACTTCGAAGATGATCTGTGTCATGGAGTGTGGAGTCAGCCAGGCATTGCCAGCAAGGGTCTAGTCTGTCCGGGAGATCTTGTGAGGGCCAAGCACTGGAAAAATGTGCAGATAAGCCATCTTTGAGTAGGTAGCAAGTTACTTTTTGTACCGTTTTAGTGTAGATACATAAGTGAACATAGGACATCAGTTCCAGGAATAGTTGTTGCTGACTCCTTTTTTCCTGGAAGGTCAGTCTGTAATCACAGTTTCTTTGTCCTGCACCCCTCAAGGTTTCTTAGTCCTGCTAGCTAGTCTCCATCACAGAGGTTTTGGATGAGCTTATCAGAGGTGCCTTGGTACTCCAGGTAAGGATATAACCTTCTTTGTCAGTATGCTTAGCAGGTCACTTTTGTGGTGGCTCCTATCATGTGTAAGAGTGAAATTATTTAAATTCTCAAGCATCAATTCAATTTGTACTATAGTGAGAAATTTAATTGGTTGTAATTTTCAGCAAATGTAGAAATAGTAAAATAGCATTCCTGTCACCTCAGAAATACAACAATGACGTCCTCAGGTTTATGACATTTGTTTTTCTGTGCTTCCCACACTGAGCTGCAAAAGACCTCTGTAGGAAAGCAGAGCAAATGAGCAGAACAATTCTGTGGAAAAAAAGAATTCTATTTTTTGGTATAAAAGGATATAAAACATGCAGTAGATTTTTAGTCTGCATTATGAACGTACTTGGTATTGTTTCAGTGTGGCACAAAATTAATTCTAACTGCTTTCATATCCTTTTCAGAGAGGGGAAACAGCCAGATGTTAAGCGAGTGTCCAAGGGCACTGAAATTGACCTACAAGCTCTTATTTTCCGGTCATTTGGTCATCTTCCTCTTTTTATTCTCCCTTCCTCCCCCAACCCCTGTGTGTAATGTTATATTTGTGGCACTCAGAAAAGATTTGCAAAACATACAGGATTTTTTTTTTTTCTGAAATGATTTATGTCAGTGTTTAATGAAATGCATATTAGTATCCTTACTAGGTGTACTACAGGTGCCATTAAGTGCCATAGCAACATACCAGCATTTTCTAAAAGGTAAGACCAGATGGTGAATTAAAAAAAAAAATTAGAAGTATTACAAAACCAAATTTTTGAGCATTTTTCCAAGCTATGAGTACACATTTGCATTCCTAATTCCAGTCTGTCAGGGGCTGTGCTTGCTTTCCCTTCCACAAAAAGCTATCTTGCAGGGACATCTCTTTTCACTCTTCTTGTAGTCCAGCTAACTAGCTATGAAAAACTCTGAAGAGTGAGATGGGGAAAGCTCTTCTTCAGTGCTGGGGAATCTATCTTTGTGCAGTTATGAAGGAATTGTTGTGAGGCAGAAGGGAAAGCAGGATGGATACCAAAGATTTGTCCAACTGACAGTGCAACTGATTACCATATAATTCTTAATTTTGTGTGTTTGTGGTACTACTCTCTTTGAAGGGGAGTAATATGTGGGGAATTACTTGTTACTCAGAAAATGTACTTATCTTCTTAAAAGTCCATGAAATACTGGACTGGGCAAATGTGTAGAAAGGGAGTGGGGACACCTTTATTTCAGTGCATGTAAGGAAAGCCCTTCCGTATAAATAAAGAATAAAATGTTAAAAATACATATAGTTTCCATGTTTCTTCATGGTGGGATTTTGTTTTCATCAAAAGGAGAGGGGGTTTCAGCAGGGACACAAAAATAAGGCCTTAACAGGTATTAATCACATTTACTCCGCCCTGTATTCAGTCTCTTTGCCTTTCTAATCCAAAGCCACTTGTACACTGCTCCTCCTCGTGTGCATTGTCAGTGCTTGCAAACCAAGCCAGGAAGCGTCAGTGCTCTAACACTGTTGAGATTTTGTCTCACAAAGGACACAGTCCTGGATAAGCGACATCACTGCCTAATGCGTCGGTCACCCAAGGAATAAAAAGGAGGAGGAGATACAGAGCTTTCTCTGGTACTGCAATGATAGGGTCTAAGCATTTCTTCAGCTCCCCATGGTGATGTCGCAAACTTGAACCTCAGCCAACCAAAAGACCTAAGTTTTTCTGAAAATGACAGGGAATGACAAAATCACATCAGAAATGCTTTTTGCTGTATCATGTACATTTTGTTTCTTCTTACCCACTAAGAATACTACTTATTGTAACCACAAGGCAATTTTATCTTTCTTTGTCTCCAGAATGTCCTGATCAATATCTCTTTGTTGGTACGTATGTAGCAATCAGTATCATGCCTAATATAGAAAGGTAAAAAAACACAGCGGCAAATTTTCTACAGTGTAAAAGGTATTGATTGAAGCTACTTGGATTTTTGCCCCAAATAGTGGCTACAAAGTATCAAATTACCATTTTGCTTGTGCTTTTCTCAGCACTGCTACACCTGACTGCATGCATCCAAACATCCACAAGTAGGAAAATGAATAGCCAGGAGAGCTTTCCAGACAGAACGATACGAATAGTGAGAAAGGACAGTCCTTTTCCAGTCTACATTATTTAGCAATCAACTTGTAAGTTCCCTTCTCCTTTCTTTTTAAGGAGAGTTAAATATTTTAGCAGGCTTTGGATTACTGAAAAAAAAAACACTACAAAACAAAAGGGAAAACAATTTAATTGCTGAATGGAAGCAATTAATGAATAAAACCCCCTCTCTTTGCCGTGTCCTGCCAAAGAGAGGCCTCAGATGTGGGCAGACTGTATTGACATTTTCAGATTTTTAGCTTTTCAAATGGGGAGTGTCTTAGGGGATGTGTGTAGGAATGGACTACTCACAGAAGCTTCAAATCTGTTTGTATGGATTTATTTGCAAAAAGAACTTCAAGTTCACAAATGTCTGCTTTACAAGTCCTGCTGTACTTAAATTATAAAAACTGATATTAGGTTGATACAGGAATTGCTATCCATGAACCAACTGAAGTGACTACAAGTATTATAGTAGTCCATTCATGCTAACAGTATCTGAAGGAAGGATTCAAGCTTCAGGTTTATACAGTTCTTGCACTGGGCTATGTGTATTTTGTAAAATAATGCATCACGATTAGCTAAGTCACAAAGCAAAATCAGATACACCACAGCACACTACAGCAACCAAGATCTCTCAGTTGCTACAGGTTTTTCAGCTGACTATAGTTGTCAATATATGCCTTCCTACATTTTCCTTGCGTCATGTTATAGCTCAGGGTCCTTGTAAAGTTGTGAATGTTAAGACATTATGAAAAATACAAATGGGAGAAAGATAGTTATAGGGAATAAATTTATATAAATAAACTCTTATGGAGAACATAAAATGTCCTATGAACTACTAATAAATCTCTACAGATATCTGGAAATTTATGTTAAATTCTTAAATATTGCTTAAAATGTGAAAAGGGTTTCAGGGTAAATTCTAGGTATATCTATCTAAATTTCTGTAAAATTTCTTGCTTCTCAGTAAGAGTGACACCATCACAGTCACTAACACTGTGGAGGGGATGAACTTCTGGTCAACAGGGAGGAGAAACAAAAACTTTTGTGAAACACGGTTTTCATCTGCATGCAAAAATTTGCAGTATAAAAGGGACTATTATAATAATGCTCTTCCACATACTTATAATGAATGGTGCCCACAGAGATTTCTATATCCACCAATTTCAAAGAAAACAAACAAGAAAATTTTGGTTTCTAAAATACTTAACTCAATAACTTTATCTAGTTTCTTCAGTGCATGATTAAATTAATGCAATTTATACTTTAAAATTGCACCAGTGAGAAACCACTTTAGAGTCCAGGGGGAAATGACATTGTCACTATGTCAGCAAAACAGATATATTTTTCATATCCTATGCTTCAATTCAAACTATTTTGTGTGCATACAGGATAATTTATCAAGGCTGAATCCTTCTGTAAGGAAAATACTGTGCAGGCAGATTCTCTACCTTGTTTATATCACTTCCACTGTCACACAACTTTCAGAATCTAGGCAAATAAATTTGTAATATCCTTAATATAAACATTTATAATCTTCTCATTTCATTCTATTGATGGTAATTGGCTGTTATTCCATGCAAAGTTTAGTGCATAATATTGCTCTCATCTATCCAAGTTCAAATCAAACAAAAATCTGTATAATGGTTATAGTTTTTATATCATTCTAAAGGATGTTTACAAAGGTAGTTTTTAGTTTAACGAGATACAAGAAACATTTTGAATTTCTAAGACATGACAGACATTCAGAGATGCTGAAAACTTTTGCTCTGGATACTGTTATCTCCCCAAACTCCTGTGCATGTAATTTTACTGTTAGATTCTGGGTTTTCTCCTAAATAAAAAATAAAAAAGACTGGGTTTTTTATTGCTTACTTTCATAAATAATCAAAACCACAGCTGTTTGTTTGTCACTTGTTTTATTCCTTGTCTTTGCAATTTTTCAAATGGGATATGTCTGTTCATATCTTAGTAATTTGTATTTCTTACTGTTTCTTTTTAAGATTGGTTCTTACTTGTCTCCTAAAAAATTACCATTATAAAACCAACCAAATAAATTAATATTGTATAATAACTTTTCTGTAGAAACTTTACTGGCATTGATATGTTCTTCTGTTATATTCTATAGCTTTTTTTTTTTTTGTCAGTCATTTGGTGGATCCAATATCTACAGTATTCCTTTCATTCAACAGCACATTTCTATTAAGGTGCTTTGATAACTTTGGCCGTGAACTGTTTTACCTCTGCTTTGCACAGACGTTCTCTCTAAATTATTTAGACTGTGGCTTGCAAAAATTCATTAGTAGTGCAGGAAACTACTCATGTTCGGCTAAGTGTAATAAATTTACTAGGAATCAAATACATAATTATGCTTAAATATGTGCTTGAGTGCTTTGGCAATTTAAAGCTTACATTATTTTTCAAGTTTTAAGGCCATTTCGGGGGTCAAGAGTTGAATGGCAATATGTCACAGCTACAACTCTCAGGAAAAACTGGAAACCACATGAACAAAGTATTGTGGATCAATCTTAACACTAGGTAACAGAAAGACCTTTTCAGAATTATCAGTCTCATATTTTTCAAAGCCACTAAATGTGCAATAAAAAGATGACACACTAATGGCCTTTGATACATCCTCTTGTGCAAAAAAATTCACAGCATGATGCAGTGAGTTGCATTGTTGAATTCCCCTCCTTTCATTAATACCTATTTTATAAATTATAGGTACTAGCTTTTGCAAGTAAGCATGCAGTCTGGCTATTTGTGAATGGTTTCATTCAGTAAAAAATAATAGCATACAGATGATGGCTGAACCAGCTGTTGATCATCAAATTATTATGATAGAATCTATTTTTAAAAGTAATTTTAATGTATTCTTGTGTGCTGTTTACTTATGTTGCCTCTCCTATTCTCAGAGAGAACATGTATTTATAATTGTATTTTGTCAGTTGATTCAAGGTTAAAGACAATGGTGATTACCATAGAACACTTGATTTTGCAAACAGAATGTGTATAATCTATATTGCTCTCTTTAAACGTCTTTCTAAAGCAATTGGTGATAAACAGTGATGGGCATTATTATTTCTGACAAATCAGTATGTTTCTGTCTCCTTTGAAATATTCAATAGCCCAATTGTCACTTCTTTTTTTTTTTTTTTGTGAAACACCAGATGTCCCTGAAAATCTTTTGGAATGAATCAGTATCTACTAAAGTTCCATTGTTAGAGTTTTTGGGTGAATTTTCAATACAAACCGTTGAGAAATAGATAAACATATTCCATCACTGTTCATAGGAATTTTACATGGAATTTTCTACTCTCTGTTTAAAACTTTCCATTTTGCTCTCCTGTGTTCCTTGAATATTAAAATACATGAAGCGAATCAAATCACATCTAAAATAAGCATAAAATAAGTTTGAAGAGCAATGAAGTACACAAACATTATTGTCATTTGGCCATCGTAATTCACAGGAAATAGACAGTGTCATTCCTCATAAATCTGAATGTATTTTCTCTCCTTAATATCTATTTTTTTCTAGAGCAAGTGGGGATGTATGGCTTTTATGAAGTGACAACAAAATAGGGTTTTATAATACATACTAGAACAACTGCTTTTTGTTACACTTGATGTTGTACCCTTCTGTGCAGCTTTGCCTATTTCCTTTATAATCCATCAGACACATTTTTTCTATAACCTTTTGGAGTAAAACACAGAACATTAGTTAAAGAAATTACATTATATCAAAAGATACCATCGGATGAAAGACCCCTGTTTTTAATTTACTTTGTGTTGACACAGATTTCAATCTGCTATCACTTTTCCTTATCAGGCTGACAAAATAGAATTTGTGCAGTGGATATATAGAAAATTCACTCAATGGCTATCTGTCATAGTCAGAAAAGGTGCTATCTGTCATCAGTGGAGACTTTATTTACTTTTAAAAGTGTTTGCCCATACACAAAATATCAGCCATAGTGTCCTTGTCTTTTGCTTTGAAGAGTATAGTTATTAGAAATGAGGGAACGAGTACTAAATAACATAACCTGCCTTCCTGCTTACAGATATTCTTTTGAATACCCAATCTGTACACTGAACTAAATCTCAAGTGTGGAAACAGTTCCAGGAAATATGAAGAAGTATTTATTCAACAAGATAATAAGGTAAGTACCTAATTTTAAGCACATTTGTAGCATTGTTCAGCTTGTACCTTTTCCAAAGAAAAGAGGGACCATGCATTTCATCAACTTTACCAATTGCTGTTAAGTATTTTATCTCAGTATCCTAAATCCTTCTGTTATATATGTTACATGTTCACACAAAATTTTAAATTTTAACATGAGTTTTTCCACAGTTAAGTTAAGGATAGTGAGTATACTCACTCACAGTACAGTGAGGCACTGGATTTCCTTAACATTAAAGTCAGGGTCTGTACAGAAATACTGTTTAAAAATATATTTACTGAGCCTACTTTGAGATGCCACTTGCAGTCCAGGATACAATGCAGTTTCCATTTAGTTTTTTTCCTATAGCACATTTAGGCTCTCACCAGAGCCCTGTACAAATGAAAATGTGGTCATATGAAGAAATCTAGTCCAAATAAAAATACATCCATGCTGGGTGTTCTCCAGCTATATATTTCCTTTATATTTCTAGTCTGTTAGACAAGTGGGTTTTTTTCCAAAACTACTCCAAAATGAGAGAAATTTAAAACTCTTCTATTCTTAATATAGTCTGCAGTCCAAGGGAAAATTGTATTTTAGAGTTTAAAAGTATTAGAGCTTCAACTTCAATCCCAGACCTGGAGTGTCTTGTTGTTTTAAATATTAAGAACAACCTAAGCATGAGCAGAGGTATTAAAAAGAGGTAAGCACATCAAGAGCCTCAGAAATTGAAGATTACTTTCATAATATCTTATGTTTAAAATTGTCCAGTGATGATAAAGAACAACTGTTATTTTAGAGAGCTCATTAACATCAAGGGAGTAAACCTTGATGAAGAAATCACTGTGCGAAGAATACAGAAGAGAAAAACTAATTAAATGAAGGAGGAAAACCAACCTCTCTAGCTCAAATATTATGATGGTACAAACCTTTGGTTTCCAAAAAGTGTTAGGGAATTATAAATCAGCTAATATTTTAAGTGATCATGCCCCACACAAGATTAAATGTGTACAGGTGGCAAACATAAAAACATATGAAAAGCAACTTTACATACCTGCATGACTGTGAGACACCTTAATCACTGCAGCTGGGAGCACAAGCTACACCACACTAGTGCCTGCCTGACATGGATACTTTCCTGGTATTTAGTGTTTCTACTTCCTGGAGGAATCCCTTTAATGTGTCCTTGAGGAAGATGCTGCTCTTTGGGCCACATTGTTCCCTGCCACACAAGCAGTTACTGCATTGCTCATAGCAGTGGCAATTCTGCTGCAGTGAGAACAGTTCTGGATGGGAACTACTGGCTTTTGTCAGGACTGAGGGCAATTCCCTTGGTTACATATAACAGTACAAGCGGCACCTGCTTTTACAAGGAAAAAACTGCTGTATATAGCAAGGGCAAATCTGGAGGGTAGATTGCAAATATCCAAAGTACTGTCACAGCCTTATGCAGACTAATGGAGTTCTGCCATTGGCTTCGTTCTGCAAAGGTAAAGGCCAAGATTTCGTTCTGCACGTGCACCAACAGACACACGCACAAATCTCTTGATTTAATATCTTTGTGAAGTAAAGTTACATTTGAGTCTGAAAAGACACAGACACATAAAGTAACATAGGGTAAAGTAAGTCCACCACACCCTGGAGTCTCTTGCACAGTGAAGGAAGGATTATTCTTTACAGATGTGTCCCCCATAGTGTGCTTATTTGTTTATCAGGATTTAACAAAGATTTCCCCCCCCCCCCCCGAAATGTAGCTGAACAAATGGCAATACAGAAATGATAAGGGAGAATGGTGCACTGAAATTAAAAAAGCTACCATCCCACTTAGCAAATGAAAGGGAAGATAATTAGAAGTAACATCACTGTCAAATAATTGCAGTGATCAGCCAGCTTGGCGTGATTACTAACTCTTTTCTTTTTCCTAAGGAGAAAAAGAATTAATTGCAAAACAAAATTCAGAAAAGAAGAATACCACAATGTACCCTTTGGGAGGGAACCTATTGCTCTAAGTTTATTTCTTTGGAATAGATTTTAAAGGAAGAGAATTTCAAATTAAACATAAATGGAGGCTGTGATTCTAACTGCCAATAAAAAATTAAGGGAGCTGTGAAACTCTAGGGGCAGATTCTTAAAAAAGATGATGAACTAAAACATCAAGGGGCATGGTACTGGCCTGAAAAAATTAGAAGAGTGGTCCTGGGATTTTTATAATGCATAAATAATAACAGCTGTGGTACTCATTGGAAAAATGGACTCATGTGAGCTGTAGTTTTTTTCTGGCCACCGTACATGCAGCACCATGGCATTCCAGAGGAGTTGTGAGGTTTTTGCTCTGGGGGTGGAAAAGCCACAATGATAACACAATTATGTTGTTTTCCATCTGAATTTTAGGAAAGAGTGTTTGAGCTAGGCCCCCAAAGCTCCCTTCCTAGTCCTTGGAGGACTATCGCTTCTGAATTGAGGTATTACAAAGTGCATGACTTAGAGATCAGATTAACCTGGCTTTTTCAATGAATATAGAGAGCTTAACAAGACTCTCTCAGGTACAGATATCAACAATTTAAACATCTGTGTGGTGGGTTGACCTTGGCTGGATGCCAGGTAACCACCAAAGTCACTCTATCACCCCCCTCCTCAGCTGGACAGGGGAGAGAAAATATAATGAAAAGGCGCGTGGGTCGAGATAAGGACAGGGAGATCACTCAGCCATTACCATCACAGGCAAAACAGACTCAACCTGGGGAAATCAGTTCAATTTACTACCAATAAAAATCAGAGAAGGATAATGAGAAAATAAAAACTGAATCTTAAAACATCTTCCTCTCACTCCTCCCTTTTTCCTTGGCTCAACTTTACTCACCATTTTCTCTGCTTCCTCAGCCTGGGTGGCACAGGAGGATGGCGAATGGGGGTTGTGGTCAGTTCATCACATGCTATTTCTGCTGCTCCTTCCTCCTCAGGGGGAGGACTCCTCACACTCTTCCCTGCTCCAGCATGGGGTCCCTCCCACAGGAGACAGTTCTCTATGAACTTCTCAAACATGAGTCCTTCCCACGGGCTACAGTTCTTCATAAACTGCTCCAGCGTTGGTCCCCACCAGGGTCACAAGTCCAGCCAGCAAACATGTTCCCGTGTAGGCTCCTCTCTCCATGGGGCCACAGGTCCTGCCAGGAGCTTTCTCCAGCCCAGGCTTCCCATGGGGTCACAGGCTCCTTTTGGCACAAACACCTGCTGCTGCGTGGGGTCCTCCATGGGCTGCAGGTGGATATCTGTTCCACCGTTAACCTCCATGGGCTACAGGGGTAGCCTCACCATGGTCTTCACCAGGGTCTGCAGGGAAATTTCTGCTCTGGAACCTGGAGCACCTCCTCCCCCTGTGTCTGCACTTTTTTTTTCTCTCACACATTCTCACTCCTCTGTCTGGCTGCAGTTGCACAATTTTTTTTTCTCCTTCTTAAATCATAGAATCATAGAATGTTTTGGGTTGGAAGGGACCCCTAGAGGTCATCTAGTCCAACCCCCATGCAGTGAGCAGGGCTAACTAGATCAGGTTGCTCAGAGCCCCATCCGACATGGCCTTGAATGTTTCCAGGGATGGGGCCTCCACTACCTCCCTGGGCAACCTGTTCCAGTGTTTTACCACCCTTACTGTAAAGAATTTCTTCCTTATATCCAGTCTAAACCTACCCTGTTTTAGCTTAAAACCATTACCCCTTGTCCTGTCACAGCTGGACCTACTAGAAAGATTTTCCCCATCTTTCCTATAGGCCCCCTTTAGGTACTGAAAGGCCGCAAGCAGGTCTCCCCACAGCCTTCTCTTCTCTAGGCTGAACAACCCCAACGCTCTCAGCCTGTCTTCATAAGAGAGGTGCTCCAGCCCTCGGATCATTTTTGTAGCCCTCCTTTGGACCCACTCCAACAGTTCCATGTCCTTCTTGTGTTGAGGGCTCCAGAGCTAGATGCAGTACTCCAGGTGAGGTCTCACCAGAGCAGAATAGAGGGGCAGAATCACCTCTCTTGACCTGCTGGCCTCACTTCTCCTGATGCAGCCCAGAGTACAGTTGACTTTCTGGGCTGCCAGCGCACATTGCCGGCTCATGTCCAGCTTTTCCTCCACCAGCACCCCCAAGTCCCTCTCGGCAGGGCTGCTCTCGATCCTTTCTCCCCCCAGCCTGTATTGATACTGGGGGTTACCCCGACCCAGGTGCAGGACCTTGCACTTGGCCTTGTTGAACCTTATGAGGTTCACACAGGCCCACCTCTCCAGCCTGTCCAGGTCTCTCTGGATGACATCCCGTCCTCCTGGTATATCACAGAGGCTCTACCACCTTTGCTGATTTGCTCGGCCTTGGCCAGCAGCGCTCCATATTGGAGCTAGCTAGCATTGGCTCTATTGGACATAGGGGAAGCTTCTAGCAACTTCTCACAGAACCTACTCCCTGAGGCCCCCCCACTACCAAAACCTTGCCACACAAATCCATTACAACATCTAAAGTTAGGTAAAAATGGCTCTTTCCCTTACAACTCTGATACCATCTGTTCACTTGTTTCCATGTGTGCCCCTCCTTTCTTCCTGCATAAGCTGGTCATCTGGTACTATCTTGGCAAACAATAAATATTTGCTTTTAATACTCAATCCAGAAAGGAAGGTTTTGCACTGATTTACCAGCATGAAAGAAGTGGAAATAAAATGAGAAAAGACTAGAGAGCTGAAAACAGGAAAGAAAAAGTGAGGTAGTATTTCTTTTGTGTTCCTGGTTACCTCTTCCTTTCTCTGCAAAGAATTTACAGGTAACAAATACTAGAAACAAAGTGATAATTGAATAAACACAGGCTATACAGCTGTCATGGATGCTTTGCTTGATATGATACCACTCGTTATTGATATGTAACTCTCAGCTATACAGCTAGTCTTTGCTCAGGGAAGTAGTCTGATTTCTCCAAGTTGCTATAGCTTTGCTCAATTTATGATTATGATGGGTATTCCTGGAGTGTTTGAAACACCAAACCACATCTCACAATTGTTTTAGGTGGGCCATGTTTGGGTTACATGTTGTTGCTACAGGTCTCCTCTGTAAATAATCACAGTTCAATGACCATGAATATATACATACTGAATTTACTAGTACTGTGAGTCACTAATATAACATTCATATCTGAAGGACCTGCTTGATCTACTACATACCTTCATGAAGAGGATAAAACACTGGAGAAAATCCTTTCGCATTCTACAAGTGTGCTTCTCTTCTGGTTAGACAGATATAAAAGTATATTTTGAAGTCATAATGAAGTCAAGGAAAGTCGCAAGTGACCACAGTTATTAAACAAGGGTGGACTGGGCATGGTAGTTGAGATCTCTCTACTAACACAACTGCATTATATCTGGGGCTCATCAATATTGACTATTTGCATGATTGTGGGACAAGAGGAGAGGTGATGTTGGTTGTTTGGTGCATTTGGTGGAAGGCTTTTTGCATGGAGAGCTTGATGTTTTAAAGGATTATCTCCTAGTATAATTTACTTGATTTTTAATGCTGTGAAAACATAACCACGCTCTTTATATAAATACAGGATGTTGTGGTGCTTTTTTCCCTACGCCAAATGAATAACAGTCACTTGGCATGTAAAATCGTTGGGTTCAATTCTTGACTCTCTCTGCTGAGAATCTGAACCTACATCTCCTGCTGAAAGATGCATGTACCAGTCACCAGCCTAGAGGTTTTTCTAGGAGGAAGTGACATACTATTTTCTCCTTCAATGAACATTTATGCTAAAAAATGTGAGATTCACTAAAAAGTGCTAACTAAAGTGATTGCTGGTGGATGCCCATGTAAAGTGTTAGAGAGCTGTGTTCACTGTCTTTGCAAGAAATTGACCACCAAATGGTATATAAAAATTGAGATAATTCATAACTGAAAAAAATGCTTTATTTCTGGTTAAAAGAAATAGACTGTATGCATGAATCAATGTTTAATTGTATAGAGGGTTTGCCTTGATTATATTTTTGTCATAATTGACATGGATTAGATCGAGTTCACTTTGGTACAGAAAGGGTGATGCTGGCATAAAACTCATGTAAAAGTAGATAACCATGCCCCTTGATTCCTCTAATTTTAACTTGTTAACTCAGTTCCGTGGTGTCTTTTGAACTTTGCATTTGCTTATTAACCAGTGCTGCAGTGAATTTCGTCTCACAACAGACAGATATGTCTGAAAATTAAATCATACTCATATGCTACTGAAGTAAAGCCTTATTAAGCAGGGAAATAGAACAATAGTCCATAACCTTTAAGTGTTCTAGCTGATTCTATAACAACATTTTCTACGGCTGTTAGGACTAATATCTCTCTACTATCTCAGAACATTTTTATAGTATTGATTTTATTATTATTATTTTATGCCCAATAAACTTTGAGTATTTTTTTAACAATTACATGTGATTTTCCTGAACAATAGATAGTCTCCCAGGAAAAGGAGGCTTTAAACAACACTGAATGTGCCATATACCAGTGAGATATAGAGAGTCTATTATGTAGCTACTAGATCTCAGTGTGCACTAGACAGAGACAAGACATTTTGTTTGATTAATACCACGCAAGATCTTCTATCAAAATATTAATATCTTTTAAATAGGTGTATCGACTTAGTAAATGAGGTATCATCAACTTTCTGTATTGCTAACATTACAATATTTATCTGTTTCTCTCATAATAGTAGCTATAACTCTATGACCCTAAAGAAATAAAGCATCCATATGACAGGACAAGGGACAAGGTTTGCACTGTATACATCCACAAAGATTTCTTAGGAGGACTAAAATTGCAAAATGACGTAAAACCCAGCAATAACTACAAACAGACAATCTAGAAACTGTTCCCTTGAAGTCAGCATAAAGAGAAAGAAAGTGCACTCTTCTCAAATCTCTGCAGGAATGCTGTTAATGTAATACTGTGCATTGGGAACAGAATCTAATAATAGAAACATAATTACCCCTAAATTTACAATCCATGTATCTGCAGAATTCCCACAATGATCTTATAGCTTCAAATGATATATGTACTCAGAAGTTAGGATTTGATTGAATATAATTAAAATTCAAGGCAGAGGGAGTTATGATTGTTCAGACCGCATGCATCAGATGACCAAATGTCAGGGAAAGAGGAGACTCCTTCAGCTAGAAGGATAGTCTTGTCACACCAATAAAAAGCTACAAACTGGTCATTGAATTTTGACTGGCAATCTGAAAAACTATGTGCACCTCAGTAACTTGTAGTTGCTACTCAGACCCCAGTAATGAGAAGATGTCCTGAGACAACCTTGTAACACAGGGACTGTTCCCATGTATTTGGGACTCTAGTCCCAGGTTTTCATCCATAACACTTTTTTTTTTTTTTTTCATTTCCTGGGTCTACAACAGGAGAACAAGAGTTAGGTGATCCAGATCCTTTCATAAAAGTTGGCTGTTTGCTGATATCCAGAGGCATCAATGGTTGGTAGAGAACACCTAGAAAAGCTTGGGATTAACCAAGCGAGTGTCCCTGCACATAAAGCTGTGTTGCATTTTCTAGGTGTGTTCTGAAAGTTCACATACTGACAGTGTCTGGTGAAACAAAAGCAAAATACTTTAATTTAAAATAGCAAACCCTAAGGATTATGCATCAGTTCCCAGAATAGCCTATGGGGATTCAAAATTACGGTCTCTCTTTCCCATTTCCAAGGGAAAGACCTTACAGCACAAGACAGACAAAGTGAATTTCTAGAGCTCATTGATGGGAACATTCTGCTGCAGATTTGGATTTTGAATCCATGCTGACATACTAAATCAGACTAATGATACCTTCATATTGCACAATGTATACAAAAATGTAAAAACTCAATGACCATGCTGTGGTACTTCCCCAAAACATTCTCCTATTTTACAAGTACTTGCTTCATGGAATCTAAAATCTTTCTTACATGTTTCAAATGATTTCTCCTCCATTAGTTTGTCTCATTGGCCATGGATAACCTTATTTTTCTGCAAAGCACAGTGATTATAAACTTCTGTTCATGTGAATCAGCCACCTTCCACTTTCACTTGATGTTCCTTTGGTTTTGCACTGGAAAGGGTGGTGAATAATCAATCGCTATTCATTTTCTCATTTACAGTCATGATTTGGTAGTCTTTTATCATATTCCATTTTGGTCATTTTTTTGCAGGGTGATGAATACTAGTCTCTGGTCAACAATCTTATGGAAGTTATTCTATGCATTTGATCATCCCTTTTACCCTTTTCTGAATATTTTCCGGTACTACTGTGGCAATTCACCCTGTATTCAAGACCATAAATTTATAACACAATGTACTGATGCTTTGCAGTTTTGTCCTCTATTCCATTTCTAATAATTTATAAGGTTCTTTTTGCTTTTCTGACTACCACTCAACACAGAGCTAACATTTTTACAAAGCTATCTTTATAATCTCAATATCATACTCTCCCTGTTCTTAAGAGCTAATAATCAGTTCATGAGTACATCACTGTATAGGTAAAATCAGAGCTTTTTTCCCCCATGTCTTTATTTTTATATTAATATTCTACTGAATTTCATTTATGCCTTTATTGCCCAGTAACTATCAGAGTTCTTTTTCAGAACTTCCTGATCCTCACATTTATTAATCAACTGCTAGGCCCCACATTACTTTGAATACCTCTTGACTCAACCCGTTTTTCGGATCACTCATAAATGTGGGGGAGAAATGGATTTCAATGCTGTGTCCTATCTTTTGATTTTGAATTCTACATATTTACTAGTTGTTGTTTGGTTTTGGGTTTTTTTTTATTACACTTCAACATGATACTAGCGTGCTTTAATGTAGAGCCTGATCTATGGAACAGTGAACAAAACACTAGATAACTTTTATAGGGCATACCTCACTAAGCCACAGACATAACTTCTCAAATGTGCGTTCTCTCACTGGTCCTATGAATCTTACGGTCACTACTCCAGGCACTTTAACTAGAAAGGAAACATTCACTCCTGCTGTTTAGTCTAATCTGTAGTCTAACGTAGATCCCACTCCTATCTCCAGAAGAAGTTTTTAGGCTGGGAAAACTGATGTCCATATGGTGTCCGTCTCAGAGGCACAATTGGATACACTATCTGGAAAAACTGGAAGAGTTTCTCCTTTGGATTTTTTCATCATTCCCAGCAGCCATGGATTAACTATGGTGAAGTTCATTCCTGGGCTCCATAACTCTCCTTGTGCTTGCACAGAGAACATATATACACTGCTCGAGCTTATGGAGTCTACCACGTGTTGTGGTGCCTAAACCTGTGCTTGGTAACGCCCCAGTTCATTTCTGAATCTGACCTTCACAGATAAAAGAAGTATAAACTCCTATCTTCTGCTCATCGGTAATTTGATCATACCTTTTGGTAAATGCATGGGAGCTCTTGTTTCGTAAAAGCTCCACTGTCATTCAAATTCAGTTTTCTTCATTCCTAAACCAATTTAATGGCTCAACAAGTACAACAACTTAAATAAGCTAAAAAATTCAAACAGAGAAAGCTTACGAAAAGAAAGCTGGAAACACAAACCACATTTGACACTCAGAAAAATTAACTTTTTGTGATTTGTTTTTACAGGCCATGATCAAATAACTATTGGTCTCTCTTGAGACTAGGAGACAGCATTAAGTTAAGCTGGTGGAAACTTCTTATCTCACTGCGTATCTTTCCTGGGCAGCTATGTACACAAAACTTTAATTTAGCAAGTACTTTGTGCATAAAACAATGACACTTTAAAGATGAATGAAACTATAAGAAAAATGTACATGGTCATCTTAGAACAATAGGACAGTTGTCTAACTAATGAATAAAGCATTGCCTGATAGAAGGATGTAATTTTGGTGTTTGTTGCTTACCTTTGTTCTTCCCCCCTCAACAGACCATGACATTCATTACATCCTCTCTCCTTTTGCCAAGTGCCATTCCTGGTACTTGTTACTATTTAACACAACAAAATAGTATCTTAGTGTCCTTGGGCAAGTCTTCATCCTCTCCCTCTAGAAGAATTGCTTGAGTGAAAAATGTCTCAGTCTTGCTCAATCAAGTCCTTGCTTCTTCTTCATTACTTCAGAAAGAGCTATTTTTGCACAATTTCCCTTCAATCCTCTTAGTTTTGTCAGTAAACCACGATTGTAACAGAGCTCTTATGAATAAATCTTCTGCTCTATTCTTGATCACATGAGCATTACAGCAGGAGCAGGATAGAGCTCTATGAGCTTTGAACTGGCAGGTATTATGGTGAATTTCATATGACTTGAGGCAGGATTTGGTCAAAGAACTGATGGAGAAAACGCTCATTGTACTTTACCTGTTCATCATTTTATGAGAGAAAATCTTGTTTGCATTTTACGTTATCTGAATTCTACATAGAATGTGGTTCCTTCCTCCTCCAGTGAAAAAGGGCTGAGTGAGGATCAAAATCTGAAACATCATCTGGAAACCTGTGGTAAAATATTAAGACAGAGATCATATACATTACTTAAACCTTATCCCTTACCCTGGCTAATTACTCCTTTACTACATGTTCTTATTATATAGAAATCTGGAACACTTAAAATAGCTCTTCCCAGTTGTTGTGATTGTTCAAGTAGTCTTAGACATTATTAATAGAGAGCATGAAAATCACAAAGCCTTAATGTAATATGTTTTTAATCAGTGACATGAAAAAAACCCAACTGTATTTTTTTCAAGTGATAGCAGATTGTTACTTTCACTGCATTTAAATGCACATCTAGCAATTTCACATTATTTACCTTTTAAAAACCCTTACAGCCATTTAGTGCTATTTTATATTACAATACTCATGTTATGCTATCACTAAATTCAACTTTTCTGAAATGCAACATAGAATTTTTAATAAATTCTAGTAAACATTAAGTATGCTACTGCTGCTTTCACAGAAGTACTTATATGACATTTTCATTCTGTTTTTAGACTAATAAACTGACTTAATTATGAACGATGCCAAGATTATAAATGATTGGGTTGTCTTCTGAAAATGTAAATTTATTCTGCATGCTTTTTCTCCCGCTTCTTTCTAAAATAGACTTAATGTTCCAAGCTGGAACATCTGCTTTCAATAAAATGCTTATGTATTTTCCCCAGTGAATGCACTTATAATATATAATTTCTCTTTTGTTCACAGCTATTTCCATACTTTTTCCCTATCTTTGTTTCAGACTTATAAAAAGGAGAGTTAAATCCCTTGCCCATCTGATGCATTTTTGGAGTTTTCCATGAGGTGATGGACCACAACGCTTGGAGTAATGTGCAATAGCCATTTGTGACATGGGATGAGATGCTCAATCAGAAAGTGTCAGCTGAGATCTGCCACTAGGTTGTAGGTCTGTTCCTGCCAGGAAGGTGGAAAGAAGAGGTTTCATATGAATTCCCTTGGCCTTGCTTGGTATGGGGAAATCAGTGTGTCACTCTGAAGCCTGCCTCTGCAGGCGTTGCATGTTGTGCATTAAGAGAGCACTGGTACCACAGAAAACAAAGGCTTCTGTGTAAAGTAAACAGCATAGCGACCTGCTTTCCCATGGCACAGAAGTTCCTTTCACCTTTTTCCATTTCAACCAATTTTGCATTTCAGGGAGAAAAATCAAAGATGGCAGGTATTTCTACTTCATCAGAGAAGGAAGAACCTTTTCAGTTGCCCCATCTGACCAGTTACAGCATGTCTGGTGAGTCTTTGGCAGAGTTAAAACAGGACTAAGACATATTTCTGTCCCTTTTGCGCAGAAAAGTCTTCCAAACCTTCTTTGTCTTCACACCTGTATCAAAGCTAATAAATAAGCCAGACAGTGACAAAGGGTCAAGCTGAATGTGGCTGTGTGCACACATAGAATTTTCAAGGATTTCAGGAACCTTAATAGGTAAATCTGAGAGAAAAGCAAAATTCAGCCCCCCAGCCAAAAAAAGAAAAAAATTATTGAAATACATTCTTTTTTCTGCTATACTAGCTTCCAGTGAAAGTAACTATGCAAATAAAGCCCAGAAAAAAATTACAGTAACACCTGAAAGTGCCAATGTTCCTTTAATTTTCCTTTTTATTTCTCCATGGCTTCCACCCCAAACTTTTTGAATATCCTAGATGCAGGCTAAGTAGGTAGTTGCCTGGGGCAGCCACAGTTTAGTACCTACATTTCCTTTGAAAAGCTTTGCAGATCTTTCTGCTGAGGAGAGCAAGGGAATATTCAGGGCAGCAGTCACTGAGCAGCAGCTGTTAATTCCCCCTTCTCCCCCTGTATGGTCCCAGCAGGATAAGCAAATTAGGTCTTCAAGCCCTGTCTCCAGCTTCTCCACTCCTTCCCTCCAAACATTATCAGCTATTCAATCCAACATCAGCTATTAAACCCAGCTCTCTCCCTAACTTTCCCATAGCAAGAAACAACCTTAACACAACACTCTTGGAGTGGATAAATTGATTTTTCTCATGCTTTTGAGAAGCACACAGCCAACCCAAAATCCAGATAAAGATTCAGCTTTCCTGAAGAGCTTTTGAATCCTGGAAAGGATAAAAAAGAGAGATTTTTCTTTTTAATTTAAATTCCACACTATTGAGGTTTTGCTGTGTGTTAGCCTTTTAGAATCATAGAATCATAGTATCATTTAGGTTGGAAAAGACCTTTAAGATCATCAAGTCCAACCGTTAACCTAACCCTGCCATGCCACCACTAAACCATGTCCCTAAGCACCTCATCTACCCATCTTTTAAATGCCTCCAGGGATGGGGACTCAACCACTTTGCTGGGCAGCCCATTACAATGTTTGACAACCTTTTTGGTGAAGAATTTTTTTTTAAGTCAGCCAGATGTTTTCATTCTCTGAGGTTACTCTCTAGAAACTATCACAAACTGTAATATTAGTTTAAAACCATTTCTAGTATTGCCTGCTAAACAGTCCCAAATCTGTTGGTGTATATTTATCACTACATATTTGTACTGTATAATGCTCTTGTGATGTTTGATTTCATCTGTGTTGCTCCACGCAGTTGGAGTCTTTACAGTGTACTACATTTTTTAAGAACTTTATCCATAAAGACTCATATAACATACTGTCATTTGCCAGATATTTTGAATTTAGTTTTTCTGTTATTCTTCTTTGCATGTGTAAAAAGAAAATTGAAGAAATAAAATATAAGACTAGTGAATCAGCTGATGAAGAAAGTGTTAACATAAGAATTTTTTCAATTTTCTTGGAAGAGTGGGACAATACGGTCCTGGAATTTTTGACTGTTGTTTGCATTAAAAAATAGTCATAATCAACAGAAAAATTAAGAGTTTCACTGCATTATTGGGATAGTCCTCCTAAACAGAAAATTTAAACTCCAATTTTTATAACAGTGCAGTGTATAATGTAAATAGATTATTTTTAATATTCATTTGTACCATGACCCCCTGTTCAGTTCTCTTGTGTTGCATCTAAATACCAGGAGTTAGTGTACTCATCACTTCTGGAAGACAGTAGCTGGCCCAGCTTATGCTTTTGATATTTATTTATTTATTTATTTATTTTTGATTTTTCTTTATTGGTAACTAATTTTACATTTTATTTTTCAAGAAATTGAAAAAGGTGATTTGTGGTTATACACGACATTTCCTTTACTCTCTTTTATTGTGATTAGACATTTACATTAAGTGTTAATGCTTTTTACTAAGAAGCAGGTTAATTGTATCATCTAGTTTCAATTAGCTCTAATAGAGTGCATGTATAGCTTCAGAGTCTATTGTGCATATCCTCACATAGATAGGGAAAATGGAGTAAAAGCTATTATTTTGATGTCCTGATAAATTATGTTCCATATTATGTTAGATTAACAAAATGCATGACTAATGTCCCATGTACACATGAGCTGTGACAGCATTTCTGAGTGTTAATAAATCTGAGCACTGGCTGATGCCCAGTTCTTTTTTTATGGTAAATGCAAATTAAATCCACATCTTCTCATTATACTTAGTAATTTACTTCTAAATGCTCAAATCTAGCCATTATTGTTGCCAACCTTTATACTGTAGCTCTCCAGACTGAATTAAAAATAATAATAAAAATAAAGTAATGATTATATCTAGATTGGGGCCTGAAGATAGTCATTCTTTCTGAAAGCACATTGTAATCATAATAAACAAATGAATGGCTACAGGCAGTACTTGTTTGAAGCACAGTGGACTTGGAGATACAGAATTTGTTTGCAAACTTCACCAGTATTCAAACCAACAAAAAGCTTTTTCTGTGCAATAGAACATAAGTATCGGAAAATTATATTACCCCCTTGTTATAAAAAGGAAAATCAGCTGTGAGGTACTACTGAGACCAAGGACATGGAAGAGTCCTGGGGCACTGGTGTCTGAATAAGGATATGGTTGGCTGCAACCCTGTAAGGCACATCATACAGCCATTACAAGAGTGGTTTAGAACCCCTCCTGTGATGCAGAATGATCTGTTCCCTACCACCAGTTCTAGGAGTACTGTGATGTTTTTCTTAGGCATAGTACAACTGGAAACTTTCTTCTTTTTCTTGTGGGTCTGAGCTGGAAGCATTCTTCCACACTTGGATGGTACTTGGTTTGCAGAAGTAGTTACACATAGAGATGAGTTCATAAAATGGATGTCACAGCCTGGGCTACCCACAGTTAACTCTGGACCCAGAGATGATGTAGATCCAAATATAGTACAAGACAGAAAGCTTATAGGGTACCTGGAATATTTGGTTTGTAGAATGGCTAACTCTACACAGAAAGTAGTATTGTCCTTAGCACATGTTGTTGGGTTCAGAATCATGATTTAATGGCACTCTCTTGTGTTGCTGAAGTGACTACAATCCTAGCGGGATGTTCTTAAAATATTTACTGACTGCCAGAGTCCCTGAGCAGTAAAGAAGTGCACCACTGTGGGAGCAGAGGACAACATAATTTGTCTGAGCGGCAGACCAGTTCTTGCGTTGACAGGGGACTGTAGTGAATCTTCGCATGCAGAGAACAAGCACCTAGGTCTTTCACCTGGTGTGAAGGAATATATGAAACAGGGCATTTTATACAAGTTGAAAACTGGGCTTTGAATGTACAGCTGAAGCTGTCCTAAGTACAAAATAGACAAGAGGCAGATGCAGTGGGTACAGAATGATTAGAAAGCAGCACACCTATGATTATGGTACAGGATACAGAAATTATTCATCCTGCAATGTATTTTGCAGTCCAGCCTTGGGTCACAGAAAATGCCATTTCCCTCATGGTGCAGTAGAATGCTCAGGCTGCTTCAAAAAATATTTGTGATCCAAATATTCTAGGTGTGACATATATGGAAGGCATAAAAATTCATAGTGCTTTGCCTTGAGTATAACAGCTTGGCAATGCTGAAAGAAACTATGTTTAATGGGAAGCTGAAAGCCCTACAAACTCTCCTGTAAATCTGTTCAACCCATATCTGATTATTTGACAGCTGGGCCCTAACATACAGTGACTTAGTATTTACTATTATTTTGCACCTATCTGGCATTAGTGAATGTTACAAATAAGTGCTGCTGCTGTTAACCTGAAGAATTAGGTCAATTATACATTTATCTCCCCAAAAGGCTTGACTCTGAAACATCTTCATAGTCAGTTGGCAAATTGAATCTGACAGAATAATACTTCAGTAGCCATTCTTAACAATTTTTTTATGTCAACATGATTCTACAGAATATAAAATGGTAGGGGGAGAGAAGGATAGGAATACAGTTTATTCTACGGGCAAGTATTTTCAGCTACTTAAAGGATAAGAAGTCAAAAATAGAAATAAATTGACAGTTTAAATAGTAAATATATACTGCATGTTGTAGAGGCAGCAAGTTCCTTCCAGGCAAAGGTCCACATTATTTTGGAGAGAGGAGGGTGGTTGAAATTTAATTATTTGACAGAGCTGGAACATCTGAAGGGCTTCTTCGTGAGAACTGGTGAGAATTGGCAAGAACTCTAATTGAAGCAAACAATGAACAGGTCAGAGCTTACTGAGACTGATTAACTGCATCACCTGCCCTGCAGTTATTGTTACTGCTCTTGAGGGTTTTAACTGTGAAAGCTTTCCTCAAGAGGTACATATGTAGTTTTCCAAGAAGGCTTTTCTTCCCACTCTGCTTAGGCGTCTAAACATTACCTACGTATAGACTTACCACCTTTATCTAGGGAAAAACAGAGCTCTGGAGGGGGTGTTTCAACTCTTCCTATAATACATATATAAGATGAAATGGGTTCTGAAGGTGTCATTTCTCACCACTGGCTTTAGAAGAAACCTAGGGTGATTAATGTACCATTGGTTTGTTTTCATTTAAGATTTCCTTGCATGTGAAGAGAAAGATAGGTTATGCATAATAGTAGTTTTGATACTGTATCTTTGAAATTATGTGATCAAGTATTTGATACGCAAACAGTCCCAAATAATGACAGAGGTAATGACTCTGCTTGTGTGCTAGGAATTGGTCATTGAGATAAGAATGGACAGATCTGCTCTATTTTCTTTTAGACTGTTCTATGAGAGAATATTTTCCTGTGATTAAGTTCTGGTACGTTTCTAAGTAAAAAGGCTAACTATTATGTTTTTATGACACATCCACCCATGAGTAGATACACCACCTTTTTTTTTTTTCTCATAAATTGTAAATTCTTGTAAATATGTGGCAGAAACTTTAACACTCTAGTAATGAATGTCTCCAGCTTGAAAAGCTGTGATAGATTCTGAGCATATGGACTGGGGTTATCTACAATGGTTAAAAGGAGGGCTGCATTTACTTCCATACAGCTTACAAATCAGTGTCTATGTTGGACAAAGTTTTCAAAAGCAATCACTGTAATTAAATTGAGAACCTGACACAAATTTCATTTTAACATTATGTGCCCTTAAACTATTCCACACTAGACACCTGAATTTATTTGTCCCTATTGAAAATCACATCTAAATAAACAAATCCGGAGACATCTGTCTGGAATACACACCTCTTGTATCTAGTTCACCTGTAACACAGGTTATCATACATAACCTATATTGTTTTAGAGACGCACATTAAAATGTTTTCACACTTATTTTCCCCCCAAATTAAATGTTTCTTCCCAGAGCTCTCCACAAGACTTAGGCTCTGATTAGGCAGTGGGTTTGCTCACATGTACACCCACATGACATTCTTTGAAATAATTTTGAATACTTCTAATTTATTCCCATATTAATTTTTTTTAAATTCTTGAAGTCTATTCATTTTATGATCTTTCCTCTCCTTTTTCAAGCCATTCTTGCATATTTTATTACAAAGCTTACTTTTCTAATTAAGCATCAAAGATCTATCACAGCAAAATATTTTAATGCTTAATAAGCACAGTCTGGAGCTTCCTAAATCCTGGTCTACAACCCTATTTTTTACTGTTTTAAAATTACATATTACACTCTATGGTGCTAATCCAATTTTACAGTTTTATGCTTTTTATAGGAGCAAGTGATTGTGATGTAGGTTAAAGTGCATTAAAATTCTGGTTATGTCGAACGTTGTGACAGATCAGGTAAGGAGATAAAAAGGGAATTCTTCAGGGCAGAAAGGACAGTTTTATCTGATGTAGGTGAACCAGATACATAACAAATATTTCATGTTTATTGAATAGAAGGATCTCATAGTCATATAAGAACACTTCCACTGGAAGTTCTTCATTAAAACCAGTCCCATATGACTTCTTATGTTTCAAAACTCTATAGAGTATGAGAAGTGATAGCTTCCCACCAGAACCAGAGGTAAATAATATCCACAGAAATTAACTCAGATCTTATTTAAATGTATAAAATGGAAAGAGAGAATTGCAAGTCAATTGACAGCACGCTTTGTTTTAGCATCATGAAATAAAAAGAATCACTTGTAAAAACATTGAGGAAATAAAGTCATAGTGTTGCTTTCTAATCCACTGAAAGGTGGAAGGAAGACAGACTGCCAGGAGTTAGTTTGATTTTTAGCAAGAAGGACAAGAATGAAGGGGCTTTTTTCAAAAAATCAAAACTAGTAAATCAAGGAAAAGAGTTACAAATTCTGTATGGGTAATGCCATTTTATTTTGATCTGCCTTTTATGTTTAGCTGCACAAGTCTTCTAAGCAAGGCCTGTCTGTTTCTATATGTTTGTAAGGTACCTAACCCAATGTATATTCTAAGTGATGCTTTCAACAAAAATAGTAAACTGTTATTCAAAAACCTGTATGAAACCAAATTTTGGGTTACTAATTTGTGCTGTAATATTCCGTAGTAAACTTTGATTTTGGAAATGTCTAGAATAATCTTTTAGTAGATTGAGTAAGGTAAGGTTTTACCTTGTGTTTGAGCAGCTGCAATGAAAAATGGGCACAAACTCTTGTGCAGGTCTCAGATCATTCCTTCTTCTATCATCAGATGAACATTACTGTTCAGTATTTTAATTGTCAGCATAATACTAATTTATTTTAGTCATACATACACTGCATGAAAAGAAGCATCCATCCTTTTAAGTCTGGGCACTCCTTGATATGACCTAGAAATACAGTAAAATAGTATCTTTTCCACAGTTATTGTCCTGAATCAAACTCCAATGGCCAAAGGCATATTTCTGATAATTTTGGTCTGACTTTGGAATTCGTCCTCCTTCTATAGTCTCAGGAAACACATTTCACCACTCACTCCTCAAGATCAGTGACCTAGGGCCATTTTTTCAGTGTCTGGGGAGAACTAAAGCTGCTAGACACAACTGAGTGGGAGGGATTCTGATGCTGGACCAGAGTTTTGCCATATTTTGCTAGAGTTATAAGCTGTTTGCTCAGACAAGCAACAGGCAACAGTCAGGGTTTTATGCAGATTCATTTCCCCTTATTTTTTGTAGTGTATTGACGTTTCCATCTCTCTTTGCCTTTTCTGATACTAAGCAAACTGAAATCCTCATGTTAATTCTTTGAATGGTATCGAATACAGGTAATTTTGACTCTGCTTCTTTTCTAGGTTCCCACAAACAGATGTCCTTTATGATTTATTGGTTTCTTTCTGGGAGCTATGCTGATGAAATTAGTTAGAAGTGTGTTGCACATTAGCATTATCATCACATACAAGCTTATTAGTGTGTGGTATCCACCATGTGCATTGATCCAGGACCACCCTGCTGTACCACAGTTTTTTCACATCTTGACAGAACCCAAGTTCACTAGCAAGATCAAGAGAAAATAGTTTAGATGCACAGTAACTGTCTGTGTATGTGAGCCTCTGTTTTGCAAGTGATCCCGTGGCACTCTGAGTGGTCACCTCTTTTTTTAAAAAAAAAAAATTAATTCATACTCTGTAGAAGGGAAGGTTTGAAAGGAGCAGCATGCACTAGACAGTGTAATAGGGAAATAACCCTGGCAATTCAGAGGACAGAAATAAGGCAGGAAGGTAATTTTTGTCCTGTCTCCACAACTTCCAAATTCATGTTCAAAACCGAAATGAAATTGAAGATTTTCTGAAGCATTTTGGTGATTTGTGTTCATAGTGGAAGAAACCTAAGTTGCTAAAAATTATGGTCCTGTAAGCCCAAAGCCCATGATCAGGAGGCTAATGAGCTGTGGGAGAAAATTAATTTATATCCCTGGTCATCTTACTGACAAAAAGGTTGCATCTCACTATCCTATGTCACATATTCATGCCCTGCTTATTCCCTTAGCCCATAATTTGAAGAATAAGTCAAAAGTCTATCCTCAACTCAAGAAACAAGTCTAAAGAGCAAAATTTGCTGCTTATCAACTTTGTGAGTACAAAGAATTTGAATTTTGATAGAACTATTTCTTCAATGAAAAATACTTTGTTGAAAACTCTTTATATCTCATGAAGTCATTACTTCGGAGCTATGTGGAATTAAAAAAAAAAAAAAGAATGTGACATTGGAAAATGCTGTATTGAAGGGATTAAGCAAGTTAAACTAAATAAGTATCTACTGTCACATTCATTTTATGAGAACCTGAGTCTGAGTTTCAAAGTAGAATATCCACATTTTATAAGGTAAATAAAATGGAAACTATGTTATATCTGAACACTTTACACCAAGATAGTCAGAAAAGTTTCTGTGTGTTAGCTGGTACTTGAACTGTCTTGTCCTAACTACTTGCACTTTGGAACACTTTACCTTCATGTTTGTATTAACATTTTATCCTCCCAAATAGATCATTACAATATCAATCTTCAGTGTGAACTGGAGATTTTTTGTTTTAACTTCTGTTGACTACACATTGTAGGGTCCTTATTGAAACAGATTCATTCATTTGAAAATAAAGTTACATTATTTTCTAAAGATGGATTAAAATTGTTAGATTAAATATAAAACACTGGTTAATGACAATTAAAGGTAAGCTAATGTAATCTCAGAGTTTTTGCCTTTTGTTATAAAGCTTTGTTATGCTTGAGCCCCAGGACATGACACAACCGTGTCTAAGAATTTATTGCTCTTAAACAAGAGTTATGTCAAGGATACCCACAGGCTCATATTAGCATGGACTGTTCAGTAGTTGATTGATTATTGTTACACAATAGGTTGATTCTTTGCATGTTCCGGGTTTTGGAGTTAGATGATGTTTATTGTGATGATTGATTCTCACTATTATATTCAGCAGAGGAAAATGTGGAAACTATTCTTTGAAAAGACATTCCATTTGTTGTGTTATGCAGAGACACATTGCACATGTGTTGATCACATAACTTAAACATTGAATGAAGCAGGCTTCTGCCATGCTTTTCATCTATGAAAGTATCCTGAGAATGTGTTCCCACCCCCTTTATGAGAGTCTAAACTCAGAACTAGAAATATTTTATTTATCCTGTTCAACCCAGTTAATTTTATTGAGAGACCTTTCGTATACCATTCACAGTAAGCTTTATGTGCATGTATGTGAAGTTAGGAAAATCTGTGAAGGTTTAGTTAAGTGTTGAAAGCTTCGGAAACCCTCGTGCACTTAATTATTGTGCTCTAGGCACTAATAACAATGGAAAACTAAAAAAAAAAACCACATTTTTGGTCATAGGTAGCACTGTAAATAATTTAAAGTTGCTCACTTAAATTTGTGGGCATATCAGCTAACACAATATATGAGTGAAACCATTCTTATGAAAGGACTAGTTGGACCACGCCTTGACACTAAATTTACTAGGTTTTTTTCATGTCACTGAAATATTAAGAATTAAAAAAGAAGAATCCACTCCATGTCTTTGATATCAAAATGATCTCATTTTTTTGGAAAATGTCTTCTAAAATGTTTTTTCTTATTTAATACACAAAATAAAATATTTTAGGTTTGGGGTTTTTTTGTTTTACTTAAAATGAAATGCGTTAATACTGAACAGTCTGCTAGGCAGTCAACAAATTTTAATGAATTACACATAGAACCTTTCTGGAATTCTTTATAATGATACTACATTTATGAAGGGTTTTCCCAAAAGACTTGCATATGTGAGCAAAAAACCACTGTGCGTAGAGACTTGCAACACAAGAATGACTTGCAAAATTGTATTTGGTGTTCAATTATTAGTTAAAGTGGAATTAATTTCCTAGGATGATCATTCCTGAGGTAATGCATGACAATCCAATGACAACTTTGCATTTATGCTGTCTTCCTTATAAATGGTCACACTATAATTCAAAAGTACTAAATATTTATACAAACTATTTTAAAGTAAATTCCATTGTGGAGACTAGGAAAACACAGTTTTTTAATTTGTTAGGAGATTTAATGACAGAAGCTATAACTCACAGGAAAATAGTTATCTCATTCAAGCATTCCTGTAATATCAAAGAGCACTTGAGCCATCAGAAATCATAGATATTAAAACTAAATCATTGCTTAGGTTTTTGCAATGCAAATTCACTTCTGGGCACATTTTAAGTGGCATATAGTATTTTCTCCAAATTGTATTAGATAAAGTCATGGACTATTACACTGTTGTCATTCAGCTCATTTTGATGAAAAAGCAATTATTTATGGCAGATTAATGCAAAGAGTGGCCATAATCACAGTAGGTTAGGTTAAGAGTTTATTAGAAAAACACAAGCCATTTAAATTAACCCAAATGACCAGCATGTCAGTTCAAAGGAAACATGTGCTTTAATTTGTTAAACTGTAACCTTTGCTATATTAGAAAAATACTTTGACACAAACACTTTACAAATGTCAGCAGAAAATCCATACTCCATTTCTTCACATTGGCTTTGTGACACAGTGTTTGCTGATATTCGTCAAGGGATAAGTTACGATTGATTTCCTTCCACTCTCACTCTTTTCTCTTGTATTATGGAGAATTAAAGGGCAAAAATGACCTGTTTTTTTTTCCCAGACCATTCATATGGATATGCTACAGTAGGTAAACTTACCTGCTGCCTGAAACTTAAAGGTCAACAGAATCTCTCAAAAAAGCTTTGAATGGTAACAGTTAGAGAAAGCCAGAGCATCCTAAGTTTGAGGAGCAAAAGTAATGCTGGAAGAGCTGGTGTGGAAGGATATTCTGAGGCATTGGCTTCTGTGTCTTTTCTCTAGATATTGCTCCTGTGTATTTACACACCAAAATGGAATTGTTGAAAACAACTTGGTTTAAAGAATCAGTAATATTTTTTTCTTTAGGATAAAATCTCTTCATTTTCCTAACGTTTCCACCTGTCCCTTTCAAACACTTTTGTAAATGTAAGACTTAAAGTTTGTGTTTATACACTGGAGGTTTGTTCACGCATTCAAAGAACGTTGCCCTTTTGCGAATGCATTTTCACAGAATCACAGAATCACAATGGTTGGAAAGGATCTCGTGAGATCATCTAGTCCAACCCTCCTGCTAAAGCAGGTCCTCCTAGAGCATATTACACAGGACTTCATCCAGGTGGGCTTTGAATATCTCCAGAGAAGGAGACTCCACAACCCCCCTGGGCAGCCTGTTCCAGTGCTCCGTCACCCTCAGAGTAAAGAAGTTTTTCCTCATGTTCAACTGAAACCTCTTATGTTTCAGTTTGTACCCATTGCCCCTTGTCCTGTCGCTAGACACCACTGCAAACAGACTGGTTCTGTCCTCGTGACTTCTGCCCTTAAGATATTTGTATGTATTGATGAGATCCCCTCTCAGTCTTCTCTTCTTCCGGCTGAACAAGCTCAACTCTCTCAGCCTTTCCTCGTAGGGGAGATGCTCCAGTCCCTTTATCATCCTAGTTGCTCTCCTCCGGACTCTTTCTAGGAGTTCCTCATCTTTCTTGAACTGGGGAGCCCAGAACTGGACACAGTACTTCAGGTGGGGTCTCACCAGGGCAGAGTAGAGGGGGAGGATAACCTCCCTCGACCTGCTGGCCACACTCCTCTTAATGCACCCCAGGATACCATTGGCCTTCTTGGCAACAAGGGCACACTGCTGGCTCATGGTCAGCTTGTTGTCCACCAGCACTCTCAGGTCCCTCTCAGCAGAGCTGCTTTCCAGCAGGTCAGCCCCCAGCCTGTACTGGTGCATGGGGTTCGACCTCCCCAGGTGCAGCACTCGGCACTTGCCCTTGTTGAATTTCATCATGTTCCTCTCTGCCCAACTCTCCAGCCTGTCCAGGTCCCGCTGAATTAGATGGGGAGGTGTGATAAAGACACTTTGATAATAGCATTAAAGCCAGATCCTACAAATGACCCAAGCATATGAGTTGCTTCATTTCCATGACTCTATAGTCAAATATCTGACCATGAGCTGTTAATACACCTGACAAATGCACTTGTATATATAAATACATGTATGTGCATAGATATGTGTATGTACATCTCAGGTGGCTTATTGTGCTGTTTGAGAAATACTTTTCTTGGAGAAAGCTTTTAAGAAACTGCAGTGAGGAAGATGACTATCTTTCACAACATAAAAGACAAACAAATAAATCTGTGTATTTCATGTGAACATGGATCTTACATGTTTTCTTCATCATTGTTCTTTATTCCCCAAGAAACAATACAGTCAAAATGAATAGTCAGAGAAGATATCTCAACTCAGACCCTCACAGACTCAGCAGAACTTCAGTGATTTAAATGGAATTATGTCTTATTACTCCAGAAGGATTTCTAGAATGGTTCCATAGATATTGAGTCCCAAGGATATTTGTCTTTCCTCTCTTGAAAAAGATGGGCAATAAGAGCATTCTGAACATGAGATGTGGTAGATGGAGAAATATAAGGGCCAGAGAAACACCTTTGATACAAACATAAAAAGAATATATATGTATTTTTAAAAAATAGGCTAAGAAAATAATGCTGTATATATGTCTAAAATTAGTAATGAGAATAAGAAGGAAGAACATTTAGAGGGCAATTATGCTGAGATCTGTTATATCCTGCAGCCTCTGGGGAGGGGGGGAGTGATTATTTATGTCTAAAAAATGCCAGAAATTGGTAACAGATTCTGCACTAGTCTTTCCTCACATATGAACCTCATGTTACTATGTATGACCGTTACTGATTGTAGGGAAAGCCATCATAGACTTACATTTTTGTATCTGATTTAATGAAGGATTTGACTGTGTTGAACATGGACCACAATTATGAAAGAAAATTAAAATACTTCTTTCTGCTGATGTACATGTATTCAAATGAATGTAGCCTCTTAAGTCATCTGTGATGGGATAAAGAAAAGGGGTTCCCACTCCTTGCATGGAATACTTTTTCTATGCAGGAATAACAGCAAGAAAACATAATGCAAGTAATACAGTTTGCAAGGAGTTTAGAGATCATCACAGACAGTACACTGGTCCAGGTGACTACCACACAATTGAATTTGCATGATTTTAGTTAAAAGAAATGTGATCCATTAGTTTTCAAAACCGTAAAGTTAATAACAAAAAGTTTTAATAAGAGACATCATTCTGAACTTTGGCATTTTGGATGTCATTATTCCAAATGCAAAATGACAAGGACCTTCACAAAATGAAGAAATCCTCACTGAAAAGAAACAAAAATTTCTTCTGTTCCTTGCAACAGAAAGTGACGTAAGAAGTTCTAGTGCTCTTTTCAAGAGGCTGATGGACCTTTGTAAAAAGTTTACTTTGGCTGAAAGACCAAGTAGCTTAAGTATTTATTTCCCAAGATGTACATTACCATATTGTTTAATAGATGTCAGTGGTGTGATACTTGAACCTTTTTGATTAAGCTCCTATTGAACTTCAGATTGCAATAATCAACAGTCTGTACAATTTAAATTTTAAATTATTTAAGAAGTCTTCAGAAGCACAGACATTATAATATGAGATGATTATTGTCGTTGTTATGAAAGAGGTTGCTAAATCCAGTGGGAATGTTCATCAGCATACTGTAATCAGCATCTACGGAGAATGCTTAATTACAGTTATTTAGGTGACATGTTGATGCAGTAGCAGTGGTGTTGAAAGCAGAAAAGTTGCATGAATTAGCACTTGTAGCCATGTGAGAGGATATTAAAAGGCATCAATATCAATGTAGAATGTCTGATTATGTGGCTGTTTATACTAATTTGTCTTACTATTAAACTAGAGTGCTCAGCATAAAAGACCATTGGGCTTACATTTTCTTGTATCTTTGATACTTATTTAAAAGGGAAATTATTACATTGTATTTGATTCTCCAGAATTAAATGTTCATGGTAAACTTCAATAGTTTTAATGGATAAACTATACAAAAGAAAATTAAGTATGTGTGGATAATTCTTATAAAGTTGAGATTAATTTTTAACATAATTTTCCTGATTAGATCAGATGTTAAAACAGTTCTGTAAGAAATTATGAATGCACATTTTTGTATATTCATGCTACATAGGTAAATTCATATAGCTTAGTAACAATCATTTTTTTCAGTAATTACTACTGAATAGCTTCTGCACTTGTGATCTTTTAAGAATTATGCTCATCAGCCAGGAGTAAGTTTTGCTTTGACTTAGGAAATTCTTATGACTTACATATTACATCCATAAATGAAAAAAAATTGCCTATATTCCACTTTTCATGTAACTAAAATATATTTTCTTGTGTGATAAATAGCAACCTTTTACTATCAAATTTGAGCTCCATATGAAACCGGTGTTAAATATATTACAGTCTGAGAATTTTTGCCTTTTCTATGCACTTTTCACAATTCCATTTCACTATTTAAATCTTTATCATTTTATAAATTATATATTTAATTTTATAATAAACTGTAAATATAATTAAAAAGGAACTTGAAACTAAATCCAAAATCTCCTAATAACCATAAATATTAGGACTATTGATTCATCAGCATGATTTTATGTGTGCATGATGTGACATTTTGCAAAAATTCAAAGAATTTACTCTAAAGGAAGTTGAAACACTGTGAATGTCATGACCTTCTAGTGCTTTCCTTTCCTTTACATTAAACAAAGTGTAGACAACCTGTGAGATACTTGCTTAAATCTTAATCTTTTTCTGGGCATTTTCTTTAAAGCAAAAACTTTTCCATTTCATGCATAGCAAATGATGTTTTTCTATATTTACATATTCAAATCAGTCTCTAAGAGGATTTTTACTCCCCCATCATATGATTAGCTATACAAAGGTCTTAATCTGTCATCTGCTTGTAGACTACCTGAGCATCTGAACTGAGAATGCAAAGTAAGCGACATTTTCTCAAAAGGTACAAAGTGCATGCAATACATTGTAGGAGAAACAGGGAAAGCTGCAATCTCTCCCTGCCATTTTGAGTATCTGCCTACTCAGGGACTATAATTAGGAAAAGTACCTGAGTAGATTAATAATTTTGGCTGTTCAGAACCTTTAAGCCAAGTCTTTAGGTAGGCTTTTTTTGCCATCAAAATACGCATACATAGTAGAGTATTGATTTTACTTTGCAGTTCAAGTTCAAAGTTGCCTTGTCTAAAATTAAAATTGAAATGTTTCTTCATACGGTGTTTATTCATACATAAGAAGTTGGGAAAGAGGGAGAGGGCAGGGCTTGTCTTTCTTTGTTCTATGTGTTCATTCCTTACATGATCTCTGTTGAAGAAAGAACTAGTGAAAAAAACTTTAGGGCAAGGATGGAATAATGAAGGTAGGGTTCATGTGTGTAGTGATAGATATGAAGCTATTTAATTCTCAGCCTGTTCTAATTGAGAGAAAGCTGATCCATACAACACAGAATCACAGAATGGTTGAGGTTGGAAGGGACCTCTGGAAGTCATCTTGTGCAACCTCTTGCTCAGGCAGGGTCACCTAGAGCTAGTTTCCTAAGACCTTGTCCAGATGTCTTTTGAATAACTCCAAGGATGGAGACACCACAGCCCTTCTGAGCAACCTGTGCTAGTGCTCATTCACCTTCACAGTAAAAAAAAGTGTTTCCTGATGTTCAGAAGGAACCTCCTGTGTTTCAGTTTGTGCCCTTTTCCTCTTGTCCTGTCACTGGGTACCACTGAAAATAGCCTGGCTCTGTCCTCTTTTCACCCTCCCTTCAGGTATTTATAGAAGTTGACAAGATGCCCCTTGAGCCTTCTCTTCTCCAGGTTGAACAGTTCCAGCTCTCTCGGATTTTTATCATAGGAGAGATGCTCCAGACCCTTAAACATCTTTGTGTCCCTTCACTGAATTTTCTGCATTATGTCCGTGTCTCTCTTTTACTAGGGAGCCTAGAACTGGACACATTACTCTAAGTGGGGCCTCAGCAGTATGAGTGGAGGGGAAGGATCACCTCCCTCAACCTCCTGGAAACAATTCTTCTAATGCAGCCCAGGAAACCATTAGCCTTCTTTGTTGCAAGAGCACATTGCTGGCTCATGCTCAACTTGATTGCCTACCAGGACCCCCAGGTCTTTTTCTGCAAAGCTGCTTTCAAGCTAGGTGGCCCCCAACATGTATTGGTTTATGGGTGTTTTCCCTCCCAGGTACAGGACTTTGTACTTCTTGCTGAACTTAATGTGGTTCCTTCCTGTCCTCCCATTTTTCCAGCCTTTCAAGGTCCCTCTGGATGGTAACTCTGGTGTATCAGCCATTCCTTGCAGTTTTGTGTCACTAGCAAACTTGGTGAGGGTACACTCTGCCCCATCATCCAGATCATTAATGAAGATGTTAAACAGGACTGGATCCACTATTGACCCCTGGGGTACACCAGTAGTTACTGCCCTCCAACTAGACTTCATACCACTGACCATCGCTCATTTTGTTGATTTTGTGATCCCTTCTTGTCACATAACCCTGTGCCCTTTGCTGAGGGACCCTGTCTGTCACTCCCTCACAGGACTGCTGGTTACCTTCTCCCTCCCTTCTAATTCTTAGTTTAAATCCCCCGTTATGATGTCAGCCATCCTGTTGGTGAAAATAGCTTTTCTCTTCTTTGAGAGGAGGCTCCCATCTCTCCCACAGGGTCCTATGGTCATAAAACCCAATACCCAGCTGCCAACACCAACATTGCAGCCAATTATTGACCTGTCCTATTAATGCTGTTCTCGTTGCACCCTTTCTTCTCAATGGCAGGACTGAGGAAAACACTACCTGAGGTCTCATGCCCTTGACTCTGTAGTCGCTTTTGACACTGTCCAAATTTTCTGTGCCAGTACCATTCATGCCCACATGAAATAATAGCAGGGGTTAATAGTCAGAGGGATAGATGATCTTCAGCAGTCCCTCTACAACATTCTGGATCCTGGTCCCTGGCAGGCAGCAAACCTCTCTAGATGTTTGGTTGGCTTGACAGATGTGTGCCTTTGCCCTCTGCAACAGGGAGTCACAATGACTCACTGTTTCTTCCTGGCAGACTTGCATGATCTGCGGTTAGGTGGACCAGGTTCTTGTAGGCACATCTGACTCCTTTTCAGCTTGAGAGCAGTGAATCTTTTTGGTGAAGCTTGAGTAGATATATCTAGTTCAGAATTTTGCTTGTGCATAAATAAGTAAACAAAAAGTAAATAAAAAATATATAAAAATATTCTTAAGGTGTCTTAAAAATTACCCATGTCCTGTTATTCCACTTTGCCCATGCATTGTGACTCTTCTAGTGAGCTGCAGTGATACAGGGAATATAATAAATGTTTAAGACAAAACACCCTAATCCTTGGGCTCCCTCTATGGTCTCTGTGACTGTGAGATCAGTGCTACTGAAGGTTCAGACCAGAAAAGCAATGTGTTAAGAAGAGTCCGCCTAAATCTGTATGTGAGGGAATAAAAAGACCGAGAAAGTAATAGAAATTTCTCCTTGTGTAGTACATATGGTTTTAAGACAGACAGTATGATTTTGCTGCCAGGTAGGCTAAGGGAGTCTGACAATGTAACTGACTGAACAGGGGGAGAAACACCTGTGTTCCAGTTCTTGATTCACTTTTTTCTTTTTTCCTTTTTTTTTTTTTTTCAGTTTTGTATCCAGTGACTATATCAACTTACAAATACTGTAAGGAGGAGGGAGCAGAGCCTCTCAGCACTGCTGTGGATACCTGGGAAGGCAAATTCTGTTCATGAATTTTAGAAGTTGTGCACCATGTAGGTGGAGCCATATGGCGGAAAAGCACACAAGTTACAATGGAGTCTTAGACCAGGTAGAGGAGCTTGCCTTTCTAGACCAGTGTGCATCCAGGAGACTTTCAGTCAGACCAGGAAAAACTTAGTGATTTCCACTAAAGTCAGACAACACTGTAGACCTTTCTGATTACATTCTTGGATGGAAATATCTAAATCTCAGTGCTGGATTCAAGGAGATTTTTGAAGCCTTATGCTGCTAAAACACAAAGTAGACCACAGGAGTACAGGAAACCCAGCTATGCTATGGTTAAAGATTGCAGGAGGCTGTGTTGTTAATCTAGGTTTTAATCAACTGACAACTATTCCTTTTAGTGTAGCTAGTGGTGATACTCAACCTACGTTGGTAATGTAGGTCCTTTCAGGAGTACTTGTTTTTATAATGTTAGAACTATTTTTTTTTTTCCCTATCCTTATATGCCTTCATTCCATAGTGGGGATAAAAAAAATGTTGTTTGTCTTTATGGTTATACTAAATGATTATAAAATCATAATTGTATAACTACAGGTCCAATGGAGACCATTAGAGCACTTAGGCTGAATGACGTTTGCAGAAAAAATATGAAAACTTAAAGAAATGACAGCCCACCACTTCCTTTGGCAGTCTTTTGCAATGGTTAACCGGAAATTCTGCATTGTACTTTCTGCCTTCACCATGGCTGGATGTTTGCCTGGTGACTTTTGAGCCTTCTTTCCAGCAGCTTCCAAATCCCTTTGCTGTTTAGTATTTTTCTGCAGATTTTCTCTTAGTAAATAATAGGTAAGCATGTTAAATTGAGTCTCTGAGAATTTTCATCACCAATTTTACCCTCTTTCTCCACTGGTACTATTTAGTTGGGTCTGAAAATGTAAAAAAGCAAAAACTAATGATCAATGCAGAATAAATAAGAGACAGTGATATCTCAGGCACATTTGTTAAAGGGAAGCATCAGTTGTATAAAACATAGTTAAAATATAATGGACTCTAGATGCTACACAATCATAACATGTTTGCTTTCAAAGCAGAAGACAATCACGCTGAGGAAGAGCCCTATTGAAATGTCTTTATTTCTCCTTTGTAAAATTACTTTGGTAGATATAGTCATCTTGTTGAAGGATATTAGTCATGGTTGCTCATTCTACCATTATTAACTCAATGTATTCAGAGTGGTTTGTATATCAAATCCGTTGTGTATCCATGTTAATCAAACATCTAATCATATGTAAATTGCAAGTAGATACTTGATTATGACTTCTGATAATCCAATGTCCATAAAGTGCTAAATTCACATACTTCAGTCCCAAGGCTGGATATTTAACTGTGTATTACGGCACAAGTATTCCCTTGAGTTCTTCAAAAGCAGGCCATTTTTTTTAATTTTTATTTGTGTTCAGGTTCAGATATACTGCTTCTTCTCCAGGGACATAAATAATGACTGTTGCCAAACCATAGAAATTATTGCCATAGATCCTATTAGATATAGTATAGGGTAATCAAATGTTTTGAGACAGAGCAGTGTTCAGAATTTACTAGAGATTCCCTTGCATATACACACTCTGCATACATACAATTATTTTGTAATATTTGGTTTTTAATTCATTCTCTGTGGCCATGATCCAGTAGAGAAGAAAAATGAAATTGTATGCACACAAAAGTTGTGAATTTTCAATAACACTACCTACATGAAATTGAGAAGCTTCATCAAACTGAAAAAAAAATTAAATATAAATTAATTTTTATAATAGTTTATTCTATTTTATTTCTGCCTTACAGGTATGGCCAGGATGATTCAATGATTACAATGATGTTTGTTGTATTACCATTTCTTTTGGCTCTTTTTCGTTATATTTTCCAGCCCAAGGGAGACTTTTTATGTGTCTGTCAAACATAAGGCAGAATTTGATGCTCATTTTATTACTCTGAAGGGAGAGTTTTTAAGGGAGAACTAACAAACAAAATACCACAAATCCTACCCTGAGCTCCTTCTGAGCTTCAGCTGAACCTACAGTCACTAGCACATTTCCACCCCCAAGCTCTTTGACAAGCTCTCTAAGGATATCATTAAAAGTATTGTATACTGTGTATAGAAAAGTGAAGAAGTGTAAGATGTAGTCTGCAGTAAGCTGTATGCCTTATTCATATAATAAACCAAGTCCAATTACATGTGATGTGACATGTGCTTGGGAGAAAGTGTCTGCAGTTACACAAAGAATAAAACTAATTTAGAAAGCTAGTGTTTTAAGAGTAGATGAAAAGTAGGTGGCAACATTTTCTAACAGTTTTCTGTGCAGTGCAGGCTATTAAAAGTTTTCAGAAAACTCTTTGACTTTTTTCATTAAGATATATTCTGTAGAAGGTAATGACTAAGTCATGACTCTAGTTAATGGACCAGAATGATTGCTGATGGCAAGGCAACAAGTGTTGATACCACAGAGGAACTTGTCAGTATGCAAAAGTCAAAAGCATGTTAGAAAGTAGTAGTTCTGGTCCTTTCAGGTAATACAGCTTTATATCAGAATTACAAGAATCCAAAGTTACAGAAAGACATTCTGTTACTGTACCTTAGCTCTAACGGTTAAAGACATTTTGAGGAAACATGCTGGCCCTGTTGAAATCAACGGTTCAGCTCCCCCCTTTAAATTCCTAGTTCACCAGGTGATTTATTTTTGTAATGAAGAGAAAACCCTTCTTTCTGAATTAAGGACATGAAAAAATTGCTTGTACTTACCTTTGTATAGCTATATCACAATCAACTGTTTAATAATACAGTTTATGCATTTTGAAAAAAAATGAAATCTGGTCAGTCAGTGTAAAATGTCAGTGTAAAAATGATTACCAATATTATTTGGAATGGGGAGAGTTAAGTAGTGGCATAACTATTCATATTATTTTCAAAAATTTGTAAATGGTATTTTCTTCAGAAGAAAAACCAACAGTGCTAAGGTCAATGAACTTGTTAGATAAAAATTTAATTTGTAGTAGTACTCGATTAATATGTTGATATTCATGCCAAGCTTGTCAAATAGAGTGAGATTAATTCAGTATTACTTTAGGCTTCTAGAATGTCTTAAATATCTAAATCTCTTAACTTAAATTAGTGGTTTATGCTGTCTCTGAAATCAACACAGAAAGATCCCAAGGGACAATTCAGCTCACCCTATGATAAATATCTGTGCTGGCTTTAGCTGGGTAGAGTTAATTTTCTTCCTAGTATCTGGTATGGGGGCTAAGTTTTGGATTTGTGCTGAAAACAGTGTTGATAATGCAGGGATGTTTTTGTTACTGCTGAGCAGTGCTTACACAGAGTCAAGGCCTCTTCTGCTTCTCACACCACCCCACCAGAGAGGAGGCTGGGGGTGCACAAGAAGTTGGGAGGGGACACAAATGGAACAGCTGACCCTAACTGACCAAAGGGATATTCCAGACCATATGACATCATGCTCAGCAATAAAAACTGGGGGAAGGAAGAGTTGTTTGGAGTTATGGCATTTGCTTCCCAAGTAACCATTATGCGTGATAGAGCCCTGTTTTCCTGGAGATGGCTGAACACCTGCCTGCCCATGGGAAGTAGTGAATAAATTCCTTACTTTGCTCTGCTCATGTGTGCAGCTTTTGCTTTCCTTATTAAACTGTCTTTATGTCAACCCACGAGTTTTCTCACTTTCACTCTTCTGATTCTCTTCCCCATCCCACTGTGGGGGAGTAAGCAAGTGGCTGTTTGGGGCTTAGTTGCCAGCTGGGTTTAAACCACTACAATATCTAAGCAAAAGATAGGTGGTATTCTCTGGAGGAGCCTGTCTGCCTAGGTTAGACCAAACTCCGTAGACAAACTTAGTACAGTTATCACAGTTTCATTAAAATCACCTAAACTCCCTTGTCTCTGGCTATATAACTAATTTCTCATCCTTCATAGAGTCTTTAAAAATATAGACATTTTCCATACAATTACATGGAACTGTCAAGTGTGCATACATATTTTAATTTTGAGCATGAAATGTGCTCATATGTTGGAACATATGATTTTATAGATCAGTGTTATCAGAGTGAGTTTTTTGTGACAAGCTATTAATCTCTGAAAGACTTTCTCCAAATGCAGAGAGATACACTCAGCAAGCAACTGTTACTCTTGGTTCAAAATCTCACTCAGACAGAAAATAGGACATCGCCAGACATTTAACAGATTTTGCCTATTTCCACAAGCAGTTACAATAAATGTCCTGGATCTAGGCTTAAGGTTGGACTAGTGAAATTAAAAGCATTTATACAGTATTTGCAAGAATCAAAACAGCTTGAGAATTATTCATTCATATTCTTTGATATTTATTTCTCTCATGCTCAGTAGGACATTGGAGAAGAGAAGGCTCCAGAGAGACCCTATTGAGGCCGTTTAATACTTAAAGACGGTTTATAGGAAAGATGGGGACAGACTTTTTAATAGGCCTGTAGAGATAGGACAAGAGGTAATGGTTTTAAACTAAAAGAGGGTAGATTCATACTAGATATAAGGAAAAAAAAAATACTACAAGGGTGGTGAAAACAGGTTGCTCAGAGGGGCTGTAGGTGCCCCATCCCTGGAAACATTCAAGGTCAGGTTGGATGGAGCTCTGGGCAACCTGACCTAGTTGAAGATGTCTTTGCTCCTTATTGCAGGGGGGCTGGGCTAGATGACCTTTAAAGGTCCCTTCCAACCCAAACCGTTCTATGATTCATGCCATTATTTAAGAACTTTAGTCCTTTTAATATTTAATTCAAACTCCAAGTCTGGGAAATTCTAGGAAGATAAGACTCATATTTGTACGGTAACTAGATATTACAATTACTAAAAGCTCAATCCGTCTCCCTTGGTTTAGCTGGATAAATAGTAAAAGTTGAATCCATATTTTAGCTGGCTAACAATTAAGCATCTTCTATACCAGTTGTTTCTGTTATCAAGAAAGAGGTTCCCCTCCAGGAGGTGATTCATCTTGCCTGTGTTGCACTTTGAGCTCACTTCTAAGTTTTTATCCGTTGCCTGATAAGGAGCCCCATTATCCAGTGAACAGGACATAGATTACTAGAATGGGCAATAAAAAAATGGTTTAAAAAATATACTATTAGTATATGGAGCTTTACCAATATTTTCTTAAAATTTCAAAGTGAGAAGCTTTGGAATGGGACAGTCATTATTTTTTTCTGTTTTCTTCACTGAGATTTGGAATATTTTTAATCAGAATAGAAATATCACAGAACAGTTGTCGTTACAGTATGCTTGCTCAAAATGTAGTGTATCTGGTCTATCCTGTAAAATCTTGAGTGTATTTTCATCTGGGAAAAAATAAATATTTTAAAATATCAAGGAGAGTTTTTACTGTGGAATATACAATGATTCAGATAACTTTTACATATCTGAATATGTTCACTTAGCTCTAGTTATAATTGTAAGCTACAAGAAATATTGTATTAAGTACTACTTTGAATGAGAATCTTTTCAAAGGGGTATTCTCCAGAGATGTTTTTCTATGTTTACAAGCCCTATTTTAGTGGGTTAATTACATCTAGGTGTATCCTTTTATTTCTAGGTCCTCCCCTACAAAAATTGAAACATCCTTACAAAATCAGGGTCCAGAGCTGCAACATCAATTTCTTGATGACGAGTATAGATACCTAAATAAGATATATATATATAGTTATAGATATACGTATTTCCATAGACAGATCTGTTACTGTGAGTTTAGTTAATCTAGACTTGCCTCTGACTGAACCTATGCATTTGTCTGTCTTATTTAATACATGGTGAGTAGGATAGATTTAAGTCTTCCTCTACTGGAAAAGTAACTTGAAAAGTTTAAAAATTTTCACACAGACTTTGTGTAGTGGATCCAACAAGATTTACTTTAGCACGTTTAGGGATTGCTAATTAACCTTAAGCCTTTAGATGGAACAGTTGAAGTCTCAGTCATTTGAAGTGAATGAAACAAATGTGAACTTGCACTGAAGCACAGAAAGGTGACCTTGTCTTTTTAAACCAACCATGTTGTCTTACAGTCCAGCTAGGTACTTCTTAAAATCTAGTCATAGATTTGAGGTGCTTATAGCCAAAAATTTACAGTGAGATTCAGGCTGAAACTGGAACATCTGGTTTTGGATTGTCTGTATTGTAGGAGTATGCTTCAGTTACTTAAACACAACCCCTTCCAACCTTTGAAGTACCCTCATGTATCCCAGAAAGCCTCTAGGTGCCTTTTCAGGAGGATATAGATCTCCCATCAGCCCTGTGCCATATCTGCCAGCTCTGTAATGATGTCTCAGATACCTAAGGGCAACTCAGATTGCACTGGACATGGATTTTTAGGCATATTTATAATTTAAGAATTATATTCTGCTTGTCTGTAGGTTCACTAGGTGTTTAAACTAGATACTGACTAGTCCATACAATCCATGAAACTCAGAGGGCAATTCTACTGGCCAGCCACTGTTTACTTCAGAGTGAATAGACTGTAATCCAAGAATAAGCAAATAGCATACTTATAAATACACATGTTGGCACATCTTGAACTTGAACTGCATCTTGACCTTATAGATTCAACTTTTCCTTCTGCAAAACAAATGTTGATTTTGAACACTCTACGCTGCAGTGGCAGAGAGCATGAGATTTCATCATGCATAAGGCTAACCAGGAAAGCATAATGATTCTCTACTATTGTAAAGAAAATCTTGCTTACAGCAGTTTAAGTGATAAGAGTCTTTTTACTTAGAACATTCAAAACTTCAGTCATATCTTCTACCGATCATAAAAATAATGAAAACAAGAAATTGTAAGTCATCTGATGGTCTCAAATCACAAAATTGTTTGTATTGAACTGCTAAAATAATCTATTGTGGCATTTACAATGCCAATGTATACCTATTATGGGGTTTGGAAAATCAATATATTTGCTGATATAAGGGTTTAAAAATTTACAGTCTAAACAATAGTTTAGAACTATGTATATCACATAAGTATCTGGCATACAGGACACTAAATAATGGCCCTGTTTGGAGTTATCCACTTACTAAGTAAAGCAAAATGCACCTAATTTCTAGTTTCAAGAACAAGTGAAAGTCTGACATTTTGTCTTAAGATTTTCAGAGAAAGAAAATAAAGGCTTTCGTGCCTTTGTCCATAATTGTTCCTCAGTCCCGTGAATTACTACTAGACACTTATTTTTAGAATATTCATGTATAATTGTATTCCAAAGTACAGGGAGTCTTGAACTAGGCTTGGAATTAGACCAAGCAATCAGAATAATTTTAAATAATACTTCTAGTTCAGCTGAACCAGAGCCTTAACATAACCTGAAGTGTCTATTGGAGCAAATGCTTGACTATGGGACTATTCCTTTTGTTGTTTCTGTTGAAAAGAGAACATTAGGTGTACTCTGCCTAATCTACAGAGAAACAACTCTGTAGTTGACTTTGATCATGAAGCTACATGGACAGGTTTAGGATGGACCTGGTTAAATTGCTAAATATATTTTATTTTGCCCAGCGACAGAGAATTACAGTACACATCTTTTGCAGCCCCTACAAACACTTATATTTAATTCCTGTAAATGGTAGTTGTTTCATATATAGAGGCATTAAAAAATAAATTCAGTTCAACTACAGAGTAAAGTTTGAGCCTGTATAGTGAGAGTGAAATTGTACAGACTAACATGAGCACTATAAAGGACTTAATGAACTGAACTGCATGATTAAAACTCAATTGAAATACTGCTTGATTTTAAAGTTTGAGAAAGGGGTATGCTTATTTACATAATATTTTACAGCATCATGACCATGTATTACCATTAATGTCCACTTGCTACTTTTACGACAGTAATTTCAATACTATATGGTATTTAAAACTGCAAGAACAGAAATTGTAAACATTAAATGATGAACTATAATTCCACACAGAGTCAATTAATGTGTAATTGAATGACAAGTTAAGACTTAAAGAATGGCTAACATTTTTGGTAGCTTAAAAACAAGGTACTATATTCATTCATGGTTTAAGATAAGGTTTGAAAGCCTTATGCTATTTTAAGGAAAGGTTTCTCTTTAATAAGCTGATAAGTTCTATAATATAGCACTAACTTGAGGCAGATAAAGTCTGCATTTTCATTTAAATAGCCAATTACATCCAATTCAGATTTATTTAACCATGGATGTTTTTTAATTCTACTTAAAATCATATTTATTTTTTCTTTGCCATAGAAGAAATGTTGTGACAGTGAATTAAGAGCACCTTTTCTTTTTATGTTTATAAAAAGGGGCATTTATTCTGATTTCATACTGGTTTTCCATTAAGGGTGATTTCGTTAATTTTTAACCTTCAGTTACACCAGAGTGAATGAGAGCAATACAGGAGCAGAAACACGGCATTTATTTAAATCAGTGTGGCATACTTAATTCCATTAGTTTTCAAAATGTAAAAGGGAGAAATGTGTAAACAATTTTAAGCACAAAAAATAGTTAATAAATAAATAACTACAGATACTTAAAACAACATAAGTCATAAATTGTCAATTATGGCTTCCTTTCTGTTACTGCATATCTTAGAAAATGAGAATGGAAGTCTTATGTAAAGGATTGCACTGTTATATCATCATATCATATTCATATAATATCAATAAAAAATGATGCATAATTTTTTTTCTGGACAGTAAAAAGACTACTCAAACCTGATATGTTCCACATATTCTAAAAATCCTGGACAAAGGATGATCAAGGCCAATTAAATATATAGCAGATATCTACTGCGGCAAGGCACCTAGGACATGCAAAGTGCACTGTGCAGGTATGGATCCTCTGTGCAGCATGTGTCCTGTAGGTGTGATACCTACACACCATTTGCACACATACTTCACACAGGGAAAATCCTATGAAAAATTATGCCATGCTGCTCTGAGTGTGATTTAGGGAGTGCTAGAACTCAGCAACTACTAAAAACTCTCTTTATTAATTAAAATTGCAATAAAGATGTCTCACCCTAACTCAGATGTTGTGAAGAGGGCTCAAATCACCTTGATTTATCCAGTGATTATTCTTGCTCAGCATCTTCCTTGCTGTCTGTGACTTGCCAAAGGGCTCAGCAGCTGTGATGGAGGTGATACCAGGGTGCAGATCTTCAATGCCATTTGCAATGACACATCGCTTCCCTATATGTCACTTTCTGACTTTGCCTCCTAACTTCTCTTTCTTATCTCCAATTTTCAATAAACAGGTTTATGACACTTTATGGTAATCAGTTTTGAGTTTGGTTTATACAAATACAGATATACAAATATGTAGGCTTATACTGAAGGCACAAGAGAAAAGAAATGCTCTCAAGGCACCACTGCTTTGTGCTACTCTAACATAGGAGCAGACTACTGCGACTTCAGTATAAAACCTGTTGAAAACTGAGAAAGCCTACTGAAAACAGGAATTAAAACATTCAGGATGTCAATATTATATTTTAGACAGTAAAAAGTATCTGGTGCTTGAAAAATTACATGAAATAATTTCAGAACTAGAAAATATGGGCTAACTGATTTTCATTTTAGATGTCAATTTCTCACTCAGTGGCTTAAATCTGAAACAGGAGGTATGCTATTTTATATGTCTACTACTTTCTGATCCTAGACAAAGTGAGTTTCTTCTTAAGATATTTTAAATTTGTATTTTTGTGAGCGCTTTGTTATGATAGCTGGTAGAAATTCACTGGGGACTTGTGGAAACTAAAAATGAAACTAGTCTTTAAATCATGGTGAAAGTATTTTAAGGAACTGTGAATGATAATTTAATGAAAATTATATGTTTACAGATCTAATTCTTGTTTATAGCCTGGACTTTACATTTAATTACACCTATTTATAAACCAGGAAACCAGAAGTTTTATAATTAATATTCATGTTCTATCAATTAACCATTTAGCAGAAACATTCAATTATTTTTTTTTCTGGAAGAATAAGGTTAATTTTTTTTTAAATTAGTTATTCATCAGCATTATTGACTAAGTCAATGGAAACATGCAGAGCTTGACATAGCATATTTAAATATGAATGCCAAGCCTTCTGTAGAGCTTTTAGTGATTAATGCAGAGATGTAATCCAAAACTTATTTTATCATTACAATAATAAAAAAAAAGTTGATTTCACAACCTTTGCACTTTCATAATACTAGACCCTGTGAGAGTACAGATTTCTAAATATCTCAAAATTAGATCTAAGCATGATCTGGAGGTACCAGCCTGCAAAACAATTGCATCAAAATTAAGTGTATTTTTGTTCATTCTATTTTTGCATGTAATTTTCAAATTAAAATTTTGCATTATATTGTATTTAAATAAGCACATTGAAAGATTCCGCACTAAAACACTGATTCAAAAAACATCAGGACAGTTGTTCACCTGAAAATTTTGAAATATTTTTCATTCCCAAAATGTAATTATATTTTTCCACCTTGTTAAAACTACCCAATTGGCACAATATTAAGCTTCACATCCCAAAGAGAGCTGCTAACATTAAAGCTTCTTTTCTCTGTGTAGACAGATTCTGCATGATGTCTTGTCTTGTCCAGCTGGCAACTAAGCACCGTGCAGCCACTTGCTCACTCCACCCACAATGGGATGGGGCGGAGAATCAGAAGAGTAAAAGTAAGAAAACTTGTGGGTTGAATAAAGACAGGTTAATAGGGAAAACAAAAGCCACGTACGCAAGCAAAGCAAAACAAGGAATTCATTCACCACTTCCCATGGGCAAGCAGGTGTTCAGCCATCCCCAGGAAAGCAGGGCTCCATCCCACATAACAATTATTTGGGAAGACAAACACCATCACTCCAAAAACACACCCACCCACACCCCCCCCGCCACGCACGTGCGCACACACACACACCCCCAACAGCCACCCCCACACACCCCCTTTCTTCTTCTTCCCCCAGCTTATATACTGAGCATGACATCATATGGTGTGGAATATCCCTTTGGTCAGTTTGGGTCAGCTGTCCTGGCTGTGTCGTCTCCCAGCTTCTTGTGCACCTGGCAGAGCTGAGAGCTGAGAAGTCCTTGGCCAGTCTAAGCACTACCCAGCAATAACTAAAACATCAGTGTGTTATCAACATTCTTCTAGTACTAAATCCAAAACACAGCACTATGCCAGCTACTAGGAAGAAAACTAACTCTGTTGCAGCTGAAACCAGGACATGTCTCGTTTGCAGTGAGCCCAACAGCATCATCTTCAGAAATCAGGAAAGGAGAGCTAGGTCTTTAGGACTCCACTCCACACCTTGTGCTGACTTTACTGTCAGTGGCAGAGGAAATGCTGCTTAATACTGAACTGACACAAAAGGAAATTTCTAGATCATTTGTACTGTGATTAGACTTTAACAAATCAGAATTAAAATATTATGATTTGTGGTGGGTTGTTTTTAATTCTTTAGAAAAGGATACAAACATATTTATTAGCAAAATAAAAGTTCTTGTGAGAACTAACTGTCTTTGCATAAAACACTTGGACTATAAATCCTGTACTCTGTCACTGATTCAGGTTTTAATTCCCCCTTAACAGGCTTCTGAAACAGCAGTTTGCCTATTTTCTGTCCATTACTTAGGTACTGGGAAGGAATCAGACACATTGACTTTAATAGGACTTCACTCATTTTATTGGCTATGATCCAGCCAGTCAAACCTGTAGCCCAGGAATATTCTCCAGCTGCTTTGTTTTGCCTTTAAGACAGAAGGTAGTTAATACAGTTTCTTCCTACACCTGATTTTTTTTTTTTTTTTTTAAATATCGGAGACATTTTGAAGGAAATTAGAAAGAGAAATCAAAGGAAATGTTCTAGCATAATATTACTACCTTAATGTGGAGGTTTATATAGCATTTGACGGGATTTATTGCATATAAAATTTTGCAGCTGAGCAGGTATACATTTCCTACACTGAGCTGAGATTCTGCTGTCAGCTGCTGTGAATTTGTACCAAGAGTGCAATAAAAGTAACATAGATTTCTGTTTACATGTGTTGCTATACAATATTTAAAGTGTAAAGAATTTGAAAGGTTGTTAATAGATGGAAGTGTTTATGCTAGAGGAGATGGAAAAATGGAATAAGGAGTAGGAGGCATATGGTAATTCAGATGAGAAACATTTCATGCTGGGAGAGACGTTTCTCTTCTATGGTGTGTTGAATAATCTGGTGTGGGTGTTTTTCTTTGTTTATATGATGTCCTAAGAACGACACAGTTCCTGTGAGGAAATGAGTATTTTAATGCATTTTAGACAATCTTGCCTGAGAGAAATATGTATCTAGCTATAAAATATGCAAAAATAGCCCCAAATGATGATGCCTTCATTTTTAATGTTCTGTTTTTATTGTATTAATATTTTAAATAACTCAGTCAAGATGAGAAGCTTCCGCTTATATGTGTATAGCTATATTTTTTTAACTGGTAGTTTCTCTAGGACGGGACTTCAGCTGATGAAAAAGCCTTTAGAAAAAGATTGTGAAATGAGTTTTTCTGCCTATCTCTTCAAATTGTGTGTGAGAGTTTGGGAAAAATGGTGAATTAAGAAGAGTACAATTTAAATCTTGCTCAAATGAAAGGACTCAAGTTTTGTGACATGTGGCATACAACACCCCCAACCTCAGACCCTGTTTCTAAGAGCAGAATTTACAAAGCTAATTTCAGTTTGGAGCAAGGTGAGATTGACAGCTGCCGGTACACTAAGTACTGGGATGCCCAAACCAATCAAGAGGAAATGTGGAAGAGCAGAGCATTTCTGAAATGCTGTCTCCTGCAGAGACTGCGCTCCCCAAAGCTGGAAGCCGGAGTTCTGCTCTTTGCACATTCTCCTGATAAAAGCACTTGCCCAGTAAGTGGTGTTCTGCTTCCTGGGATGCTGATGGAGTTTGTATTTGCTACGTGTTGGATAAAGGAACAAAAACAAACCAAGAATAATTCTGAGAGCAGCCACTCAAGACAATGTCTGTCCCATCAGACCAGCTGAACTGTTAACATCTGCTCTCTTTTGGCCTGTGTGGCTTTTGCACTTCTTGCTCACAGTGGCACAGTTATCCACAAAAAGGATAAAAGGCAGTCACCTCCCATAGCTCTGTGACTAGCACAGTCTGTTATGATGCACCAGCTCCAATCCTAACTTTCCTTATCCTTTGGAGGGGGGGGGGGATGTCTCCTGGAGCAGGTGTTTTAACAAACAAACAAACCAACAAACCAACCGTTAGAAGTAACAGTTTAAGTAATCTTTGTGTGTTCTATGAACTCTGAGTGTGGATACATCCCTAGCAGAACAAGGACATTAGGTTCTGATAGGGTTGGAATGCTCTTAAAGGGGAAATGCTTAGCCAGTGTACAGGATGCTATTAAAGGGGAAATGCTTAGTTGCTAGAGTAGAGAAGCAGTAACCGCAAGCAGGGTAAGGTGATGATAATGAAATAACCAATGAGTGAGTTAGAGGCTTATATGCTTGCTGGATAGACAGTAGTATGTACGAATTAGGAAAGTCTACATGACCGTGTGTACGGGACTTGGAAGAGTATAAAAGCTGTATGCAAAGCTGTAATAAACGGCTTCTGGAGATCATATTGGTCGGCGTCAGGAGACTGGTCTTCCGCACCTGAGCAAACCAGCTCAGTAGAGATTTTCAGTAGAGATTGGTGGAAGAATGCCTGTTTTACGGATATTGAAAGAGGACAGATCTTCTGGAGGCAGATACACAGTAATCAGCTCAGCAAAGGCCATGCACAATATAGTCCTTGTTCAGACATTTTGAGAAGTTACTGTTCAAAACATTAGTGTGTCTCAGACATCTGTCAATGTTAGATCTCTTTCCCTCCTATGTCTCCTTTCTTTTTCTTTTTTGTTTTTCCTGTTGGTCCTCCAAGCTTCAGCATCTCCTCTTGTTTGAGTGATACTCAAAAAGCTCCTCACTGTGGTGTTTATAATAAGTCCAGATTCTCCAGTTAATTAGAAAATGAACTTGTAATGTCATTTACCATTGATGCAGTCATGTGCAAGAATGTAAACATTTTTTGCTCAAAAGTGACCGCAAGGTTTTATTTCAGGTAACTTCAGATTTGCTGCATTTAAACTGGTGATCATGAGAGAAAAGTTCTTCTACCTCTTTCCTATATTGCACCACACTCCAAAGGTCCCCATGAAACATGTCAATAGCAGTCTTTTATTTGTTTAGAGTACTCAGAGAGACATAATATAAGCCGCAAAATACATTCATTTCTGTAATAATTCCTTCTCTTAGACTTAATGTTAAAATAAAACTCAGTAGATAAGTGACAAGTCTAGAGACAATATCACCCCCAGCAACAGACCAGTGATTGATTGATGCGTTATATATTAGCTAAAAATAATGAAGGTCCTCACATTTTTCTTCCTACAGCTTAGTTATTAATCATAGCTGCATTCCCACCTAGTCCCTTCTCACAGAAATATTCCAGAATTATTTAAAAATAGGAAATCTTCTTTTCTGTTCTTATTAGCAACAGAATGTTACTTTTTCCCAGTTAACTGCAGAAATACATATTTCTCTTATACAGACAATTTTTTGCAAGAAAACAGGACACATACAAAATAAGGCAGAAGCAAGAATGTGTTCTGTTTAGTTGGTAAGAAAGCCTATGTAATTCTTGATTTATGTAAGCAAAAGCATGCTGAAGGTTTTTTTATATTATTATTATTTACTTATTTGCTCTTTGCCTGACAGTACCTAAATGAAAATTTCAGTTCCAAATTTTATTTAAAACTACACTGTCCAGAGAAGTAACTTTGTTTACCTGAAACTCTACAGTATTCATATTTCTTTTTTCTGTCTCTGCTTAAAGTTTGAATCCCTAGTGAGCAGCTTTGTGGCTCTGTAGTGAATACACTGTGACTGTATGGAGTAACACCAGGACACCACTGACATTTTGTTGATAAGATTTGCATTAAAATATACTCACAGACAGCCTGTCTTGCAAATATACATCACTGTAGAACCTTTATCAATTTCAGACACACTCAGCCTTTATCATGCATAAAACTTACAGAAATGTTTGGCAAGAACAGTTATCCAGAAAGATGGAGAGAAAGAAGGTAAAGTGTTTTATAACAGTTCAGTTCCCTGTTGAGTCAAAATGGAGAAAAGAATCAAAAAGACAGTAATAAATTCCTGTTTTATTAATCTACATTTATTTCTCTGCAAATGTCTTATGCAAATGTAGACCATTAACATGCTCTTTCTAGACAGCCTGGCTCATATATCTAGCTGTTTTCTCCTCATCTTTCTATCCCATCTCTTCTGAGAAATTAACTGCAAAAATATCTTTTCAGGTTTTTTGTTTTTGTTTCTATTCCCTTCAGAATCAATTATCTTATATTCTGGATTATGCAAAACACGCCAAAACCTACAGTTTATCATTTCTATTTATCAGTTCTGGGATGTCACTTTGTTTTGCAAAGGAGATACATAACCATTGTCAAACAAACTCATACAAAGCCAATCATGCAATATTTTGATATTGTCCAGCTGATTACATTGAGGAATCCCAATCTCATATAATTTGTCCCCACTGAAATGAGTTCTATGTTAATAGGAAGTATTATTCAGGTCGCTGATTAAGTGAAAAGTTAGCTATTGGCAGATGCTAGTCCTACTGTAGGATGCTTCAGTTGGTGGCATGAAGTCTAGGAGTGGGCTGTGGATCATTTCAATCTGTTCTCTGCTTCTTCTTTAGTCCAAGCAGCAAATAAATGGCTGACAATTTATATCCCAAGCCCTACAGGAATTAGAAGTCTGGGTCCCGTTGCTGTGATTCAGTTTCCCTGTGAGCCAGCAGAATCTCATATAATGGTATTATTTCCCTTTGTAGTTTTCCACTCCATAGTTTTCCATTTGCACAAGAAAGAAAATCTCCCTGATAGTTTTTCGGTAAGTGATGAGATGGAGTGGCTACTGGAAGTAGCTGCCTGTACATTGCACTCATTGATGAGGCCAGTATTTTTGAGTCCATTTTTTATGAGTCCAATATATGATATTTTGTGGTGCTTTTATAGATTCAGCTGAACCACCTAGCTCTGGACTTCCCAAATCTGTTGTAGATTTGCATTTTACCTTCTCTCTCCTTGAGCCCGCTCAAGACCTGAAGTGATACAGCTGTGTTGATGCATTTCTGAGTTGAGATGAAGGTCCAAGAGGAATCATTAACTAGCTCAGGCATAGCACCAAATAGAGGAGCTCTGTTTTCATCTTTTGTATCTGCACGTTACTTTGATGTATTGCACTGAGGCTTTAGATCAGGTCAGCATTGGTTTGGAGACCTCCTGAGAATATGCTGAGACACAGTGCAGATGTTTCACTGTTATTCCTGCACAGCTGCTGTGCTCAGCACTAGGGCTGTCTCTATCCTAGTAAATGGAGTGTTTCTGGGACCACTGGCTGACACTGAGGACAGCTACAACAGAACTATTTGCATTGGTATGAAAGGACTCTTGCCTTATAAAACAGGCCTTGCTGCAGGCAAATTTTCTATTGGGAACTGGTCCTGACCTGTGCTAGCTGCTGAACTGTACGCAGCTGGGGAGTTGTTGGGGACTGCTATTTGTCACTGCCCAAAAGCATGCTAGGGGCAATTCTAATAAGCTACTAATGTAGGGAGCTGAGCTCCTCTCCATACTGTATTTGCACCCTTGGAGCACAGACTGCACTCCAGCCTGGCCTTCTTTTACCCTCAGCCTGCCGAGGGAGAAAAGGGATGTTTTTTTCTTTCTCCCTTCTTTGATTTCAAGACAAGGCATCATACAAAGTTTTAACCTACGTTTTGAGTCTCTCTCTCTTCCCCCCCCACCCCCCCAGCAAGATCTTCCTTTCCTGCATGTATGTACTGCAGTTTGATTCTAATAACCACAATATCATTACCTATTTTCAGTGTAAAGCAGTTGATGCCCCCGAAGTCCTGCTTTTGTGTCTCTCATACAGCCCCTGTACTCCAGGGGCTTTTAAGCCCTAAATTGCTTGGGTTTTGTGGGTTTAATTCCTTTATTTGAACATAAAAGTTTTCCGCTTATTAAAAATATAAATGCTATGTCTACAATTTCTAAAAGATTTGCTAATCATGGAAGAGTCTAAGAAAGCTCCAAAGCAATTATATCTTGTAATTATAGGGAAAAAAGTTCCCAACTAGTTCTTAGTGAATCACAACATTTACCAGTTTGGACCCTGCAGCTATATGGATGAGATTAGCTGCTAATTGGAGGGAGGAAAAAAAAGAATGAATAGAAAATGAATTTTATGTTTTAAAATAGCTTGGACTTGTATCTGATTTGCGATGAGAGTCTCTTTTGTGTGTGTTGCTTTTTTTTTTTTTCCTTTCTCTTCTCCAGAAGCCAGGAAAGGAGCTGAAATGTGCCATTATACATACTATAAAGTGTTTGCAAATCACAGATATTTTTTGAAAAGGAAAAGTGGGGAAGGTTGGCCTGTCTGCTTCTTGCAGCGACACTGTCATAATAATTAATCTTTATACATGCTGTGTCCTTGCCAGTCTCATAAAAGTGAGGCATTATGGAGACTAGGGCACATCAGAAGAAGGAAGATGTGTAACAATGTTGAGTGACGCTTCAGTCTTTCGCCAGTACAAAGTCCCTTGAAATACTTTCCTCAGCTATACAAACTGCTCTTGGGCACCTCCAAAGGTCGCATTTATGAGACAGGCTAATATTTAGTTTCAGGGGTGGGAGTATATCCCTTAGATGTTATACAGCACCAGATCTTGATCCCAACCAAAATCATCTTATAAAGTGCAGTGTCAATACAGAAAGTCCATGGAGCTTGTACAGGTTGCAGAGCTGTGCAGTAACTGGAGATCTCAGTTCAGATGCTGAAGGTGACTGAGGCATGATAGCACAGTGCCAGCCCAAGGTAAAATGGTATACTTCTCAAAGAGGTTAATTAGCTTCAGTGTAGAACCATGCAGCTGACTGCTTCCACTCTGATACTAATGAAAACTTCATGGAATTGGGGTGCTGGGGTGGGTGGGGGGTGTTTCTGTACTGATTTATATTGAACTACATATGTGCACTTAAAAGTGTAATTAAGAACTTCCATGCTGCTTTGCATATGCAAAAAATTTGTGACACAAAATCAAAGGTTTCTTAGAAGGGTCTGTCCCTTGTTTTTATTTTGTTTCTTTGCAACATTTTGCAATATTAATTTATTTAACAGATTTTTGTGTGTTTAGATGTTGATAGCTTGAGGTTTGATTCATCAGCCCCTCTTCCTTACAGCAAAAGTAATGCCTAATTAACATTCAGCTGCCTTGCTGTAAAGTTGATTGAGATGGTGGATGATATTTTAGCTGATTGTCATGCAGTGGAAATGACAGAAATAGCAACTATCTGGGGCTAACAGGAATTTGAAAGTGGGGTTTCTTCCAAGGTTGACAAATCTTATCTATACCATGCCTAAAGAGAAGTGCAGTAACATATTTCACAAAAGATAAGATTATGCTACAGGAGAGGAGTTATAAACAGGTGCTCTTGGCAATTGCTAGATTTTAAACCTAAGCCTGTGTAGCTCTCAAAGACTGAGCTAACCATTTCTTCACAAATAAAAGTGATTGCTTAAATGAATTAATACAAGTACAGGTAATTTTCTTACCAAAGCTGGTAAAGTAACACTAATATATGTAGGTGGTTTTTTTTAAAATAGGTTTGTGGCTGAGTAATATGATTAAAGTATTATACTTCTAGCATCCACAAATTCTTTTTGTGTGATTCCTAGTGGGGTAGCTCATACATGCAATTAATGAGGAATATTTCTTAATGAAAGTCATTTAGATCAGAACCTATTTTGATGCCAAGCTATGAGATTTTCATGTATTTCAGAAAGATTTGTTTTTTTTTTAAAAAACCCTACAGCTTGGCAACATATGTGTCTCTATTCCATGCTATGTAGGTTGTTTGGAATTGGGTTTGTTGTACTGACTCTGCCCTGTCTGGTCCAGTGATTACCTATAGATTACCTATGCTTGTTATCCTCGGTCATTTCAGTATAATTTGCACTGGAACAGAATTGCACAAATTATTTTTTACTATTAAAGAGTTCTCCAGGAATGTTATTCTGAGTCCTCCGAACTGTTTGTGTTAGCAAGTATTTTACATATGCCTTGGTCCAAAGAATAGGGGAAGATATAGAAAAGTCAAGGTATTTCTGCTGTTTATTTTGACATAAGACTGTCTCTTCTAAAGTGCTTGTGTGTGTAGAGTTGTAGACAGTTCAAATATAAAGAAATCTTGATCAGAGTAGACATTTCAGTTGCTCACTAGTTTGGCTACACTGCTAGTTGAGTCATTTTCAGCTAGCCTGTGTCTTCTGTATACTAAAATGATGTTGATAGTAAATATGCTGAAATCAGAGTCTACTTCAAAAAGCACCAGAAACACAGCTGAACTTGTCTGACTTCATCAAATAGATGGAGCCTTATAAATGTCTGAAGAAGGATAAATATCTTTTTCACTCTAATATAAATACCACAATGTCTGAATATGTAGAAAGCTTTGCATCGTTACTTTTGTCATCACCCTTACTATTAAATCCTGTGTGGGATCTGCTTATGCTTAGGCAAGGGGAGATCATTGGCTTCAGTAAATGATGGAAAGTTTTGTGAGAGAGAGAAGATGAAATTTAGGCATCTCATTTCCTTTGAAACTCTCAGACAAAATATCTAAACCAGCAGTGCTCTTGGAATAAGAGTCGTTCATCACAGCTGCTTTCTCCAGGAATAATACTAAATTGTAATAAAATAATCAAGAAAAAATGGTTAGTTGTCGGAAGGGGAAGCCGGCGTGGAGTAACGATGCAATCTCAATGTGAGTATGGTCGTTATTGTTTATTGCGCAGCTAACAAAAGTATATATAGGCAGAAAACAATAACATACACACATGTCACACTGTGATTGGTAGAACACTGTTATAAACACACTACATCGCTATGGTGACTGGGATGGATCATCTGTCAGGCGGAGGGGCTTCACCTTTTCTTCCAGTCATAGGTCCACCCACATCCACTTAGAAGCAGGGGCTGTCGAAAGGGATTAAATCATGCCCTCTCTCACTCAGCCACTCCTCCACAGTTAGTTATGAAAACCAGAAGATTCTGACATAGGAATCTTCCAGTAAAATATAATCTATATATCATACAGTTTTCAAAATAAGTTAGTAATTATTTTGATTACTGAAAAGTTCATCCAGAACTTACTTTCTGGCACATAGTTGTGTCTGGTTTTTTAAGTAATTTTGTTCTTATGTTGTTCTTGCTCAGTACAAAAGTAGGTGGCTACTTCTCAGTTCTCTTTTCAGAATATCAGCAGAGCTAATCTCAATATAATTTTGTATTGCTCAGATTTTTTTGGTAAATTTCAAATTCATTGACATTGTATGGTGATAGTGTTTCTTGTATTGCTGTAGCTTAGAATCCTATTGCACCTTTTTAGATATGATCAATGAGGCATGGGCATGAAGCATTATTCTGAAGTATTCCCTATATTATGAAGTTCATGCAAGTATTCTCCTTTGTTGGATTCTGGAATATGTTCATATATTTTATGTATGCATATACACTATGACAAAGTATATTTGGAAATGCCAAGAAATGTCACTAGTGTTAGCTTGTTAGCCATGGCATGTTAACTTTCTGTTCAAAATGAATCTGACAAATCAAGAGCTTCTCTAAGTCAGGATATGCCAACTAGATGGATTTGTTCCTGTTACCTCTCTCAGCAGGAAGTCTGGAGGAATGGGGATGAAAGTCATGCCAGAGCATGTGGTATTTAAAAGCAACATAGTCATTCTATCACTACATCAACTGACAGTGAAATATATGAATTATTTGCAGCCTTTATGAATAGCCACTTGAAATACCTCTTGAGGTTTCTACCATAAGGCTGCCTATTACTCTTATTTAGTTCCTAAGACATCAATTAAGCTTGATAAAGCAGAAAAAATGAATGTCACATTTGGTATACTTCTGGCTGACTGCATTGATTTTTGGCTTCTGAACAGATTCAATTACATGGTGTAATTCAAGCTTGTCGTGATTGTAATTTTGTTGGATCTCCTCCTCCAATAACGTCTCCATTTTCTAATTTCCCATGGGAGGTCAAAGGTGACTCTAAGAGCTACATTTTAAAAATAGCTGGGCATTAGATTTGTTAAAAACACTTAGTAAAAATAATGAGTTTAGTAAATGGTCTTACACATAGTTGTCAGAAATCCGAAAATATTAGAAACAGTGGGTCCCCAAGACACCTTCAGTGCTGGAGAACATTGTGGCTTTAAACACCAATCTCTCATCATTTTATAGAAATCCATGCTTGGAATTAATGATGTTCAAGGTGTTATTCTCCTTTCAGATTCTTGATGTGTGGATCTGGCTTCATGTATATTCCATTGACATTCAAGAATTTCCCTTCATGACCATTTTCCACCTGTCTCTTACATTCCAAATCACTCCAGATATTGCATATGAAACATAAAGCATGAAATGGAGCATAATTATTTGGCTTAAAGTACTCTCGCTCAATTCACTTTATTACTCTAGTCATGCTATCTTTGATATGGAAACACCAGCATGATTCCGGGTCTGGGGGCAGCTGATACAGTTCTTATATCTTCACCACTTTACAGGCCAAGTGATTCAAAACAATCTTTTTTTCTGGGTGTCTACTAAAATAGGCAAATGCTGTTTCATGCCAGATTAGCAACATCATGAATAGGCAGTGAAATAAGGATATATTTTCTTCTGAGAAGAAAAAAAATTAAAAGTTTTATTTATTTTTAAAAATATGGCCTTTTTCTAAAAATTTATATTAATGCTGGTGATCATGGTCCTGAGAGAAAAGGTATAGGCAAGGGGTCACTGATATTTTTTTTCCAGTGAGAGTAATTTATATAATAAAATTCTCTTTGTTTGTTTTTACTCTGTTTAACAACACTTTTGGGGGACATAAAGTTTAGGGAGCCATTGTGCTGAACATTCTATATCCAATTTTTGTTGGTTTGATTTTTTTTTTTAAACCCAGCATTTTTTTCTGAAAATAAAGGACAAGAAGTGAGTATGACCAAAGAAATAGGAAAAGGAAAAAAGGGAAGCAAAATCAATCTCATTCAGTTGGACTACTTTCTTTATTCCTTAGTTTCCTTAAGTCATGTTAATGCTTATTAAATAAATATACAAACAAGATCATATTTCTCTGCACTACAGACTTCCAGTTTGGCTTACTAAGTCACAATGAACTGTACAGTAAACTGTGTTGAAACTAAAGAAGGCATTGAAAGAAACACAGCTTCTTTCAGGGGAAAAAAAAGCTCACAACAAAAACCACAGTAGGGATGTATTGTTGTCTGAACCTGGCAAATTAAGTTTAATGCCAATTCAATGCCAAAGTTCATATTAACATATCACTTAAGTCCACATCTTCAGCTGCCTTTGGCTTCAATGAAGTGGTTTCCCCTGCTCCAAGGTTTATCCGTTGCCTCCTCATCTTCATGTAAGGAAAGATTTCAAGTTACCCGTGACTGAAGATTTATGTTAGGCAGAAGTGAAAAGGGTAGCACAAAGCTTTTAAGGAGCCAGCTGGCTAGAGAGAGATAAGTTTCTCCTTTGCCAGAGAATTCCCTCCTCTGTTAGAAAATAGATCTGTGAGCTTTCTCTGGGAGTTGAACAGCTTAACCTCATCATCCAGTGAAAGACCTGGATGCCAAACCTTGTCTGAGAGACAGGAACAGGTACAGAGGAGGTGACAGTAGAAGGAAACGTTTCCACCAGAAGGGGGCTGTGCTGGTTAGGACTCTGCATTCCAGAAAATATGTTTTAAGGGGGTTATGAAAACTGTGAGTAGCATGAAAAAAGTGAACGTGGACCAGTTCTTTACTGCCTTTTCCATAGATAGGCAGTTCCAAATAGTCAGAAGAAGGTGATTATTTATGCAGTGGAATTTGGTGCTGCAGGGCACAGGAGACATGAAGTATTTGCTGTCAGCCATGGTCAAAGGCAGAAAACCATATTGGATTATTAGATTGAGTTTTACTATAACTCATTACAGGGGTTCTTATGATCATATGAGCAAGTTTGCTGCCTTTGAAATACAATGAAATTGTAGACATCTCAGATCCAGCCTGCTGTATACATCCATATTGTTTTTGCATGGGTTGCATAGGGGGAAACCCATAGTAAAGTCCACAAAGCAGACCAGGTAATACTAATACATTGATTAACTACCATATTGACTTCGTTGAGTGGCAGCACCATGTTTTTGCAAGTTGTATGTGCATTAGGAGAACCCTAGACAACACCATACCCACATGTGAAAAGGCCTTAGCAACACTCTGCCCGCTTTGGTAAGTTTCCCACCTTAGAACCTATAATGCCTTGCAGTAATGTTACATGATTGACATCAGTTAATGGGGGAATTTCCCAGGAAGGTCTTCACAACCCATTCTGCAAGATTAATTGAGACAGGAGAACTTCTTCTGAGTTAATTTGTAGTACTCTCCTTGGGGGTGTCCATTCAGCCACAGCTCTCTCACAACAGATTGTCAAGTGTAGCAGATTATGTACCAGCAAATCACCCATGTTCTTGGGTTGTGTTGTCTGCCCTTGTTTCATTAAAATAAATCTTGATTAATAGGGCTATTTTCATGAAAAGTATTTAGACAGCATGGAATCCATTTATTTAAGAGGCTTTGATGTTGTAGACTGAGGCTAATGAAAACCATATTAGTCTTAGCTGACCAATACAAGCGACACATTAATACAGGTATTTTGTTTCATATTGTGGTTTTGTGGGTAAAACCTTATGGGATTAGCTGGCATAAAAACAAAAAAAAAAAAGGTTAATCTTTTAATTTTAAGGTGTAACAATTGTTTTAAATGAAAATAAATTAACATTATTGAAGCTAACTAGTTCCTTACCCAGGGAACCTAATTTAATCGAAGAATGGCATAGAAAAGGGGAAGTGGGAATGTTCTCATACTAGAACTAAGGCATCCAATTAAATTGGCCTGCAGAGGGTTGTAAAGAAACAAAGGAATGATTTTTCATACAAGACAAAATTGAATAACGGAACTCATAACTACAATATATTTTGGATATCAAAAATACAAATTGGATTAAAAAAGAGAAGTTCAAGAGAAATGGCTCTGTCTGTTTGGGGTTATTAAAGATTGTGATCCAGCTGCAACCACAAATTACAGAAAGTAAAGCTATGTTGCAGGAGAAGGTAATTTTATCCTTTTCCTATTTCTTCTTACCTTCTCCTAAGCATTGCTACTGATTTCCGTCATAGACACAGTACCAGGCTAAATTAATTTTGGGGCTGACTCAAAACAAAATTTTCACCTTTTTATCCAAGTATTGATCCCTTATTATCATAAGACTGGCATACCACATGGTCCTACTGTATTTCGCCCATTGACTGAGTCACATCTCTGGGAAGGAATTCAAGGAGTCCTTTCATGATTGATGGTGCAGCTGCAGTTGGGTGATTGATTCTGCTCCTCCTTTCCCCCTCCTTGTTCCTCTGTGATCCTGTAGGCTCCCCTGAACCAGCTTCCTGGAGATTGCATGGCCACATTGTCAGTCAGGTCACCTCACTTATTTGACTGAAAAAAAAAATTTTCTTCACCCCTCCTGATTAATTTTCAGAAAAAACTAATGAGCTGATCTGATTTGCAGTACGGAGACACAAACTTCAAGGATGATAAAAAGGGTAATGGGGGCAGAGGGTTAAACTTTCCACAGGTTATCAATCCTTAAATCTTTTTTATGTATTCCTTTAAAATATATTTTACTGCAAGAAATTATTATTATTTTCCCTGTTTTTTTAAATCTCATTTAAGAAATGCCTCATAAATTGGAACTATTACTTGGGTGTATGTTGACTGTGATCATATCTTCAGAAGTAGATTTTACAGTTCTGTCAACAGGTTTTTTAACACGAGAGTTTTTATTTTCTCAAGACTAAATTTTTATACACTATTTCTAAATCTGGGCTTTGACTGAAGTACACTTTAAAGTAGTATTTTGAAGAGAATATCTGTAATCAGCACATCTCACGTTACTCTTCAGTTTGTGAATCTGATATGATAGTATTGTCAATAAATGGTAAACTGTTACAGCTAATCATGTTCTTTGATCTGATTCTATGAATAAAATTTAAATTATCTTTTTTATTAAAGTTATTTTCATTTACTTTTCTTTTAATGCTCAAAATATATAATCTACTGTCAGTCATTTTGATCATTTGTTTTTAGGCCACAATTTAACAGCTCTTCTTTTGGAATTACCAGTGTACAATTAAGTTGTGAATTTTCTGTCAAAATAGTTCAGATTAGGGCTGTATTACCAACTTCTTTTAGGCTGCTCAGATTATTTATCAAAGCTTTCATCCCATATCCACTAGACATCCTTTTATAGGAACATTCTCAAATTACTGACTTGGCCATCTAGATGGCTTCTATATTTCCCTAGAAATGCCTGCTTTTTAAGGATTCATTATCCTTATTTCTCATATGCAGATAGCTTCAGACATGTATATACTCAGTGGTAAACTTCTGCCAGATATATTATTTTTATTGTTTATTTAATTTCAAGACAGAAGATGTGACTCCTTTCTGCAGTTTTCCTCAAGTGAAAATATGACCTCTGTAATTTTAGTACTTTTCGTATATTATTAAATATCTGGTATATTTTCCTGTGAAACACCATGTCTTTGTGTTCCTAAATTGTGAATTCTAAGCAGGATTTTATAACTGATGAAGCTTTAATATAAAAAGAGGTTGATGATGACATACCAAGTCTTAGAGGAAATTACCTCTGTAAGAGATGGAAAAAGTCTGTGCGTCTTCTTGTCAGTCAGTCTGCTCTAATTCGCTCATACAATACCTGGTCTGTATTAGAATACTCCTTGTGATGTTAAACTTCAGCCACATGTCTCTAAATTGCAAGGTAGAGGTACTGCTCTAATCCCAAAGGCGGTTGTGCAGGCTCTTTTATGGTCAGTCAAGAGAAAAGGGTACTCTCTGGGAATGACTCATTCAACTTGCTTTAAATGTCCACCTTAAAACAAGATTAATTACTTTGTTGTGCTCCGCTGAACATGGAGTCCAAATGACTACTATTTTCAAAGTAGTATAAGAAACTGCATTTTTTTTCTAAAATCTTCATATAATTCACTTTTTAGTCTAGATAAGAACAGTGAAACATAGGGCTTCCATGCATTTACCTCTGCCTGAAAGTTTCTCTCATATCATATTTTCTCTCATTGCTTTGCATCGTGTATTTTTGTCCATTTTGAAAAAAAAGATAACTATTTCCCTTTCTTTCAGGTTGGTAGTTTGTTTCTTTTCTGACAAAATTCAGTATGCTTCTGCTATGCAGTATTCTTCTATCATACTCTTGCCATTCTCCTGTATGGTGTGTGTACAGAGTTGGTATTTCCAAACTCTGCAAAGTAACATAAGTCACTTTTTTTCACCTTGGGTCTCTATCTTGACTTACTGGTAACAGCCTGCGCAACTGCCTGTGCATCCTTAGTGACATGTCAGCCAGGCTGCTCTCTGGGCTCCAGTCACTACACTGGCATGTGAAGCAACTTCTTGAGCACATGACGAATGCCTTAGGTTAGACAGGAGACCTGTCATCCTGCAAGAGCATCTAAGTCCAAGTGGGTTGTCCTTGATGAACTCAAAGGACATTATACACCTATTTGTAGTATATTATATTGTACCTCAGACCTCTACTGACTATAATGAGAGTTTAGACTGGTAGGCAATTAATCTTGAATTAAATACTCAATTAGATCTTTGAGATAGATCCGTGAAACTTTTCTCAAACTTTCAATAGTTTGTTGGGTTTTTTTTTTGTGAATACTTTGAATTCCTGCTCGAACCCTTGTTTCTTTTAGTGTCATCCTCCCTTTCCCCGCAAATCAAATACTTTCAGATCTGCTTGTGTCTCATCCTGTTAACTCAGTAATTGTTAAATTCTTCATATGGTCACCAGAATGAACATTTACAGATGGGGGTGAGCAGGTGAAAACACCAGGAAAGAAGGAAGGGAGAGACAGAAATCAGAAGTGTTTTCTTTGCATATCCTCCTTTACCTTGAAGTGTGTACTGTGCTACCTTTAAGGGTTGCTTACTAAAAGGACTGGAGTTTTAATGCTCTGATTTTCTGGCAGCTGGGTGGCTACACAGCACACATGGGAAACTAAAATGATTTGTGTATCTAGCCATAAGTGATTTGCCTGAGGTTATTCGAGAACACTATGGATGGGAGCTGAAGCATGCATGACCTAATCTAGTGCTCTAACCACTTGTTTGTTCTTCCTCTGCACATATGTGCTGAAATTATGTTTATTAAAAATGTTCATTATTGTCATAGAACTGCTCAACACTTGGAGCCAAGTGATATCTCTGTGGGGTAACTTGAAGTTTAACCTCCTTCCTTTATATATTCAGATATAAATTCATGTTGCTTGATCAACACTTTCTGAGACTACATGAATACAAAATGTACAGACTGTGCACCTTCTTCTTGATTGCAGTGATATTTTTAAAATTCATGTCAATAATTATGTTAATTAAATCTTTCAATGCCAGCCTCTTTTTGGAAAGCCTGAACATCGCTGAATAATTGCCTGTCAGGCATTCATAAAACATCTCAGGATGACCAAACTGCTTTGACATTATTTGTTATGTCCATGTATCATTCACCACCCAGAGTGTGTAGTACATGGTTACAGTCTCCAGTAGTCTTAAGTCTGTATAACTTTCCATGGGGATTCAAGAATTAAGAACAATGCCTCTGAAATACGTGATACAAAGAGAAGTATGTTCAGTCTTGTCCCATGGTTGGTCAGAAAATTTACCATTTATAAGACAACAACAACAACAAAAAAGCCCATATTAATCTGTTTATTCCGTTATGGAGTACCATTTTGATAATGGCATACAGCTGACAGGAGACACAGTAGAGTATTTTCTCCATCTGTTCACCTATCAACCCTTCCTTGGCATAAAACATGAAGAATTTTGTCCTTACATGGCACCACAAACAAATATAATTGTGTTTTATATTTATATTTATCTTAATATATGGTACCAATTTGATCTTGGATATATGGAAACAATATTATGCATATTAACTGTTAGTTACCCTAAGTGTAGACAGATTAACACTTCTGTTTCTGTTACTCTGTTCTCACCTGCTTTAGAAATATGGACTTTAACTGTTTCTGGTTTTGAGTGCAGAAATTTATAAGAAAGGAAAACCAGCAACCTGCTCTTCATGTCAGTAGGGGTTTGTGTGGTTGAGCCTGCTGTGTTTTTTTGTGAAGGATGAATAATTCTGGTTGAGAAGCAGGGTAGAGGGAGTTGTTATTTTCTACTTGCCAGCAGGTGAAAGCTGTGATGGATGATCACATCCAAGAACATAACAAGAACTCTGGAGATAGGGGTTCAAGTCACTTACTTTCTCTATCAGTTCTCCATTTGTATAAAAGGAGAAGCAACATTTTCTTTTCTCATAGAAATGTTGCAAGGGTAAATGTGATGTTATACATGAGTCACACAATGGCAGTGATGAGCACTGTATTAAGGTAGGGATCAGTAAATGCAGCTGGCCTGACAGAATCTTATAAAAAATTCTTTTCTTGTTCTCCTTTTCTTTTCTTCCCAATCTTTGAGGGTGTGTGAGTAAGGGGCACTGAATAATTGAAAATATGAATCAAGTGCACCCATGACAGGAAGAGCTGCTGGTGCTTAACATCCTGAAACTACTCCTCTAGGAGTACAAGAAGGCCTAGCAACTTAATGGCCTTCTTAAAGCTGAATTCAGGTGCTGTAGATGGGTAATGAGAGGAACAACCTTGTTAATACTTCCTAAACAGTGTGCTCTTTGTGGGAAAGGTCTCCAGGTTTTACTGTTCTGCTGTAGTTCCACTACTGACTCCAAATCCTGCTCAGTTAGGACTGAATGTTTTTTCAGAATAAACACGTTGGCTTTAAAACAGATTAGCAGCTAGTCCTGGACAAGCCTCAATATCTTATGGTACTGTAGCAGTCAGAAATAAGAAATCAAGAAAGACAGTAAGAGAACTTTTGTCACTATATCGTAATACCTTCACTTCAAAGAAGGAGTGGCCCATATGCAAGGAAAAGGACAAAAGGTATTTGCTGTATGAAATGTCTTTAATCCTTCCTTTTGGGGAAAGGGTCTTGTACAATGGAAGCATGTATTCTGAAAGTAACCATTCTGACAAAGATTTCTGCTGTTGACGTGCAGCTGAACATAAGCTCCCAAGAAGCAACTGTGGCCATTAGGGACTAGAATAGCAACAAGGACTTTTTCTTTTGCTTTTTTTTTTTTTTTTTTATTGCTTCTCAATGGTATAGGGAGGGTTGAGTTAGACCAGGATTGCTATAGAAAAGCTGGTAGCAGTATTTTTAACTAATTTTTCCCAAGTTGAGTCTGCTTTGCCTGTGACAGTAACTGCTGAGAAATCTCCCAGTTTTTACCTCAGCTCAAGAGCTTTCTGTTCTTATTCTGTCCCCCTGAAGAGAGGGAGTGAGTGAGCAGCTGGGTGGGTGTTTGGCTCTTAGTAAAGGTTAGCACACTACAGGACTGTGTTACCTTTTGGAGGGCAATCTTTGCGCCAGTACTTGTTATCCATTCACTAAATGGATAATATAATGAAACAAAGACCCTGTTATGAAGGAGGTCAGACTAGATGATACAATCATCCCCTTGGCTTTAAGCTTTGAAACCATGAAACCTATTAAAGCTTTGTGCACAGCCTGAAAGGAAGACAAAGTTTAACCTATGACCTCAACTTTCTCAAAGTTTTGTAAGATTAGAGCTGTTTATGGTTTAGTAAGAAACTTGTTAAAATTGACAATTTTGTGCAGATTCACTGAAACAGCTGCTCTTGCTGTGGGTGAAAAAGGCTAAGTGGTTTAAAGGGTCAGTCTTAATGAGGAAATGTGTATGTAGAAAACCTTGTTGGGAATGGACTTTTTGCTCTGTATTTGTACACTGATTATGAAAATGGGTATATGACCCACGGCTGAGGTTTCAACTGTTTTTTGCAGTGCAAACTACTAGTTCTGTAAGCATTCATCTAGTCAAGTCTGGTTTATTATGGATTTATATCTCCATTTAATTGTGTGCTTCAGTGGAAGCTATACCTGTGATCAGAACTCTGATAAGGCCTTTGTCACAGATCCTCTGGTGTCTAATTTTAGTCTTCCTATGTAGAAATGATTTTGTGACAGCTACTGAGAGTCGTAAGGTCTTTCCAACATCAGCTGCCTATTTTTCACAAAGACCTTATATATTTTAAATTGCCTTTATATTTCACTTCTTCTGTCACATCCAGCTGAAGTCAGGCAAGGTGTTCAGAAGTTATTAGAGAAACACCTTTTCTTTCTCGTATACATACACAGACTCAGTGACTGAGCTGAATAAGCTTTAGCTTCTTTGGAAACTAGGGTAACAAATTGCAACCATGAAAGATTGCCTGGTTCAATGTTTTTGGAGTCGGTGTTAATATAAAGTGTATTCTCACAGTATTCAAAAGCATATAAGTAAAAAAGCATATATGCACGCACAGCAACACAATGGAAACTATGTCACCACAGATCCTCATACCTCTTGAGCTGGACCAGGAGAATCTGTCAGCATTTTGGGGCAGTATGGGAAGAGAAGCAAATATCGCTGAGTGTTGCCGAAGGCTCGCTCCCTCTGGCTATTGATCAGAGCAGTGCAGATGTGCTGTTGAATGTCCTTGGGACTCTAAATTTAAGTCTATGAACAAGGAGGAGAAAGTGTGCATGGGGTGGGCAGGAGTGAAAATCTCACAGGTCACAGAAACAGGAGCAGAAGTCTGAAACAACAAATCTTACAGTTACTTCTGCTGGGACTCCATACATAGGAAAATATTCTGGCATTTCTGGACCATGAGAAAGTTGCAGACCCAGAAGATATGTTACAGTCTTAAAATATAAGATATCTGATTTCTTATACAGGGGGAAGGAAAGGGCTTTGAGAAATATAATGATGTTTTCAGAGAGAGATCTTGCTTTTTCCCAGAACAATACTCTCTGTCCTTTGTTTCTAAACCTGGGGCTTCTAAATGCAGTATGCAGGAGACTACATGTACTTGTAAATAGAATAATCCCCGGCATCTGAAAAGAAAAAGAAAATGAGAGACCAGCTATTGGAAAAGGAGTTTACTATTAAGTAGTGTAAACCTTATTTTCACCACTTCATTACAGAATTTTAAGGTAGTCTTAGTAAAAATGCTATCCTCATTGCAAACTTTATGTCACTTGGAAGTTTCCAAGCTACATTCATTCTTGTGAACTCCTAGGCCATAGCAAAGATTCTGATGGGTACCATTATGGTGGTATCCATCAGAGATTACACTGGTGTGGACAAGTGTGAGGAATAAAGATCTGTAGGAGCAATATCATTCTCAGATGTTTCTATTACCTGTTATTACAACTATAAGAATGACTGAAAGTAATACTGAACTGAATTATTTTTTCTCTTCCATCTTTTCTTGTATATTTTCTTTTTTCTTTTTTTCCCCTTACTTTCTTTTAAAATTGAATAAAAAGATGAAAAGATTGTTCTGTCTTAATTCTGAACCTAACCAAGGCTGAATTTAAAGATCTTGATAAATCTGTTGCACAGTCTGGGGCTCTTCACCGAAGATATTCTATCAATCAATCATCTATATTTAAGAATTTGAGATTCAGCCTATTTATAGAATACAAAACCAAAACACATGATTAGTAGTAAGATAAACCTGTTGTTATCTGTCATTTATTATGTAACTTGGCCAGACTCATAACTGTGGGAAGTCAACATCACTGTAGTTTACTTACTTGGAGCTACAGTGTGGGGAGAACACAATAAAATTTTTCTGAATCTAATATGGTGGAATAACCATATAGTTCATGTGGTTTCCCAGGTTAAAAAACAAAACAAAACAAAAAGAAACAAAAAGAAAAAAAAATTAAAATCATATTTACCACAAAGCAGACTTGATTTATATGGTAACTATATATCATTATGATACAGATTTTACCCTTGCATTTTTATTTTTTTGATAAAAACCACTATGTTAAAGAATGATCTTTTTGAGAGGAGACATTCTCTACCATTATTCTGATTGTTACGGAAATGTAGACACAAGCAAGGCAATACTATGAATTCACCAAATGTCACTAGAAAAGTCAGTAGAAAGCATTTCAAATTAGAGTGAGAAAGCTGGGTTGAGCATCAGAAACCATTCACTCTTAAAAGTAGGCAAAAAATTAACACAGCAGTTGTACCCATATGTTTTTCAACTTTGCTTCAAAACTGAAGTGTTTTAAAGGAGCACTTTGGAATGTAATTTCTTCTGACACAAACAGATTTTTTTCTTTTCAGTTTCTCAATCGAGGCAGAGTTCTATGTGATCATTTGTTCTACATCAAACTAGATGTAACATGCTACCAAATATAATGAGGCAGCAGGTGGATGCTAAAGGCAATTCATGTCCAGAACAGATACTTATATTATAGAACATCTGCTTTCAGGAACTGAGGAATACAGTTCAAATAACCCTGCAATAAAGGAAATAGAATCCATGTAATGTTTAGAACAAGTAATATGAGGGTCCTGTTTCCCAATGTGTCAGTGACTTCATGCTTGTATTCTCCAGTAAAATATTCTGGAGAGACTGTAGCCTATAGGAAGAAAACATGAAAACTTTTTAAACCTCAATTAAAAGTAAAAAAAAACAAAAAACAAAGCAACAAAAATCCAAACTTCTTCTACCTGATATTTTCTAACATCCTGTCTTGAAAAGTGGACTTCAAATGTTTGAAAATCTCTGAAATGTCATTTACTTCTAACAGGAACATAGTGAACTAACACTTGATTGTAGTGACTTGCCAGACTTAATGTTTATGATGGAGTTGTTCTGGAGTCAACAAATGCTTTCATTGCCTAGGTTTAAGCCCACAATTCTCAGTACTGCAGAAAAATGGATTTCAGTATATCACAACAATGACTCTACAACAGCAAGCTCATGTAAATTTAGTGAAGATAATAATCACAGTTGAGTTTTTTCCTTTCCATATGAAAGTAGGAAAGACCTGACTGCATAAAATCAGTTTTAATTAGAACATTGTTAAATAAACAGCGTACTGCAGAAAGCTAACAAGCCATTGTATAATTTGTGAATAACCCATTGCATAGATTTTTTTAACTCTAAATACAGAAAGCTTTAATAGTAGGAAAAAGTTTCAAGCTATGGTAGTGAAATCCTATAGTCTAGGTTCTACCTGTATTCTACCTATATATTCTAATTATATTCAGAAAAAAATGCCACTTTCCTTCCTGTTTCATGAATACTCTGCTTTCACTAATTTGCAAGACAGTTAGCTTCTGGTCATTTTTTCTTTTCTGCAATTTGGGTGTTCAGTAGCAGATGGTCTTGTATTTCTTTCCCTCAATATATTTAAGACCCTGTTTCAGAGACAAATCTGAATCTTTTGTGGATCCTCCAAAATAAGTTACTTCCAACAAAATGCAATGCCCTCAAAGTGTGGAAAGGTTACTGTAGAGGCTGACTGACAGCTTCAGCTAGCGAAGTCATTTACTATTTGTTCCAAATGATGTTTTTACGATTCTTCATGAAAATAAATACATAAATATTTTTTTCTGGAAAAGACCTTGCAGTTCAACAAGTCCAGTCCCTGCTGTTATAGACTTATGTCTATGAAAAACTGCTCAGTTCACATAGTTTAAACCAAATCAGGATTGAAGTGGTTTATGGATTTATCAGTGACACATAATTAACCGGCAATCAGTGACCTGTACAGTCGGTATTAGTATCAGCCACACAACAGGTAAACCACAGCAGCAGAGACTTAGAGAATGCTAATTTACAACTGCAAGATTCTAAACACCCCTCTCTATATATCTAATCCCCAAAAGGGCTATTCCCCGTCTACTGTCCCCTCCACATGCCATGTGTTTTACACGCACATGGATGGACGTAAAACAGCCCTACATGCCTCCATGCCAACTCCACAGCTGCTCACCCTAGTGAGTAAACCCCCCAGGGGTTAACACCCCCATTCCCTGCAAGTGGCCCACAGGCCCTCTCATGGTGAGGGCCTGGTCCTAGCACCCCATGGGGAGGCTGCACTGCCAAGCCCAGGAAGGGGCAGGAGGTCACTCTGTGGGTGCTGCTCTGCTACCTGTTCTGTCTCCCTTCCACTACAAATCTTCTTTTATATTTCTTTTCAAGCTTACATGCAACTACAGTCATCATCTGATCAAGGTCTGCCTTTAAAAATGGAGAAGGTATTGCCTCTCCACTAAATCCTCTTGAAATATCTTTCCAAAATTTCATGTTATTTTATGGAATTTCATCTACTTTAATTTCCAGCTTCAATTTATTCACTTCCCATTTGTGACACATTGCTCTTATATCAAAACTTTCTTTACAAATGATGGCTTTAAGGCAGAAATTCTTTTTATCCACCAAGAATACAATGGGAAAAAAATTGAAAAATTGTAGAGGTTAAAAGAATAATTTTATTTGAATGAGATGTTTTAACTGACTCCCAGACTGAGGCTCAAAATACTGTTCTATAGGAAAAAAAACCCAAACACAACTTTCTTAAGTTTCCTTTTTTAATCTGTCAAATCACAGAATTTCCAGTGAAATCAGAAGTTGTTTCTGTCTTTTCTTGAACTGGAGTTTCAAACAGATAGTAAAAGTAGGCTTCATCTGCAGACTGGCATCTACATTTATTTGTCTAAACATAGATGTACGCATGTACTAATTGCCAATGCTCCTGGTGCTGTCAGCGGAGACCTAGATACTGACATCAGTCAGTGGAGTCATGTTTAGTAGATCACAATTCAACTCATTCTGAAGAAGCCACTTAAAGGTCAATTCATCTGCCCCACAGAGTTATCTAGTGCCCTTTGAAATGTCTGATGGCATCTGAGAAATTCATGTGAATTTCTGGAAGTTATGACATAAGACTTATGGATAATCTCTGCTTACTTACTTTGGTAGCTGGAGGCCTGGTGGAGTACAGTAAGTGGGTTTCTCTTTTAATCAGTTGAATACATAACTAGATTAGACCTTCATACATGTAAGCACATACACCTAGGTGTCTCAGTCTGGACCTACAGTAACTACAGTTATTGTTGAGATACATGACTTAACCAACCTGCAGATATACTGCCTCACTAAATAGAATGGCCTGTAATAAAGAAATAGGGAAAAAATACATAGTTTCCAGAAGAGAATTGGGATTAAGAGAAAAAAATTAGTGAAATCATGTCATATTCAAGAAAAAAAAATGTTTCAGCTTAGAAGATTAAACTAATAGAAAATAAAAACATGTAAAAATTACTAATTTGGTTTTCTTGACTCTGAAATATATTTTCAGTTTTGTCAAAGTTAAACAGAAATAAAAGGCATTTTAAGTTGAATGAAACATTTCAGACCTATCCAGAACAAATCTGTTTTGTTTTTTTTTTATTTAGTCTTTCCACTGAAACAGATGCTTCATTGCTTTTACAGTTCAGTGGCTCGGCAATGTATTCATTGATTTCTGTGGGCACAAACTCAGATCCCTTAATGATAATGATGGTCTTGCTGTTAAGTCATTGCCAGAAAATAGAGTCCATGAGTTTGTTCCTAGTGCTATCCTGTTCTCTGTAGTATGTTTGTCATTTTACAAACATTCAGAAAGTTCTAACTCTGGTTACTCACTATTCCTCAGAAGAAGCAGGGAAAAGTCAAGAGAGGAAACTGAAAGTTTGAGAAAGCCTTAAACAAAGATGGATTTACTACCTGGGAGTAAATTATTTTACATAGTCCCATAGAACATACACCAGAGCACCTCCTTCTCTTGTTTCTTGTGCAGCTTTGCCCCTAAAAATATACCTTTGCTTTTGGATGTTATTGTTCTATGTGGCTATAGAAAACCAGGACAGAAAAAAAAATAAATCCTATAAAGCAAACAAGTTTTTAACAGATTCTGGATATGTTGCTTATTCTTTGGACTTTCCTGTTTGTAAGACACATACCCCAGTGTTTTTTTCATCTATCCTATTCAATTGGCTGAGTTTCTGCAGAAAAATCTGTTTTAAATTGGAGACTGGTTTGGAAGGACAGAGAGATGTGTAGCTTTTGGTTTGAGGATTCAGTGTTCAGAAGCAAATGCTACAGGTATTTGGCCACAGTTAATTCAGAGAACATCAGTGAAAGATCACCAGCATAAAAGTTTTATGTCACCAGTCTTTCGTGAGACTCACAGAAACAAGGGAGTCTAGACATGTTTCCTCTTTATATATTAGATTTTGGAGGGGATCAGGAAACCCAGACCCATATTACTGTTTTGCCTTCTGGATATTACAAGGCACTGAGGTTTTGGGACTATTGTTTCTTAGCATCTGCCTATGAGACACTGTATGGACTGTTTAACAAGGGTAGCAATTGTTCTTGTCTTTGACAAAACCACCACTTTTAATTCCTGTTGGGAATTTGAAACATCTGATGACATCTTGTATTGTCATTTGGTGCCCTAGTGAAGGACAACAGTTCTCAGAAAGTCCTTCTTTCCCACAGTTCATTGAGTTTATGAAAATATTTATCTCCATAAACATCTCAGTTCTAATGAACTCCCTTCTCTGTTCTCCACCATGGCCTGTGCTCATTGGCCAGGTCTTGAATAACACAAACCAGGTTATAATCCTCCTAGGGTGAATATACATAGGGAGGTAGCCAGATGACAGGTAAAAGGTGAAGGAAGGATAATGTGAGCCCTGATTGAAGAAATTTGGGGGTGAAAGAGATGGATATCAATCCTCCTACCAGTTGTCAGGTGCAGTCAGAGGATATGAGTAACAGCCAGTTAGAGGTATTGGGTAACAACTTCTGGCTGTTAACCCAGAGATACAGTCCTTGCCTCAGAAATTTCAGCAATATGCTACTAAATAATGAAAGGGCTCAAAAAAGCTTTTCTTTGCAGAGCTGCCTGGTGAATTCAGGCTGTATTTGTGACATAGAAAAGTCATGATTTGGTGATGTTTATTTTGTGGGTGGACGTGTTTGTGTTGTGGGCATGGTGCCCTAAATGTTAGTACAGAATGAACCTGCTTTGGCTGGATAAAGACCTGTAGCATAGAACTACATAGTCCTCTCCAGCCTGGTTTACAGAAACAGAGAACATTGATAGACCAATGGACCTGAGCATTTTTGTAGTAAGGGCTTCAGGTTGGTCCAATATTTAAACTCTTACTTTTTAATTTTTTGTTTTTATTATTATGAGGATCCTCTAATACATCTTTTCTATACACTAGTTTTATATAGGTAGTCCTTGTACTCCACAGGTCTATGTTACCCATTTTCTGCCACAAGTCTTTTATTTTCTTCCCTGACTTCTTAGCACAATACAGTCTATGAAGTACTCAGAAATAATTCCGTTTAAAAGTGAAGGCATGGCACACTATGATCTGCCTGCGTTAATAAAACTTTTGCACATGAGGAAGTAACTGCTGAATTTGAATGAGATATTTATGGGCAAATGCATCAACAGAGAGGTGGGCGTTTTAAAGATTCAGACACTAATTGCCTGTTTTGTTTTGTTCTCCGTGGGTATCTTTTATTTTTGCCTTTGAAAACTTGCATGCTTACAGCCAGCTTTCTCAGATATGTAAAATAAGAAGGAATGCATTGATTTGAGAAATAAGAAGCAGCCACAAATGTAAACAAGATATGCCTTTTTGTTTCACATAAGAATACTTATTCCTTTTGACCCTCGCTAATCTCCTGCAGTTTTCTTGCTAATCACAAAGACAAGACTTGGATCCACCCAGCTGGAGGGCAGCTCTGTGGAAAGGGACCTGGTGGACAACAAGCTCAGTATGAATGAGCAGTGTGCTGCTGCGGCCAAGAAGGCAGATAGGATGCTGGGTTGCATTAAAAAAAGGCCATCACCTGCAGAAATAAAGAAGTCATTATCCCACTTGACTCAGTGCTTGTCAAGCCACACCTGGAATACTGTGTACAATTCTGGTCCCCGCTATACAGAAAAGATGTGATAGGCTGGAGGGGATCCAGAGAAGGGCCACCAAGGTGATCAAAGGACTGGGAAGTATGAGGATAGGCTGAGATAACTGGGCTTGTTCAGCCTTGAGAAAAGGAAGCTCAGAGGTGATCTCATCACTGTCTACCAGTATTTAAAGTGTGGCTACAAAGAAGATGGAGACTCCCTTTTGATTCTAAGACACTTCATCAGATGCAACTATGATCTGTGTAAGGGGCTATGCAGCTGTGTGGCTGCATCCATCATGTTCTGCATAAACAAATACTTTGTTAGATGGTATTATTACAGGAAAACTTTCTTCTTAATTCCCCTTGGAAGTCCTTACCTGTGCTAACTGGCAGATTCAAGGTACAAAACAACTATAGAATAGATTTCTACACTTCCCTGTGCAGTGTGACTTCCTTTGAGTTGGAAGAGAGATGCTCTTCTCTAATGCTCAGTCCACATTCCAATTTACCTAATCAATTTCCATTTCACTTTGAAGGTGGGCATCAAATAACCTTTCCTTTGGCTATGTCCTTTAATAATTTCCAGATCTGTAGTAATGACATAAAGATTCTATATCCTGTTACCAGTGTAGGCTCATCTGCCTACCCTATCAGTTTTGCCCTTTGGGTCTTCCAAATTCTTTATCACTTCCAAATGCATCTGACACTGCCAGGAAATTACTAAAACTACATACTTATTACTCTTTCAAGAGCTGTATTAATTTCTATATTACTTTTAAAGGACTCTTTTCAATTTCTTGTATTTTTATGGCGGAAATCTACTCATTGATTCCTTAGCTTGATTTATCATGTCTGTCATAAATCAGCAAGAAGAATATAATAAATGCTAAGACAACAAATCCAAACTAAAGAAAAAGAGTCAATAAATTAATGTATTTTCATTTATTACATTTGCTTTTAGAGTTTTAACCATTAAGACATAATCTTGAAATAATTTCTGTCTTTTCTAAAGTGGGACTCAGCTCAAAACCACATCCAGAGCCTGAGTCAGTTGCCTCAGTATAGGTGTCTAGCACCTTTTGGGACAGCCTGTGTAAGCAGAGACATCTAAAAACAGCTGGCAAACATGATGTAGATGCTAAAAAAGTCATATTCACTTATGGTTCTGGGAGATCTCAAAATTTTAGTTACCTGATGAAACCACCTTATTCTACTGGGACCTGAATTTCTTGTACAGATCTTCAGGCTGAAGTCTTATCTGTTTGAGTGAATATGTCCTGGAGGACTTGGGGTCACATAGATGTTTCAGGACATATTGGCAAGTGGACAATATGGAGGCACTGAATCCTTTCCATTAGAAGATGGTTTCATTAGACATTCACAGTGTAGACACAGGTTACTTCCTAGTCTAAGCAGTCTGAAATCTGTAATTATTTTAGTAATAAATTAAATAATATGTAATACCAGGAATTCAGACTTTATTGAAACCTCATATAACAAGAAATTCATGGTTAAAATAATGAAAATATATGAGAATGCAAAAGAGTTAAATTCCTAGCCTTCTCATTCAGGTTCTGTGAATGCAGACTTTAGCAGACAATAAAACATCACAGTAAAAGAAAATTTTAAAGGTCACAGCTGATTTCATTAGGGAGCAACATATATCAGAAGTGGTAGTGATCCAATAGCAGCAGGACTGGTGTGCACGTGGATTAATAGAACAGATCCTGAGAAAAGAAATCAATAAAAGGAGCAGAAGAGATACATTTCAGGTAAGTAAGAAAACACAAATTCTATTAAGTAAAACATGTCAAGGCTTGAACCCCAGGACAGCAACTCACCTGGAAATGGCTACCAGTTTCAATATTCAGATGGTTCAAAGCCATTAAACTCCCAACAGAGCAGAAACTTTAACTGTCTCCCACATTCTAAATAAACACCACTGACCATTGGTTGTTTTCAACATGAAAACCTCTTCAATATCCTTGCCTTACTACCTTGGAAATTAATTATATTATCATAGATTTTGTTACGCAAAGTTTTCCTGCAGATCTTTTTTGCCAAAATGTATAGACTACTTTTAACTTCGAAGTTTATCTTTGTACATCAGAACCACTGTTTTCTGTAACTGTAAGCCATGATTTGTATTGAAATGTGAATCAGAAATAGCTTTTCAAAGATCCTGCTAATTAGTGAGTAATAACAGCACTTTGTTGTTAGAATAACAACATAATAAAAAGTGGAACTGTTTATTTTGTGACCTTTCTGTAACAAATTCAGAAAAATAACTTCATATTCTTTGAACTCCAAGATATGTTATATCTATATTTTCTTATTTGACATGCTGAGTGTTTGGATTTGGGTTTTTTTCCCATTTCTTTCAAACGACCTGGTTTTAGAATCATAGAATCATGGAATTGTTTAGGTTGGAAAAGACCGTTAAGATCATCAAGTCCAACTGTTACCCTAACACTGCCAAGTCCACCACTAAACCATGTCCCTAAGCACCACATCTACCCATCTTTAAATACTTCCAGGGATGGGGACACAACCACTTCCCTGGGCAGCCTGTTCCAATGTTTGACAACCCTTTCTGTGAAGAAATGTTTCCTGATGTCCAATCCAAACCTCCTTTGGTGCAACTTGAGGCCATTTCCTCTTGTCCTATCGCCTGTTACCTGGGAGAAGAGACCAACACCCACATCACTACAACCTCCTTCCAGGTAGTTGTAGAGGGCAACAAGGTCTCCTGTCAGCCTTCTCTTCTCCGGGCTGAACAACCCCAGTTTCCTCAGCCGCTCCTCAGAAGACTTGTGTTCCAGACCCTTCACCAGCTTTGTTGCTCTCCTCTGGACATGTTCCAGTACGCTGTACATGGAGAAGATACATGAGACTGTGATAACATCAAATAATGGAAATCAAAGAGAACAACACAAACAGAGAAACAAAGGTAGCATCCTTCACAATTCTACTAAATTTCTCCATGTCAGTATCCTACTGGACTACTCTGATGAGTAAGTGAATCTGTCTCCATGGATTCAGTGAAAAGGCTCAATGAAAATTATTATGGGCTTCTTTTTGGAAGAGTTATTCTACAGGGGAGAAAAAAGAAAGAAAGATTTTTTTATAATAAAAAATACTTAGCACATATCAATAAAATTTTCAAAATTTTGGCCCAGGATATTTTTTTGGTGGGGGAAGTATTCAAGTAATAATGTATGTAACAGCAATCCATTAATCTGTTGGAGTTTTTTAAGGAAGCAGACCATTATAGAAACTATGTGAACAGTATTGTCTGAAAAGACTACTTTAAATAGATTCTAGGTTTTGGGCAAATAACATGAATCAGAAGAAGCTATATTTTCCATCAGTTGAAATATATCTAAAGCATACTTATGTGGAATGTTTCACAAAATCACATGGTCTCAGAAATCCAGAATATAGAAGGACCAGAAGGACCAGGATCATCATTACAGAAAACGTGGGTCAAAATGCAGGCACTGTGGGTGAAAAACAGTTTGAGCATAAATTCAAGTTAAAGACCTGAATTAATACCTTAATATGAACATAGATCAAGACATTCTCTGTTAATGGAGATCCCAAGAAAAAATGAAACACTGAGAAAGAATAATGCTTTCTTCCTTCCTGAATCATCAGGCATTCTAGGGGTACACTCCACGTACAGCCTCTTTAATGGGGAAATGCTGGAAATGGTGGGGAGATACAAAAACTTTTTCTTATTACTGCATTACTGCGGAGAAATAAGAAGTTGAAAATACTGTTGGTCTTTGTGACAAAGCCTCTCTGATCTGAACTTTACCCACCAGTTCTCAAGCCACAGCTTGAAAAACTTGGGAATACTCAGGAAGAGAAAACCCCAGGGAAAAACTGTATTGCTCATTTAACTTTTTTTTTGCCAGACATTTTCAGTTTGCCGTTTGGATTTTGTCACCATCCCTTAGGAAAGTATTTCTGTTCTCTGGAGAAACACATGAGAGAGACAAGCTCCGCAGGGATATTTAGGATTAAGCTATAAATGCTGACTGGCTGGTGTACTTGAAACAGCTGCCTTGAGCTCACTTTTATTATTCACAGTATTATTTTAGTAAAGATTTTAACAAATGCTTCACAGACCAGAAAGAATCTTTTATTCCAGTTACCTTCAACAATTTTTTTTGGTTGCCGTTCCCTGATTGTAACATCAACTTTTATGGGCTGGTACCCATGATTTCTAGTTTAATTTTGTTTGGGTGCAAAGTCTCAGTGACCTAAATACTGATGTAGCAAATCAAACTTTAAACTGAACAATATAGGACAGAAAATGTGGTGTCATACTGACAACCTCTTGGCTGCACTGCAGGGGGTTTGGACTAGATGACCTCTAGGGGTCCCTTCCAACCCAAAACATTCTATGATTCTGTGATTCTATTCTATAACATGAGAAAATTATTTCTGTCCTGGTTTTGACCAGAATAAAGTTAATTTTCTTCCTAGTAGTTAGTATGGGGGCTGTGTTTTGCATTTGTCCTGAAAACAGTGTTGATAATGGAGGGATGTTTTTGTTACTGCTGAGAAGCCTTTCCTGCTTCTCATACCACCCCACCAGCGAGAAGGCTGGGGGTGCACAAGAAGTTGGGAGGGGACACAACTGGAACAGCTGACCCCAGCTGACCAAAGGGATATCCCACACCCTATGATGTCATGCTCAGCAATAAAATCTGGGGGAAGAAGGAGGAAGGGGGGACTTTCAGAGTGATGGCATTTGTCTTCCCAAGTAACTGTTAGGTGTGATGAAGCCCTCCTTTCATGGAGATGGCTAAACATCTGCTTGCTGAGGGGAAGTAGTGAATGAATTCTTTATTTTGCTTTGCTTGTGCATGCAGCTTTTGCTTTCCTTATTAAACTGTCTTTATCTCAACCCACGAGTTTTCACACTTTCACCCTTCTGATTGTCTCCCCCATTGCACTGTGGGGGAGTGAGCAAGCGGGTCTGTGGTGTTTAGTTGTTGGATGGGGTTAAACAATGATAACTTTACATATTGTTTCCTTTATTCTAAACCATTTTTTATTGCTCAAGTAAAATGATCAAAGTTTTTCCAAGAAAACTGAAATAAAATTTTATGTCATTGAATGAACAGAATTGAGCATTATTGAATTAGCTTCTTTGATACTGTAAGAAAATTAAGTTTTAAAAATTAAATTATTTCATCAATTTAATACTCAGTTACAATATTTTGCTATTTTTTTTTGTGCAAAAATTTCAGATGAGAAATTTTATACACTCTAAAGACAAAAATATATGTTGATGGCAGGTGCTAATGTTAATGAATCTGTCAAATTCTTGAACACTTCTGTTCAAGGCTCAGGATGCTGTTTTTGTGACTGATGTCATATTTGGTGCTCTTGTGACAGGAAGAAGGTATGGAAAACTAATGTCATAAACTTTAATGATATATTCTGTGTCTTAAAGGAATTGTCATTGGCTGTCAGAAATGATAATTTAGTGTTGACAAGTCATTCATAATTTATCCTGTGAGACAAATTGACAGCAAAAACTATATTTTATTTTCTACTTCTACTGTTGGGTTTGGATTTTGTTTTTTCAAAAACTATTACTGTTTATAACCAGATTTCAAAATATTCAAAAGAAGTCATTAACTCTGCTAATACCTTCCAAATTACTTCTAGTAAGGATTAGTCAATGATCAAACTTAATTTCTTTGAAATCAAACTTATTTGACAGTATTGAGAGAACAAAATGTGGAAATAATTTAAGATGACACAGTAGGAAAATTATTTTCTATCAAACAGTTTATTAGTCATTACAGGATAATTTAGGCTGGAATGGATTTTTGGAAGTCATATATGCTTACCTGTTTCTCAAAGCAGGGCTATCATTAGAGCTAGATCACATTTCCTGGAGTCTAGTTGAGTTTTGAAAGTCTCCAAGGATGGAGGTCCCACAGCTGCTCTGGGCAGCAAATTCTAGTGCTTCAGCACATGCAGTGTGACCTGGTTTATAATCTTCCTTCTTCAGTCATGAATAGGTTCATGTCTTTTTTTTTTCTTACATTGCAGTTTTTAAATTTTTTTTTTTTCTGTATATTTTCTAGATCAACTAACTGATGTGCTTCCTTATTGGGTCTCAACTGGTCATGATCATCCTGTGAGACACAGGCACAGTGCACAGCAAAACTAATTTTACTAAAGGTATGTACAGTTTAAATTTGCAGATAGTAAGGTCTGTAGAAGTCTAAGAGAAACAGTAATATTTTAGGTGAACTGTGTATTCTATCTTTGTGCTACAGACTTTGAAAGATATTCAAATTTTGAAACCTTTCTTTAAAAATTTCCTGATTATCTGAGTGAAGAATTGAGGAGATCTAAGGCTGTTTCACTTGCCAGCTTGCACAGGATAATAAAAAATAGCACAATGGGAATAACACATAGCGAAGCACCATCTGTGTATGTTACTAGAGGAATGAAATGTCAATACCAGAGGACGCTGGGAATTTAAAGACATCATTATTTATCCAATCATTTGTTATTTTGGAAGATGTTGTTTGTCTTTTTTTTTTTTTTCTTTTTTTGTTTCAGGCATTAGTCACTGAGTTGATTCACGTTTGCTTTTTGGCTACTTAAAATTATGATTTGCAAATGAGTTGCAAATGCCTGAATGTGAATATTGGTATGTATGTGTGAGAGAAAATATATGCATAGTTCTGTGCAATGACTGGCAGAGTTACAAGGGGCATCATAATAATGGTAGCTGGAGCAATTGGTTGTCATGGATTTCTTGCTCTGAAAAAGTAGCTTTGGATATCTTTCCAGCATTGTGCTATGTTGACATCCCAGACAGAAATTGAAAGCGATATCCCATAGATTTCTGTTACTCTTTGGTGGAGATACACAAGTCTTCATAAAGTCTAGGGGCCTTGTTACTGCTACTGATTTTATGTGAAAGGCATAGAACTTTTTTCTTGGTTTCTAATTTCTTTACCAATCACTGAAGTGACATTTACTGTAATTAAGCTTTTGCAGTATGTGATTTGAATATTCATAATTATGGTGATTCTTCCTCTTAAAAAAATATCCTTTCTCCTGAAAAAGAAATCTTAAAACATCACACTGTTAAATTCCCAAATCTTATGCACTAACAGCTGTACTCTGGACAAAAACTGTTACTGGTTTGTTGTGGGGACCAGCATTCAAGGTGGAAAATTACCATAACCAGAAAGCTATTTTGGGGGAAAAAAATAAAAATAAAAATAATGTGTTTCTTATTCAGTCATCTCTTTTTAGAATAATTGTCTCTATCAATGAAATAGAAAAGAATGTTTGTCAGGTAACATTTTGATCTGATGTATGACTAGTCCTGACATACTGCAAATGAGGAATCAAAACATTCTCCAGTGATTACTACCACCTAGAAGACCCAGAGGAAGAACGAGGAGTGGGCAGGGACATCCCTGATAAGATGATAACCTACTTTTCCTTACACACCTATCAATGTCTAAAGGAAAAAGGGCAAGATCATGTTATCTGCAGTCCCAGAGAAGGAGGTGGCTTCAAGAGGGGGAGTGGGACTGACTCTATGTACTTTTTCAGCAGTTTCTTGAAAGTTTAGTAGTCCGTGCACTGACTAAAATGCAGAACAGTGTCTTAAGGCAATATCTAACCAATTGCCCTAGATCTAGTTTAGTTTGCCGCTATAAACTATGTTTGAGGCTTCTAAAATGTTATTGTTTTTACTGCTCATGGAACCTGCTTTATGTTGGGGAATGAGAAAAGTATATTTTTTCAAAATAGCTTAAAAGTGGGTCTATGTGGCTAATATTATACTGGCAGTGTGACCAAGCCTGAAGTTAGGCTTCATTAAGGAAAAGGAGCAGAGTAATTGTAATCATGCTGGTTAATCATGCACAGTAATTGTGATAGCCAGAGACAGTAATCTCTCAGACAGTCAAGCTACTAAGGGTGACAATTTATGATTAAGACATGTGGACTCATGGGCTGTATCCATAGTAGTGAATTAATCGTGCCCAGGAAGTGAGGCACAGAATGGCCCATCATTAAAAATGAAGTTCCTTACATCTGAGAGCACAACATAGAGCACACAAACTGCCTGCTGGGAACGGTCACTCCAGCCACAGCCTGAACGGGGACAGCAGAGCTACGTGGCCTAGACTGAAACCCATCTATGGACCATTCTTGCAATTTAACAATACAGACAGCTGATTCCCAGCATCCAGAATTATGCTCCACCGCTGTTCAGTTTACTAATATTTTTGTAGCCACAGGCATTTTTCAGATGGTGTAATTGCTTCTTTCCCACAGCAGCTTAGTGGATGGTGTATTACAAACATGCTGTTCCCCAGAGTGTATGTTGCTCAAAGTCTTCCATTTGCATAGAATTTATTGAGTTTGAAGGTGTTCAGTAATGTAAAGCTCTTTGGACAGAGTTCCCAATTCTCCATTAATATATTTCTATCTATTCTCTCTCTCTTTCTCCCCACCTCACCCTTTGGAAACTGGCAGTATCTCCAAAGTCGCATAGGGTTATTTTGAGTGCTTTTCAGTCAGTGTGTAGTCTCCAGGGTGATGCCGGTGTTACCCAAAGAAGTAACCAGTGAATCACAAGCTACTCCGCAATTAATTTTAGTTAAAGTAGCCAACTGAAGCACATGGAAAAGATGTGCCCAATTCAGGGGAAAACAGTCACCCAGAGACACACAAAATGAGACATGTATGGGTCTTGGGTGCTCAGCTGGCCATGCCAGAGGGTCCTCTTAAGGTAGTGGTGTCTGGTCAATGTTGCACAGCTGTGACATGATGCGTGCAGTGGGATTCATCCTGCAGGAAGCCTTGGGCTTTGCCCGACCACAGCTTCAGGGTCTGAAGCTGCATCCCTGCTGTAAGCCTCTGGGGCTGCCAAGCCCTGTCCTCCTTGGAAACTGCCACCTTGGCACCCTAGCAAGGCCCAGTGGGACTTTATGTGCTGGACCTGTGTTTTTCTTGACCAGGGCATTTAAACCCCTCTTCTGCTGCTCTTTGCTGACTCATTGCAGCCTTGGCCACTTTTCAGTCATACACTCTGTAAGCTACCAAAATCTACCTCAGCCTGAAAGCAGTGCTAGGAGTCACTACCTCTGCTAATGTCTACAAAACGCATTTGACTTCATTCATAGTTCACAGAAAGAAATGGGTAATTTTTCTGACTTTCTTAAGTGTACATTAAAATGAGATTCATATTATCCTAACAGTGTGTTAAACTCCTGTGACTGCAAAAAGAGCTTATAAAAATAGCTCAGCCACAGATGTCTATGTTCTGGCTGTCTACACGGGACGAGGAGGATCCTCAAGAGCCTCTTCAGAAGTCATCTGCAGTTCATAACATTTGGTGAGTTATGCATTAAAATACACAATATATCAAGAAATGAGCTGAGTGAGTCATTCATTGCTTGTTATTCTGAGACATTGTCCTCCTGAAATCTATAATTAGAAAGTCTATATAATTGATTTTTGCTACTACCTTTTTCTACTTTTTCTCCTTCAGCTGTCTCAAAATTAAAGCTGAAAGATTCGTGTTCGTGCAAAGATTAAGCACATTAGGAAGTTGTACCCTATGCAACTGGGTACTTAAACCTGGGTATCTATAGCATTAATATCTCTCATATCAGCTTCACTCCACAAAAGCAAAGGAAAATAGAAAATAAAGGAGTCACACTATGACCTTCTCATGGTAAAAGCTAAAATTAGGCTTCTTCATTATGTTCTGATTTATAGTTGTGAAGAAAAGAAAGAAAAGGGAAGGGTCAATATATTTACTTTAAAACTTTCTTTTTATTTAAAAATTATTTTGCTTTCCTATACCTCCATATGGGATAAAAGCCACAGAAGACTTTGGCTGTAATTCTCATATTCACATGGAGAGAAATAACTTCTCTCTGTGGATTAATTTATTTGAATGATAGTATGTAGAATCTCTATTTTCATAAAGTTGTTTTTGATATTTCTTGTTTATTTTATGCTCAGCTCTTGTTCTGCATCACTAAAATAAATAAAAAACAAAGCCGACGACTCAATTTGGAGTTTGCTTCAGATTTTAAAACAAATGACTAAGTTTGTCCTTGCATTAGAATTAATTAAGCATGTCTCCATTTTTGTGAAGTGTTTTCAGGGGAATGGTAATTTCTAGACATTTCTAATGAAAACAGTTCATAACAAGATCAATAGCATGACTTTCTAATTATGAAGTTCTCCCTATTATTCAAGTAGTTACTATAATCAGTTTAACTCATTTACCAGCAGGGGGCTCACGATTAAAAATTTGGAGGGGTTGAAATGCAAAAGCAAACTGCTGTCTCCTTGTTACAAAAACAAATTGCTAAGTTGCTTGACATCTTAATACAGTAGGATGTCAAAAGACATCCAGCAATACTGCTGCTACACTAAAGGCTGTTAAAGTGAATTGTTAGATGTCCCTTTAGGAGCCTCGCTGATTACAGATATTAGATGATTTTCAACTTAAATATAAACCTAACAGATTTAACATGTAGCGGAAACAACAGCATGAATGATACTATGGGCACCAGGCAGTTTATAGTCCATCACTGTAGGTACACTATTCATATGGTGCTGGTATTTTAGCACTGACTGCCTAAGTTTTCACAGGGTATGGGCCATTTTCCAGTCAACTACAAAATCAGAAGGTGTTCAGCAACTGCGGGAAAAAAAGTTCTGGTGTGATGGTAAAATTTGTATGTCATTGTTATGGGAAAAAGCTGTTTCTGGACTTTTTAGTACTGGTGGGTCTTTTTCATGCACAGTGAATGCCAAGCTTCCAGTCTCTTTGGATCTGCCTTAGTAAAACATAATTTAGTGCTGCAATGCTGGCAGCCTAGTAATTAGCATGACACACAGAGTGAGTCTATTTGTCTCCCTGTGATAAATATAATGTACAGATGATACCCACATGAACATAAATATGTGGTGAAAGCCCTATAATAAAGATGAACTAGTTTTAACAAGTCCAGTAGCATGCAAAGTTTTTCTGATCAACTTACAAGCAGTTAAACTGCTTGTATATAAACTAAATTGGTAAGCATTTGTGATTGAACTGAAAATATAAGAAAGTATATGGAAGAAAGTCAAGTAACATAAAAAAATAACACTATTTTCAGTATTTATTAAAAAAAAAAGGGGGGAGGGGGGAATACCAGTTCCTTCCAGTGTGTCCTAATTTTGTGACAGGTTATTCTGATCAGAACCATGCTAATATTTGATTGCTTTGTGGACTGAACCAAAGATAAACTCAAGTTTAGTCATGCCTAAATTACTTTTTGTTTGTCTTTTGGCAGTTAAGTGAGTGTATGTGTGAGTAAAGGAAAACACTTGTGGGTATTATAATATAATGATGTAAATACATTTTTGAATTTCTGAAATGTTCCAATAGCTATTAATAAAAGTAAAGGTAATGAGAGAGTGAATTTGGAAACTACAATGGACAGTGGAAGTATTTTTATACTGTACAGTATGTCAGCAGTCAGAAATCTCAAGCAAGATGCAGAATCCTTCTTTATGGGTTTAATCTCATGTTTTTCTCTCGCAGTAAAGAAGAGAGAGAAGATTTCAGTTTTTCTGCCATGCATTTTGAGGCAAAGCTTAGTCTCTGCTGTTGATACTGTTCTTCTTTACATTAAATATTTAGGTGTTCTTTAAAACATCAAGCAAAAGCTTAGGTCTGTAGTTCAGTTGTCTAGATCTATACCTAGCTTCCAAATCTTACTACAATGACTATTAAATATTTACTAAAGGCAGAGCAGAGCCCCTAGGAGAGACTGACAACATCCTTTCTCAAGCATACCATAGGATAGTAGAGTATTCTCACTGGATACCTTGGCTGAGATCCCTGAGTAAAATCAAAGGAATTCTCTCATGGACTTTGGATGAATGCCCTAGTCACTACGTTGTTGGGTAAAGAAACAGTCAGAGCCTGTGCCATAGGGTTGCAACTCTCCTCTTCTTGGTTTTGTTTCAGGGATGGGGTAGCTTTTGTTACAAATCTTTCCAAAACAGAACATTCAAAAATAAGGAAACAATCCATTCAGTTTTCCCAAACTTCTCACTGCTTTGGGAAGAATTTTTCAGTATAAGGGCATTTTTTTTTTCAAATAATCATAGATTAAAAAGACACAAGATAATATCTGATCATGCAACAAGCCTCCTGTGTGACTCAGATTTAAGTATTTCACTTGTTTATCTTGGCGTGAAGAGCAATAATTTGTGCCTGGCAAAATTCTTCCCATCCCAAGGAGCAGCATTGGGCTTTTTTTACATTTTCACAATGCAAAATAAAAAAGATCTTCTTATTTATTCTGGTAATTATTTTAAGTTAACTCGTAAGGTGAGTTATAAAGAATAGAAAGAATGCAATTTTGCAAAAATCCAGAAACTTTGAGACTTGTTTTAATGCCATTATAGAATGAAATTAAGATCTTCCAAACTCTCTAAAAATATAGGTATAATCAAATGTGAAAGACTCCAGTTCCTGCTTGGACAACAGACCAGCTATAAGGGTTCTCATGATTCAAGTTTTTTTCTCACAGCCAGACTAGAAACTAAAATTCTTATATCACTGAGGATGACCTGTACATGCATCAATCCATACCTGTGGTAGAAATGTCACTCAGGAACTGAAGAACACTTCATGTCATGTAAAAAGTTCCATGTTTCCAGAAAAAAACATGCATTTGGAAAAAAAACAAAAAAACTCAGAATAGTCTATACTGCTCTCTTTCTTTTAAATTTAAGATTTTTAAATAATTTTAGCTTCTGTAAACATGCTATATCTCTATACTTTCTTTGCTAAGCTAAAGTAAATTTCTTGAAGCTTCTCAGTCCTGTTTTTCTTGTTTTGTATATTTGTGCTTCAATTTACCAATAGCCATATTTAAATGTATATACACAACTGTCACTCTGAATTAAAAAACCAGTTTCCACATGCTAAAAGCACAAATAAAACTATTTTCTGTTCTCATTCACTGTAAGTGTTTTGTTTTGTTTTGTTTTCAATCAAAGAACAGCTATTTTTCGACACAGCTGTAATGGATGCTATCACTGAGTATTATTTTTAACAGTTTCTAGATCTTTTCAGAAGCAGTAAGTTCAATTTTTCCTGCACAGCTGAGGAGCCCTGAACTGGACAAAGTACTCTAGGAGTGGCCGCTGCTGGCCTCCCTCATCCTGTTGGCAACACACCTCCTAATGCAGCCCAGGATACCATTATCTTTTTTGCCACAAGGGCAGATTTGTGGCTTAGGTTCCACTTGCTGCCTACTAGGACATCGGGTCCTTGTCTGAAAAGCTGTCTTCCAGCTCGATAGCCTCTAGTATCTATTGGTGCCTGGGGCTGTTCTTCTCTGGGTGCCGGACTTTGCACTTCTCCTTGTTGAACTTCATGAGGTTCCTTCCTGTCAGCCCATTTCTACAGTCTGTGGAGGTCCCTCTGGACGACAGCATGACCCTCTGGCATTATCAACCACTGCTCCTGGTTTGGCGTCTTCTGTAAATTTGCTGAAGGTACAGTGCCCTATCATCCAGATCATTAATTAATTTATTGACCTGTATTGGACCCAGTATCACACAGTTAATGTCAACTTTACTAGTAGCATTTAATACTTATTTTACTATGACTTATTTTACTATTACTTATTTTACTATGACATCATGTACATGTTACACCCAAGCATATTACATTTACGTAGCTCTCTTTATCTGCAAAATCTGTTCTTTCAGAGCCTGAAATATATTTACTTGATAGGCCATTTTCCATAAAACCTGCTCCTGTTCTGTAATTGAATATCGTACTAACTCTTTCATTATTTTGTGTTGAAGTTAAGAATTTCAGTCTTCAGGGAAGCAAAATGTGATATTCCACATCCTGCATATAACCTACACATCAATAAACCAGCACAGATTTGGGATTTTAAATAGTGAATACTCAGAATAAACTATTTGTGAACCGTCTACAGCCTAGTAATTATTCATGTAAATTGAAGAATAGGAAAGATTCATAATGAATTATTCAGCCAACTCTCTTGGATGAGTGTGTGTGTAATCATTTATTAAAATCTGTATAGTATATTGAACAAGTAAAATGCTATATTTACTTGGTCTAAAAGATGATAGTATGCTAGGAGTTGAAAATGTTCAAATAAATGAGATGAGAAAATGTATGAATTTAAAATAATCAGAAAGTGCTTTGAGACACAAAGGGAACAATGGAACAATAAGAACATGTAGGTATACAAATTCAAATGTTATAAATAATATTTATGATGTAGTTCAAGATTAATGAGTTACAATCTTGCAGAGTACTGAGATGATTAAATACAAAAATAAAACATTTGATGTCCCCCGAATTTTTATTAAGTTCAGCGAATTAATATCAGAAAAAAAATCATGACATTTTGTGGTTGAAGAATCAAATGAACAAAATATGTAGCCTGGATAGTTAAACTCGAGCTTGAGAAACAAGGTATTTATCATAATTTTCCTAAATATTGAGTGGAAGTATTAAAACTAGGGTGTTTCTGGAACTTATGAAGTATAGTATTGTACAAGAAATAACCTAATAAATTCAAACTCTGTTTTAGGAAATAAAAATGAAGATTTTCTTGCTTTTTCTGCCAAAGCACCAAATGCACGCTGTTAGAAGGAGAATTTAAGTATATTTTTATCAGGTACATTTTTTGATTCCTGTGATGAATACAAACAAACCACTCTTTCCCTCAATCCATAAACAAAATAATTAAAGCCACAAAGTTTATCAGCCATTTCTTCAGGTAAGGGAATTTTTTTTTCCCTGCCCCTCCTTCCCCTTTCAGTGGACAGGTTCAGAAAGAGTTCAGAAAGAGTTGCAGATGTGGAAGGTAGCAGATGTGTAAAATGCGTAGTACTAGTGAGTTAGATTATTCTGAGATACTATTAAAAAGCAGATTCTATTAAGAGAGGCTGGAACTCCATGCCAGGTGGGCTGAGCACAGAAGAGTGTAGGACTTCATATTTTTCTCCAAAACTTATCTGTAGTTAACAGGACACCTTAATATTAAAAGTCTAGAAAAGATGTAAGATCGGTGCAAAAAAAAAAAAAAAAAAAAAGAATGTCAAACATTCTGGAACTGAGATTAAAAACCACTTAAATTTACTAAGTGGCTACCCAGTATTGAAAAATGATAAAATTTCTGGGCATCCTTCTGTTTAGATGAAACTTTCCACAAATGCCTGGCTAGTCAACTCCAGGCAAATTCCCTCTGGCTTCAGAAATTAAGGAGACAAGTGAAAACTTAGATAAAACCAACCCTCTCGGCAGTGCAGGTGTGGAAGGTTTCTTTAAAAAGAAAAACCTAACTGGTTAATCATGTTCAGCTACTTTGTGAAAGCTTATAAAAATATTCACACCTATACCTATATAATTTATATATTTATTATATTTTATATCCATCTATATGCAAATGTCTGTCTATGTATATTGTGGCTAGGCAGAAGCATCAAGAATCCTTGTTCTCACATCCTGGAGGTACTATGTAGATGTAACATGTAATATTGTGTGTATATATATATATATACACACGTAATAATTCTCACTAATTGTCTGCTTTGGCTACTGTAGGACACAAGATATGGGGCTAGATTGATTTTTGAACTAAACCAGTGTGACCACTCTTATGTTCTCATAGTCAGTGCCTGCTCCCAGCTCCATGGTGGTCCATGCTTCTCTTTGACATTACTCACCTACCAGTAGTGCTCCATAGACCTCAGTTTCAGAGTGGTTTCCCAAGTGACTGTTTTGCAGGCAGCTACTTAGTGGAATCTGGAAGCAAAGAGTTACCTCTTGAGGTGATTCAAACCCCAAGAAAATGCTCTGTTCTCAAGTATATAAAAAAGTGAAAGTTGTCCTGATATTTGGAGAAACATATTAAAAAAAAAATAAAATAATGCAAAGGCATGAGTAAAAAGATGCAAAAAAATCTGTAGTTAGGACTTGCTTTTTCCATGTATTTCCTAGAGTGGCTGTACTCCAGAGTTTACACAGATGTGAAGGAGTAAGTATAAGCAGGCAAGTACTTTGAATTGTTTCATATTAATCCTTCCCATTGTTTGAACAAAGTCCTCACTACTGATAAAATAGTAAATTTATTTTTGGTGTCTTCCTTTTGAGGGGCAAAACTCTTAAGATATGTTTTCTCCTTTTTTGTAAAATTTCTCAGTAAAGTGCTTAGGTATAACTTCAGTTTTCAAGAATGCAGTATTTAGACTGAAATAAGTTATAAAACACAAACCTTATTAAGATCTGTATTTTCTCTTCCTTTAAGTTATAGATTAATTATCTTAATAATTGAGTTTCATTATCATAATTACTATATTAATTTAATGTGTATATTCTCCCAACACAGTTTTTCCTTAGGAGGATATGACCATACTGTTATCTCCATATCATGAAGGGTGAAGTAAGGCACACAAAAGCTAAATAATTTGATGAATGGCACAGAAAACATTTGTATGAGAACAGGGAACTACAGACTATTTTTTTTCTAAATCTTAGTTCTCCTTCTATTAACCTTTACCTCAGTCAAAGTATTTTAAATATATGAATCTTCTGTGTTCTAAATGTGTTTTTACTTTTTTTCCAGTAGAGAAACAGACCTAAATATTGCCAGAAGCTGTAAGAAAGACATCAGTGTACCAGCAGAAGACAAGTCTGAACTCCAAGCAAAGCTATACACATTTTGGCCAGTATTTAAGTGTACATTTAATCCAGACCCAGTAAACACTTAGTAAGGCTGCTTAACTTGAGTCCTGAAGGCCAGAACAGTTCCAGCAGCTCTAGACATGTACGTACTTACGCACACAGGGGAAATTAAAACTCACAGAAAGAGACTGAACTCAGAGGAACAGGTATTGATTCTTCATAGAAATGTTTTATTAGTAGAGATGGTTCTAACCAAATTGTTTTATAAACCCATATTAAGATGACAGTAGTAGCTTAAAATGTATATACCCAGAAGAGTAACTATTCCACAAATAACAGCACTGGGGGAAAGGACGGCCAGTCAAAGAATGCCTGGCTATTTAGAACAAACACTACCACTGTCAGCTGAAAGGCTGAATAGAGATCTAAAGGCAGCCAGGAGCATTTTGGTGTTTCTCACAACATCTCCCCTGACAAAACTGCAGCTCTAGCATGTATCTACCTCTGTGTGCAGGTGTGGGAACAGACTGATGCAGCAGTGAGTGTGGTTGGTTTTTCATGGGTGGACTGTCCCCACTTCCTCCCATTCTTACTTCCCTCCATGCACCGGAGGATGTAAATCTTACTCTGTAGCTATAATAAGACCTTGAACTGAGCTGAGACCCAGTTTCTTATCTGGACCAAAGCTCTGCTCAGCCCAGATGAGGGAAAGGAGAGGGAATGAAGTGGTTTTTAACTCTGGTTAGTGCCAATATTTATTATTGTATTTCCTAGAAAATAAAAACTGTCAGTGAAGTGTTTGAAACTCCCTAGGGTAATAACTTTCTCAAACTTCAGAAATACCATGCATTTGCTATAAATCAAAATGCTGTGTGTTTTCATTTCCTTTCCTGCAATTAAAAGTTTGCTTTGAAGTTTAAAAGCACAAGTATACCCAAGAGTAGCTAGAAAATGTTCATATTTGACGCTTCTGTAAAACAATGCAATTTACCTCTGATTAATAACAGAAATAAAAAAAACCCGTGTGCTAAAAATCTTCCCTGTAGAAGGTTTGATAACAACAAACCATGAGAAGTGAAAACTGGGAGCAGAGAGCCCTCTGATTTACAAGACAATAAAGTTGTTAGACGGTGCATAGATTGTAAGAGCTTTACAAGCTAAGAAAAGGACACATTGATTGAATTAAACCTATAGAACTATGAAGGAATCTGGGAGGACTTGCATAAAACTACAGTGAACCACTAGGAAATTATGCTGTTCTGTATGTCACGTGGTAAATTGGTTTGATTTAGTAGGGTGCTACTAAACTGCAGGGTCTGAGAGTGCCTCTTAGTTCTGGGCTCTGGCTGTGTCCCACCTCCATGTCTACGAGGCACCTTCCCCAACCTTCTTTTTTGGTTTCCTACAGGGTGAAACCCTGACACACAGGCCAGAAGGCAGCAATGATAAACTCTGGCTGGTTCACCTACCTATTGGACTGGTGTCTCAGTAATTCAGTGTACATACATCGTGATGCAAACATACAGAAAAGAGATGGTCATGGGTTAAATGAAGACAGTTTCACATATTGCATACTTTGGTGTAAGCAAGCAGCTAAACACCACATAGCTATTCGTTCACTCCTCCCCCCACCCCGCCCCCAGTGGGATGGAGGAGAGAACTGGGGGAAAAAAGTGAAATTTGTGGGTTGAGATAAAGAAAGTTCAATAGAACAGAAAAGGAAGGAGGAATAATCATCATAATAATAGAATATACAAAACAAGTGATGCACTTGTCACTGCCCCCCGGCCAACTTATCCCAGTTTATATACTGAGCATGACGTCTTATGGTCTGGAATACCCCTTTGGCCAGTTGGGGTCAGCTGTCCTCGTTGTGCCCCCTCCCAGCTTCTTGTGCACTTGGCAGGGCATGGGAAGCTGAAAAGGTCCTTGACTGGTATAAGCACTACTTAGCCTAACTAAAACTTCAGTGTGGTATCCACATTATTCTCATGCTAAATCCAAAGCACAGCACTATGCCAGCTACTAGGAAGAAAATAAACGCTATCCCAGCTGAAACCAGGACACTTGAAATTAGATAATTTGTAATATGGAGGGGTATTGAGAGGGGGACTGAGAGATGGGGCTTTTTAGCCTTGAGAAGGCTCAGGGGAATCTGATCTATGTGTATAAATATCTAATGGGAGGGAGTAAAGAAGGGAGGACCAGAATTTTCTCAAAGGTATCCAATGGAAAGACATGCTGTAATGGGCACAAACTGAAATAATGGAAATTCTTCTTAAACATAAATAAAAACTTTGGCACAGGTTGCCCAGAGAGGTGGTAGAGTCTCCATCCTTTGAGATATTCAAAACATGACTGGACACATCCCTAGGCAATCTGCTCTAGTTGATCCTGTTTTGAGCAACAATGCTGAACTAGATGATCTCCTTTCCAACCTCAACCATTATCTGATTCTGCAGTTCTGTGATATTAATACATATATACATATATATATTCGTACACACACTAATATAACATATATATACATGTCTAAATATATACATATAAATAATTATAAACTTGAATGTAGTACTAGTAATACTAGTAGTAGAAACTTGGCCCATTTCACAGAGGAGCCTGCTGCCTACCTGGGGCCTGGGTTAAAGACGTGGGAAGTAAACTTCCAATGCTGGCAAGGCCCAAGGATTATTATCCATTAATGATTTTCCAAGTAGGCAGAGATGAAATCTCAACAAGAGGTCTGAGAGCAATTAAGAAGGACTTCAGGGCCTTGGGGCAAATGGTGAAGGGATCAGGTGCACAAGTAGTGTTCTCCTCTATCATTCCTATTATAGGGAACAATGAGGGAAGGAACAGGAAGAGTCAAGACATAAATACCTGGCTCCAAGCCTGGTGTGAGAAGCATAATTTGGGGGGGGTTGACCATGGGTTGGCCTACACAACACTAGGTCTGCTGACAAATGAGGTGCTTGCAGCATAGGCAACAAAAAGGAGGAATTAGAAGCCATTGTGGAGCAGGAAAACTATGATACAGTTGCCATCACAGAAAAGGGGACAACTCACATAATGGGAGTGCTGCCATGGATGTCTATAAAACCTTCAGCTTGGATAGGCAAGAAAGGAGAGGTGGTGGGGTGTCCTGGTTTCGGCTGGGATAGAGTTAATTTTCTTCATAGTAGCTAGCATAATACTGTGTTTTGGATTTAGTACTAGAAGAATGTTGATAACACACTGATGTTTTTAGTTGTTGCTAAGTGGTGCTGAGACTACTCAAGGACTTTTTGAGCTTCTCCTGCTCGACCAGGTGCATAACAAGCTGGGAGTACAGCACAGCTAGGAGAGCACTTTGTCACCTGGTTGCTCTGATGCTGGGTAAGTAGCAATGGCAACAAACTGCTTCTGTGTGTGATTGTGTGTGTGGGTGAACCTCACAGATCTAATTCACAGGGTGACTGAAAGTAATAAAGAATTAGAGACAGAAAAGTTATGGACTAAAATAAGTGAGAGAATGCTGGGAGAAATCTTAAGAAATGTTGTACTTGGTCTGGCTGGGATGGAGTTTCTTCAAAGCAGCCCTCATGGTGCTGTTTTATATTTATGACCAAAACTGTCATGTTGGTAAAAACAATTTTTTTTCTTGCCAGCTAAGTGATATGAAAACACAATATCAGAGATTCCTATTTTGAGTTCAGTTAAAGTTATCTGAAAGAGAAGCTGCTGAGTACCATTAACTGCTAGAGGTCTCAACTGAATTAGAGTCCTGTTGCATTATGTGACAGTGTTTAAGTCCAGAAAGTTATATAAATAACTAACAGTGTCAATCAACATGAGGGAAGCTTCAGGAAGGTATTCCTACCCCAGGATCATACAGCAGTTGTCAACCAGATTCAAAGTCTCTGGGTTCGCTAAACCTAAGCTTGTATTAAAAAGCCATTGCCTTTTAACTCACATCCTGGAAAATCAGTTTCACTTCTTACTAATAGAGGTACATTCAAGTTTTGTGTGATGCAACTTTGGAATCTCATGCTAACCCAGTTTCTTTAACTAATCCCATGGCCCTCAGAAATAGGTGCTTGCAGTAGCACTCATGCTACCTGATAAATCAACATCAGTATGTTTCACAGCTGCACTGAGTATACCCGCAACAATGACAAACACCTCTATCAGGATTGCATTTTTTCTGCTTTAAATACACAAAAAATAGCTATAAAACTGGTATTTGGAGCACATATGGTAGTTTGTCAGTTACCATCACTAAAAATATATTTTTTTCAAGGCTGATGATCTTCTAACAAAAATGAAATTAAAATAATCCTGCCCCAAATGGGAAAAAAATCAGAACACTTTAAGACAAATAGCTTCTTGCTAAAACATCTAAACGCTAGCTTCAGTAATTTTTTTGCTTAAAAAACCCTTAGATTCTGTGCTACATGAACAATAAATTTTAGCACAAATGTGGGGTTTGTAACATGAAATTTACACTTGACTTTAACTTGTAAATTTTTCATTGATTAAATATTTCATAACCAATGACATTACAGATATGATCCATAAAACTTCCTCAGTAAATCATACAAAACCATTAAAGCTTAAAATTATGAACTGCATAAATCCAGCATCTGTCATTTGTATCTTAGTTTGCTTATGATTTAACTGAAACTATGCAACATACAGAACTTCCTAGAAATAAAATGAACACTGTAATTACAAGATGAAGGTTTTTTAGTAATTTCTAACTTTACACTGATTTGTGGGGAAGAGGCCAGAAAGAAGTGTTCATGTGATTTAAATTTCTCAGATGTATCTGTTACCTTGGGCCACAATAAAAATGCTGTACATATACCAAGGATGGAGAAAATTATTCCTGAGTACCTATGTGAGCAGGTGCCATGGCCACCTGGATCCTAACACATATGTAAAGGCTTGTAAGGTTAAACAGATTATTTTCTGGCATTCAGCCATACTTGTGAGTCAGTAGCAGAACATGTATTTCAGCCAAGGATTCTTGTTATACTGGAAGCACCTAGTGCTTTTTGTAGGTCTTCCAAGTCTCTTGCCTCTGAGCAGATGGGCATGTTCCTCTCACCTATCCTGTTTTTTTAATGCAGAGCCCTGATTACAAAATGTGTAGAGACATAAAAGTATTACATTTTTGTGGGTTAATAGGTTCTTCTACCTTGGTATAGTCTCTTAAGGTCCCTCAGGGATCTGTACTGGGAACAGTGCTGTTTAACATCTTCATCAATGACATAGACAGTGAGATCAAGTGTACCGTCAGCAAGTTTGCAGATGACACCAATCTGAGTAGTACAGTTGACACGCCAGAAGGACGGGATGTCATCTAAAGAGTCTGGACAAGCTGGAGAGGTGGGCCTGTGTGAACCTCATGAGGTTCAACAAGGCCAAGTGCAAGGTCCTGCACCTGGGTTGGGGTAACTCCCAGTATCAATACAGGCTGGGGGAAGAAAGGATCGAGAGCAGCCCTGCCAAGAGGGACTTGGGGGTACTGATGGTCGAAAAGCTGGACATGAGCTGGCAATGTGTGCTGGCAGCCCAGAAGGCCAACCGTACTCTGGGCTGCATCAGGAGAAGCATGGCCAGCAGGTCGAGGGAGGTGATTCTGCCCCTCTACTCAGCTCTGGTGAGACCTCACCTGGAGAACTGCATCCAGCTCTAGAGCCCTCAGCACAAGAAGGACATGGAACTGTTGGAGTGGATCCAAAGGAGGGCTACTAAAATGATCCAGGGGCTGGAACACCTCTCCTATGAGGACAGGCTGAGAGAGTTGGGCTTGTTCAGCCTGGAGAAGAGAGGGCTGCAGGGACACCTTATTGTGGCCTTTCAGTACTTAAAGGGAGCCTGTAGGAAAGACAGGGAAAATCTTTTTAGTAGGGCTGGCTGTGACAGGACAAGGGGTAATGGTTTTAAACTAAACCAGGGTAGGTTTAGACTGGATATAAGGAAGAAATTCTTTACAGTGAGGGTAGTGAAACACTGGAACGGGTTGCCCAGAGAGGTAGTGGAGGCCCCACCCCTGGAAACATTCAAGGCCATGTTGGATGGGGCTCTGAGCAACCTGATCTAGTTAGCGGTGTCCCTGCTCGCTGCAGGGGGGTTGGACTAGATGACCTCTAGGGGTCCCTTCCAACCCAAAACATTCTATGATTCTATGATTCTATGACTTAGAAGGTAGTGCTGGGTGAACATTGCCTATAAAGTATGGAGTATTTCAGGTTTATCTTCTGTCTCCCTTCAGCATGTCCATAATCTCACTGGATTAAACTACAGATGCGAATATACTGCCTACATTGACTTTATGTTGATTATGTAATTGAGACCAAAAAAGTAGTCAAGTCTCATTACCAGTCATCTGGGCTATGAAGTTTTCAATCCTACACAATCCCTTTTATTGTTTGAAAATAAACAATGGATTTTCCTTCATGTGGTATAAAAATGCACTTCTTTTTCAACACTATTTCAGATAAAAAAATCTTTCAGAGTGAAGGGCTTTATCATACTATATACCAGTTTCATCTATGTAAAAAAAAGAATTTCCTTCCTAAGTCTGAATATGTGAACTTAAAATGTATTTCACTCCTTGTGTAGCTGAGACTTTTCAGAATTTGGAGCTAAATTAATGACATCTTGGAAATGTAAATAAGCTCACACTGACACCAAGTTTGCAATGTCTTAATCTTTGATGGTTTTTGTCCAATGAAAAGTTAGCATTCACTTCCCATACTGTCCATAGACTGTGTAAGGAGTAGCAGGCATTTCAGAAATGAAATCAAATGCAATTAGATTATTAGGAAGTTCAAGTTTATTCTTTAGGAATTTTAAATCCTTTATGCTCTCAGGAACACAGTTTTTTGGGCAGAGCAGCAATTAGATAGCTTTATCCATGCTGCTCCAGAACTTCACGGTAGGCAATGGGTCTTTTAAATTTCTTTGATTTCTGTGCCAAATTAGAAGAGGGTCTAGTAGCAAATGAAGAAAAGAACAAGGCAATGGTAATGATTTTGTGTTGTCACTAAGGAACAGGGAGCTCTTGAATGCTTGTCCTTGCTACAAGAATTATTTAAGACTTCCAGGTAGTGATTACAAATGATTGGGATAGCACTATGACTAGGACTATGACTAGGACTCGGACTAGGTGGAAAATATGTTCCTACTACTGTGAATGTGTTGGGTTCAGTCCCATAAAAAGAAGGAGGTTTCTTCTGCTAAGAGAGCTGAAATTTTCATTTTATTTTTCATTAGGCATGTGACTACAGCTTCTTCTTGACCAGGCTATTGGTCCCTATCAGTACAAGGAAACACTGCAAGGTGGCTCTGTCAGGATTTATGTTGTGCTGCCATTTCCAGCTGTCAGTGTTCCTGTACTTCTTGTTGCATTGAAGGAATAAGCAGAGATTAATGCTCACAAGCTATAGTAGGGATGGCAAACGGCTCAGTGGAGAGGTGTCATGTATCTTGCCTCACCTGTTCAGGCCCAGAGGGATTTTTCTGTGTGTATGGGGATGTATTCTGCTGAATCAACACTTCTCTACATTTATTCACATTTTTCTCTCTACTCCTGTATAGCTTGGACATAGAAATATGTTATTTAGCCTTTATTTATGATATCTCTGAAGCACGATAATACAAGGGTAATTTTTAGCATGACATGGCACTGCAAGTGCAGGACTATAAATTAGTGCATTGTGTCATTAGACCTCAGTAGAAAATTAAACTGAGTATTGTTGCATATAAAATCATAAATGGTCATCTCTGAAGAAGAAGAAAAAAGCAGACTTTGCAATAGGAACACTTCTCCTTTCAAACTCAATATACAACAGATCTGGATAAAACATGAGATAATTATAAGTTGGATTTTGAGGTGCCTTTTCTGATCTACAAGTAACAGTAAGAATTCTTTACTTATATTAAGAAACTAAAGAATAAATAGTAGTACATGTAGCAAATGATGTAAAGGGCTGAGACTCAGAGGATGCTGAAACATTCGATTGTTATTGACTGAAAGCAGTCAAGTAGGTTATTGTTGTCTCTGGTGGTGAGGAATATACTCAAAGACTTCCTGTTTTATCAGAAATCTGTAGCTTTACACAAGTTGGTATTTACTTTTCCTTTTAAATATGACTAGAAATATTCAGTACTAAAGCCATTGGCTATCTGTCAGTGTTTACAATCATGAAAAAGATTGTGGAGAGTTCACACTATACATGTTAAAATAGTTATATGTAATTACTTTTAGTGACTACTAGATTCTGGGTGGATTTCTGGAATTAAACAGAAATGTTTATCTAGGTTTCTGTCTGTCATGACTATAGAGTCTGCTTGTAATATGGCTCAGCCCTTTTTCCTACTTTACATTTGTTTTACTAAATCTTCACTAAATCTAGGTAAAATTTCTAATTTGAAATAAAATCAAAGGAACACATATTATCAAATATTTAATGACTGGAAGTTTCAGCCAACATTCTGCATTAGTAAGACTAAGATTTAATTTACAATATAGAAAATACAGTACAAAAGGCATAATTTTTTTTTTTCACTCTCTGAGCTTTGGCCCCAACAGTTGAAATAAATATTCTTTATTCACCTTATCAGATTTGTTTCCCTCCTTCTGCAGCAACTAAACTACAACTCCTTTTCCTTAGTATCTTTAATTTTGAGCCCTGAAAAAAATGTTTAATGTGAGCTTTCATGGTTTTTCTTTCTCTCTGTTCTTTCTCAAAATCTGGCTGTTTTGTTTACAGAGTCAGGAATCCAGGTCCTGTCAGTTCAAGCTAGCTCTGAAGATGGAGGTTGTTTGTTATTTCTTATTTTGTTTGGTCAGTTTATTTTTCAGTTTCTTTTTTTTCTCTTGTCCCCAGGCACTGAAAATACACAAATACAATTCTATTATAGTTAGTGCTACTTGTCCTTTAGACACTTAGTCCTTCTTTTTCTGGCCCTTTCCTAACTTTCCTCAATCATCTAAAATTGCACCTGCTGTTTCTGCCTTTTTCCCCCAAGGACTTTTATATATCTTGTGTTCATTCACTGCTTTTCTGCTTTCTGTTTTTAGCAAGCTTCATTGAGAAGGCACTGGCCTACTTTCATACTTTTAATTTTCTTTTGAAATTATCATGTTAGAAGGATGGGGAAAAGCAGCTCCTGTGATGCTGAGCTCCATAACAAACAAGAGAAATACTAATAATATAGAGAGATGAAGAATTTTAAATGATATGCCAATAATGCTTGGATCTTAAAAAGAAATGGGATAGTCAATGTCTTCATGTGCACTGGAAAGCTGATGGTAAAAAGTGTCTTCACAGCTAGGGAGAACTACTCTATTAGTTCTTACATTCCTGCTGTAACAGTGAGCTCACGGAGAAATAAACTGTCCCTCCTCACAGTGCCAGAACCTGTTCACACCACTAAAGAGAAGAGTTTTGAGGAAGGTAAGTGATAGTAGAAAACCACAATAATTTATAGCATTAATATTTCAATTCCTTCCTCCAATTCAATGGAAAAAAACCACACCAAAACCAGAAATATACCAGTGCCATTAAAGATACACATAATTCGTTATTACTTGACAGTATCCATGAATTTAAACTGAATAAACTATCACTTTTTTTTCTAGAAAAGAACTACTTCAGGCCTTTTGTAAAAACAGGTGAATTTTCTATTGGGGAATGTCACCTCACTGAATCTGAATCTTTTCATAGGGTAGAGTGGAAAGAGTAAAAATTTGAGAGGGGGGAAAAAGGTACAAAATTAAGAACCTAAACAAAAAGAAAGGTAGAAAGCTCTTAGCAGAGAGATGCCAATACTTTAAGATTTGGGACATTCACCTGGACTATTGATACCTCAGACTGATAATCCAGGCTCCTTGCTGTGCTCAGCTCAAAGCAAACAATTTCCTATGTGTCAGGCAAGTGTTGCAATTAGTTACTCATTCTGGGACAAATCTCTTCTCTTGCACTTTGTTTAAAACGTTTCCAAGAATACTGTAGCATGTTCCAGGGAAGTTGCCTAGATAATGAATTAGCCTCTCATTTTAATTTTTGACCTAAATTTTTTGAAAGGCCTTATGTAAGGGTATGTGGACAGAGTAGTCCTTTAAGGGTATCTGGTCAAGGACCTTTTTCTGTGCAACAAGTGGTAATAAGATGGACTGGGTTTGGCTGGGATAGAGTTAAATTTCTTCATAGTAGCTTGCATCATGCTATGTTTTGGATTTGTGATGAAAACAGTGCAGATAATACACTGAAGTTTGACTTACTGCTGAGCAGTACTTGCACAGCAGCGAAGACTTCTCTGCTTCTCACACCGCCCCACCAGCGAGGAGGCTGAGGGTGCACAAGGAGTTGGGAGGGGACACAACTGGGACAGCTGACCCCAGCTGACCAAAGAGATATCCCTCACCATATCACATTGTGCTCAGTAATAAAAGCTGTGTGAAGAAGGAGGAAAGGGGGACGTTCAGAGTTATGCTGTTTGTCTTCCCAAGCAAACATTCGCGTGATGGAGCTCTGCTTTCCTGGAGATGGCTGAACATCTGCTTGCCAATGGGAAGTAGTGAATTAATTTCTTATTTTGCTCTGCTCATGTGTGCAGCTTTTGCTTTCCTTATTAAAAGGAATTTATCTCAACCCATGAGTTTTCTCACTGTTACCTTTCCGATTCTCTCCCACACCCCACTCGGCGGGGGGAGGGGAGGGCAGGAGTAAGCAAGTGGGTGTGTGGGGCTGAGCTGCTTTCTGGGGATAAACAAGGACAGAAGAAAAGGAGCAAGTCATAAACAAGAACGTCCAGGGATACAAACCTGACTAACAAAAGATAAGGGAGGCAAACCTGGTCAGTCACACTAATTGATGAAGGCATGTGAGAGTGTGAGAACATGCTACTTCCAGGAAGATCGACATGGACTTTGCAACTGGTAAGACTGTAAACCAGGGGAGACCCTGGACTGGGAGGGATGTGGGGATCACAGAGCTGTACAAACCCATGGGGGAACTGCAGGGGAAGGGGGAGCAGGGAGGAACAAAGAGGGGGTAGGCAGGAAATGGTATAAAAGGGTCTGGTCCTGTGTAAAATAGGGCCAGTCAGTACACTTGCCTGGCTGAGCCCTATGCCTGATCACTGCAGTCTGTCCTATCCTGTTATATCTTCTTAATAAATATTTTCCTAACTGTTTCTCTGCATGATTTCACTCTCTGCCGTGTGTGTGTGTGTGTGTGTGTTTGCTGCAAGGAGTAAGTGCTAGCTACTGGTAAGACTAGTACTGGTGTGAGTGAAAATTGGTGCCAGCTGCTGGAGTCAGACCAGGGGTGCCCACACAATTGGTGCCAGCTAGTGGAACAAGTAGGTGTCTTTATCCTCCACCCACTGGAGTGGGAACTGTGTATGTCCCAAAAAACAGCTACTGAGGAGGGCTGGCATGAGTGAGGTGAGTGAGGAGCTCTGCACCAGCAGCTGGTGCAGGACCACAGGTCACAGTCTATGTGCCTGGTGCTGACTGCTGAGGGGGGTGAGTGTCTGTATCTTCCCCAGTCCTGGTGTTTGTGGGGTGTGCATGTGTATTCGCTAGCAAACTTAAAGCTGGACTAGATGGTGAGTAGGGGAGCCTAAGGTTTGGGCTGGGGCATCAGGCAGAGAGAGCTTCTCTGCTGGTACGCTCTGGGGGACTTGCGAATGTGGAGTGAGTGAAGGAAGAATGTGTGAGTGCTGTGTGTTTGCTAGCAAGACTCAAGCTGGACTAGCCAGCGAGTAGGGGACCTTGAAGCAGGTCAGGGGGCCCAGGATCTGGGCAGGGGTGCCAAGCAGACAGAGGGGCCGTGCTGGCCCTTGAGGGATCTGCGAATAGGTCCTTGTGAACCTGGAGAGCGTCCTGTGTGTGCCTTCACTAGTGAACTTCTGTTTCTACCAGCTGAAGAGGAGGATGGGCACCTGGCTGTCTATATTTTATGTGAGTCCTATATGTGGGTGCAGCTGAAGGCAACACCTTGTCTGTGGCAATCTGTGGGACTGGATCTACCAATGTCTTTTATGTGTCTGCACATGTGTGTCTGCATATAATCCTGTGTGTGTCTGTGTGCCTTTGGGACACGTGCTCAGCTTTGCTACTTGTTGACCCTGCAACCAGGAAAGCTCCAGCCATGTCCCTCAGCCTGGGCATAGACCACGAGTCCCTGAGGGACTGGGCTGGGCTCCAGCAGCCAGGCTGGGGAGGTTCTGGGCTAGATCACAGAATCACAGAATTGCAAGGGTTGGAACGGACCTCAGGAGATCATCTAGTCCAACCCCCCTGCTAAAGCAGGTTCTCCTAGAGCATGCTAGACAGGACTTCGTCCAGGTGGGCTTTGAATATCTCCAGAGAAGGAGACTCCACAACTCCCCTAGGCAGCCTGTTCCAGTGCTCTGTCACCCTTAGAGTAAAGAAGTTTTTCCTCCTATTCAAGTGAAACCTCTTATGTTTCAGTTTGCACCCGTTGCCCCTAGTCCTGTCGCTGGACACCACTGTAAACAGACTGCTTTCGTCCTCTTGACTTCCGCCCTTAAGATATTTGTAGGTGTTGATGAGGTCACCTGGAGGAGGTGGCCACACTCTCTTACACCACTTAGAACTTACTTTCATCTCAATGCAGAATTAAATCAATTTTTGAGTTTCAAACCCAGCAATGGTAGAGTAGAAAACCCCCTTTTGTCATCCCTTTAAATCAAGGATTTTTGATATGTGGACTGTCTGTTTACCCGGCATTTAACAAAAAGGAAACCAGTCCTTCACTGGCTTTTTAGGTGACTTCATAATATAATATTTAAAAAACACTCTTTCTGATGATGTGTCCTTACAGTCAGGCACACTTTAAATTAGTTGAAATTGAAATTGATAACAAAACTGATATTAATGACAAAATACATTGAGAGATACATAAATTTCACATATCACACTGTGCAAAGGCTTGTGTTAATACAAGCATTATTTCAGAGAAAAATGGTTAGAATTTACTTTGTATTGTTGTGAAAACTGAGAGGATTGTAGAGCTTATTGCTACAGCTCTTACAACATTGTGTTTTATGTGAAAAAGCTGGTTAGGAAGTTAAAAATCTGAACAAAGGCTTTCAATGATATTTCTATTTATTTCCCAAATAATACATATAGTTAATTTGTATTGCGATTGTTTTTTCTATGCTTACCTCTTCTAGGTCAGAAGCTTTAAATTGATAACCATTTTTCCTCTAATTTGCACAGCAAACATTAATTAATGAGTCATCCCTGTTTCAGACCTTTGTGATAATTTTACTTCCTTCCTCAAGCCTCCTCATACAAATCTACCCTTGAAATTACATGTTTAACTGTAACAATGAGGGAGATACTTTTATATGTCTTTGACCTTTCTGTCTTGAGAGGCACAGTAATAGTACTGTTGTATAAACTAGCAAATACCCTCAAAGTATAGAGTAGATATGGAATAGTTTATGTTTGGTTTAGGCTTATCAACTTTTGACAGATTCCATGCCACTTTATATATAACATTTCTAATGAAATTAATAGAATGTCAGTGGGAGTTCTGTGAGTAGTTTAGCAAGAGATGATTAAAAATGAGGAAAACATAAGGTACAGTGAAGCAAAGTACTTAGATTAACAGTGCTATAAAATATGAAAATTTAGGCCTTCACAATGCCGTATTTATTTGTGGTACAGTATTGTTTCACTAAACAACTTCTTTACAGCATTCAAGGGGGTAAGACAATATATTTCCCAATATAGGGGAGGCCAGGTGCAAAGTCAAGTCACATGGGGTTCTCAGTATTTTATTTATTATAATAGTATTCCTTCAATAAACACATCTAATTTCAAGAAAAACAAAATAGGTTATATAATATAAACACAGTTCCTTTTTCCCTTACCTTTGAAGGCATACTACTGTGCAGTCTAAAGATGGTCTCTGGGAGTTTTTCTGTAGAACCTGTTTGGACAAGCTTTAACTCATATTTCTTTATTGCTTAGTTCACACTGAGCTTTTCCTCATAGGCCCCATAAAAATTCATTCTCATCTTTGAAGATCCTTCAAAACTTAGTAATGTTCAAATCTGTCCTTCATTCCTGTCCTCTATTATTACCTTCTGGAGTACTGCCTGATGTAGAACATTCTCATCAGTGGAGAAATATAGTGAAATTAAATAAGATTTTTCTTAACAAGTCTTTTAAATACTTGCCTAAAGGTACTCCCATGCTTAGCTCTGAAAGCATATGTCTTAGTCTTACAGCATGTCTAAGTGGATTTACAAAATAATAACAAAATGTATTCTGAGGTGGCTAGCCTGAGCCAGCTCCAGTGTGTGTGCAGTGTGCCAAAATATGTTTTTTGCCTGACATTAGGAGTCCTAAAAGGATGCCAGGCTTCTAAATTCAAGTACAGTGCTGTTAATGTGTGTGTGTGTATATATATATATATATACAGCCATATATAGACCCACTTTGATTCAGAACACCATGAGTGAAGCTTCCATTTCTACAACAGCCAGACTCGATACACCTGGGGTATTCCTTTTCTTGAAGATCTTTAAGAGGAACAATATAAAATCATCATCATTTTCTGTATGTACAAGCAATCAATTATAACAGTTGCAAATACGTCAGTAATTGCATTACTTTTAATTCTGGTTCTGTATTTGATACTTTGACACTTTGGCTTCATCTTGACTTTGTGACAGGTATATGACACGGTGTGACCAGGACTCTGGTTCTCTACAGCTACATCTATAGCAGTAAGTTAAACAAAGCAGAAAATCACAGAATTACAGAAGAAAAGCAGCACAAAGTAGTTAATGCTGGAAGGGATTTCTGGAGATGACCTAGTCTTAGCCCCCTTGCTTGAAGCAGATTCAGCTAGAGTAGGTTGCTCAGGGTTATGTCCAATTGAGGTTTTCATATCTTCAAGGAGACAGACTCTCTGTGTAACCTGTTCTAGTGTTTCACCACCCTCACAACAAAAAGGTTTTTCTTACGTTTAAATGGAAATTCCTATATTTCAGTTTGCGCCCTTTGCCTCTTGTGTTCTCACTGGGTGCCACTGAGAAAAGTCTGGCTCCATCTTCTGTACTCCTCTCATCAAGTCCCCTCATGCACATTGATCAGTTCCTCCTGAACCTTCTCTTATCCAGGGAAAATGATCCCAGATGCCTATCCTTGTATGTCAGATGTTCCAGTCCCTTTATCATCTTCATACCCCTTCACTGGACTCACTCCAGTATGTCTGTGTCTTTTGTACTGGGGATCCCAGAACCTGAACCAGCATTCCAGATGTGTCTCACCAGGGCTGAGCAGAGGGGAAGGATCACCTTCCTCAATCTGCTGGCACTGTTCTCTGCCTAATGTCCCCCAGGGTACTATTGCCCTTCTTATCTGCAGAGGCACAGCACTGGCTCACATTCAGTTTGTTGTCCATAGGGACACTGAGGTCTTTTATTGCAAAACTGCTTTGGTCCTTCAGCTGGTTGGCCCCCAACATGTACAGGTGCATGGAGTTATTCCTCCCCAGGTGCAGGACTTGGCATTTCCCTTTGTTCAACTTCATGAAGTTTCCATTGGCCCATCCCTCCAGCCCATTGAGGTCCCTCTGAACAACAGCATAACCACCTGGTCTATCAGATCCTCTTCTCAATTTTGTATAATTTGTAAACCTGCTGAGGGTGAACCCTGACCTATCATCTTGATCACAGAAGTTTGTCAGTGTGGGGTTGCAGTCATCTGCACTGCTAGGTTGCTGGTTTTGTCTCCTACATTGTTCTGGTCCAACCTAGGTGGCACTGTGTCAGTGCTAACCATTGTTTACCAGTTGTCACTGGACCTGAAATGGAGTCACATGGCATGAATGAGGCCATATCACCTTAACAGTGTCACTCAGTCACAGTCCTCCAGTAATATGGTGGAAAGCTCATGTGCCCCTTCCTGCTTTCTTTGCTGTTCCTGAACTGCCCCAGAACCACTCCTGCTATTGCACTACAAACACCCCCCCCTAAAGTGCTGCTTTTCAGCCCTCTCATTAACCTACAACTGGGGAAATAGTGCAGAGATGCCAGGTCCCAATAGGGTGGCTGTTTGCAAGGAAGAGGAACCAGAAGTCAAAGGGATTTATTTGGATTTTTGTATTAGTAATAACTGGCCAGTTTGGGGTGGTAGGAGGCTTCCAGGATGCTCTGTGTGGGAGGTGGCCATGACTTGTCTGGTGCTGGGCACAGCTGGTTCTGGTAGGATCTGACATCAATACAAACAGGCCATCACACTCCAAAACTGCCACAGCTGGGGGACCCCACAGTGCCTCTGCTCTGGCAGTGACAAGAAACTGCCAGCCCCTGTGGGAAAAGAAATGGAAGAGCTGCCTAACTGAGTTGCCTACCAGGAGCTAGCATTTATGACACCACTGAGAGGCTGCCGAGCCTGGTCAACCCTGCAGGTTATCATCTGCTCCTACTCTTCCACGTAGGGTTTAAAGATACTGTGATGAGGCAACTCAGAACCATCAAAACAGACTATATGTTCCTTGGAGCAACATTAGAAGGATCTGGCACATAGGTGGTTTCTCCTCTATCTTCCCAGTCAGAGGAAGAGGTTTAGGAAGGAGGAGATGAATTGAACTGGTGAACACCTGACTGCATGGCTGGTGCCATACTCAAGGTTCTAGCTTCTGTGATCATGGATCTACCTTTGAGAAGCCTGGTCTGGTGGGAACTGATGGGATTCACCTGACCAAGCGGGGCAAGAAGGTCTCTGTCAACAAGCTGGCCTTTAAACAAGAGATCTTTAAACTGGAGTTTTGAGCAACAGAGAAGAGCCAGGGCTGCTGATATATTAGGAACCAATAGGGAAACACCTGTGAAATGACTCAAAGGAATTAGGGCGTGTTAATCTAAAAAGTTTACAAAGTCAGTAGCCCAGCTGAAGTGCCTCTATAGCAATGCATGCAGCATGAGTCACAAACAGGAGGAGATGGAAACCACTGTACAGCTAGAAAGCTATGATCTAATGGTTATCATTGAAGCTTGGTGGGATGAATTGCATGACTGGAGAGCTGCAGTCAGTGGATATACACTGTTCAGAAGGCACTGGCAATGAATGAGGGGTAGAGGGTTGCTTTCTATGTAAAAGATTGGATTGATTGCACAGAGCTGTCTTTGGAAACCAGTGGATAGCTTACAGGTAAAAAATTAGGGGACACACCAACAAAGGAAATCTCTTGGTTGGTGTTTACTATAGGCCGCCTGATCAAGGGGAACCTATTGATGAATCGCTCTTACTTCAACTACACTTTCAGGCTCTGATTGTGCTGGGGGAATTCAATCACCCTGACATCTGTTGTAAAAGTGGTACAGCAAGCTGTAAGCAGTCCAGGAGACTCTTGGTGAGTAATAAGGATAATTTCTTAATCCAGGTGATAGACAGCCTGACTAGAGAAATGTTACTGAGCTCTTGCATACCTACATAGATTAACTAATTAGAAGTGTCAAGATTGGTGGTAGCAATCGGTGTCAGCCTGGGCTGCAGTGATTATGCCTTGGTGAAGTTCACAATTTTGAGGGATATGGGCCAGGTGAAGACTAGAGTGAGGATGCTGAATTTAAGGAGAGCAAACTTTCAGTTGTTCAAGGAATTGATGGATGGGACCCCCCTGGGAAACTGCACTCAGGGGCAAAGGAGCTGAAAAGAACTGGCAGCTTTTTAAGGACATTTTTCTTAGAGCACAAGAGCTCTTGATTCTCATGTGTACAAAAAAGGGCAAGGAAGGCAGGAGGACCTCCTCATCAAACTGAAGTGTAAGATGGAAATGCACAGGCAGTGTAAGGATGGGATCAGAAAACCTAAGGCACAGCTGAAGCTGAATTTGTCCAGAGGTGCTAAGAATAATAAGGGTTTCTACAGGTATGTTGGCCAGAAAAGGAATATTAAAGAGAATGTACCCCCACGATAAATAAGGCAGGAGAACTGGTGACAACCAACATAGAGAAGACTGAGGTATTCAACATTTTTTTTGCCTCATTTTTCAATTGTAATCTCTCTTCCCACATTTATCAAGCCCCCAAACCTCAAGGCAGGGACTGGGGGAATGAAGTCTGTCCCATCACAAGAGATCAGGTTCAAGACCACCTAAGGAACCTGAAAATACATAAGTTCATGAGACACAATGAGATGCGTCCTAGGGTCTTGAGGGAATTCACTGATGTAATTACAAGCTACTCTCCATCATATTTGAAATGTTGTGGCAGTCAAGCATAGTCCCCAGTGATTGGAAAAAGGGAAACATCATGCCCATTTTTAAAAAGGGTGAAAAGGAAGACCCTGGAAACTACCAGCCAGTCAGCCTCACCTCTGTGCCTGGTAAGATCATGGAACAGATCTTCCTGGAAGCTATGTCAAAGCATATGGAAGACAAGGGGGTGATTAGAGACAGCCAACATGGCTTCACAAAGGGCAAATTGTGCCTGACTAATCTAGTGGTCTTCTATGATGGAGTGACTGTGTTGGTGGACAAGGGAAGAGCAACTGATGTCGTCTGGCTTCTGTAAGGGATTTGAGCAATCTGATCTAGTTGAAGATGTCCCTTCCCATGGCAGGGGGGTTGGACCAGATGATCTATAGAGGTCCCTTCCAACCAAAACCATTCTATGATTCTATGAGTTGTGGAAGGGTATGTTACTGGTGACACAGGTATTCCATGTCAGAGCAGGGATACCCGTGAGGGACTGTGGTTCTGGGCAACACATGCTGGGGCAGAGGAAATCAAGGAAGAAGTCAGGAGCAGTAGAGGAAAATGAGTAAGAAACAAGGAGTGGAAGAGAGAAACCATTATGCACCACCCCAGCCTCCTGCACTGTCCATCACCTCACCAAAGGAACTTGGTTGGCTGAGTGTAATTTGCAGCAAACCCAAGAAAAATCATGACTGAGAAATAGGGAAGAAATATGTCTTGCCCATGTTGAACCTGGGGAAGGGAGAGGAAAGGTATTTCCTTGTTTAATTGCTGATGTTTCTTTTTTTCTGAATACTCAAATCAGTAATTAAAAGTTTGTGCTAAATGGCAATAAACTAAATTGCAAAAAAAAAAATCCCTTAATCAAGACTGCTTTGTCTGTGACAGTCTTCTGTTTGGTCTAGGCTGAAGAGGCAAGATGGCCTGTGGCAGAGCATGGTGCTTGGCAATGCAATGGTAAAGAAAAATACCCTCCTGCATGCAGGCTATCACCATGTAGCTCCCCATATTTTCTCATACTATACACTGCAGTGAGCATTTAGATGCCAGATTGCAGCCTTTCCATACAAGACAGGCATTTGAGGTCTGCAGCTGCAGCGCCCTCCCCTGTCAAAGGAGTAGCCCAGCACCCCGCGGCAGGACTCCTTTTCTAAGTCTGTGCCAAGGGTAGACACCTACCTACACTATCCTGCCACTGCTGCCATCACTGTCAAGTCCAAGGGCAGAAGGAAGAACTGAGGGGAGATCTAGTGAGTGTAAATTGTATTCATGCTCATGGCAGGGGAGGGAAGAAGGGGAATCTCAAGCTTAGTGACACTGAGAATGACATATACAGAGAGGAAAGATGCCTGGGGGAGGGTGAACCTGCCATCGCTGCAGCTTGACAGTCTCCCATAGCAACTCAGTGGAAAAGAAAGAAAAAAATCATCAGCGAATGGATTATGTCTGTGTAGCAACGAGCTATGCCTCGGAGCAGGGTGCCACCCCAAAGGGTATGTGGTGTGGCAGAAACAGTCACACACTCACATGTCCTGAATAAGACAGATCCTGTCAGGACTCCACACGTGGCCACGTATGTGATTGTGTCTGATTGTTTGTCCTCTGCATGGGGAAAAGGAAGCCATGCTACTCACAAAAATGACACTGCACACACTGCTTGCCCAAAAAGACCCCATGCCTCCACTTTCCTGAAAGCAATAAATGCACCTTTTGTTACTAAATGCCATTTCATATTATGAAGCACTATCTGGAGGAACTTGCCACCATTGCTCTTTTCCTGCATCTCCCATCTCCCATGACCCCAGCTCAGCCTCAGCACACTCAAAAAAAAGGCTAAGCCATGCAACTTCCTCTGCCTTCCTCCTCCCCCTTCCTAACACAGGTCTTTTTTATCTGCTGAGTTTCTCTAAGGCCTTGTAGAAATCTGGAGCATGCCCCGTTTTCAAGCCAGCACCACCAGAGTTTGGCAGAGACCATATTCAATCTATTATGCTGTGGACACAAAATCTGTGCCTCATCTGACATTCAGGGTAAAAACGAGCATTTTTGGCTCCTCTCATAGAACAGGCTTTGGGTCCAGGGAATGCGATTCTGATAGTGGTCCTTCTACGAAATGTCAGCTCCTCTGGGACACTAGGTATCCTTTCTGTGCAGCAGTTGACACTGAAGGTATAAGTGTCCCAGCTGTCTGTTAACATCACAGAAATCCTGCTTGTCTACTTTTGTACCTGACAGGGCAGAAGCACAACACAAAGAACAGATAGCAGGCTGGCCAGCACCCACCCCCCCATTCTGCTGGAAACTGTCCTCCACTTGCAGCATCACTGGTTAAGTTTTTCCTTGCAGTACCACATGCTTAATCCACTTCCCATACAAAGCAGGCTACAAAGAGACAGCAAGGAAGTCTGATGGGTACAGAATCCACCTCACAGTAAACATGACCCAAATCCAAACCACCTCTCCTTGCCCTGTTTTTTCCCCAGCTTCTGCAATGGGTCCAATTCAGACCTTTTCAAACATGGCTGTGGACCTGGTCTTTCAATGAATGTGGTTATAGGAAAGATCCTATGGGAGACTGTGCTATGTGTTCTCAGCTGCTAGGAAGGACTTCACAGAGAAATCTTGTGATAAGGTCTGGAAAGCTTCTAGGAAAGCACAGAGGCTGCCCTGCATGAGGGCATTCATCAATACAGGTTTTAAGTCCTTTTATTTAGAACCATAGGCTGACCCAGTGCAACCCTCAGCTGGCCTGCTTGCAGATGGCTATTGACCTCACACACATGCAGGAGTGGCTCAAGTAACAGAGGAACAGGGAGGACCTTCAGGCCTTCTTGACTGTTTAATCTACTTGAATGTAACCCTCTCTTAGGGTGGGACTGTCTCCCCGGGCTCCACAAGTTACATTACATCCACAATGCCTGTGGTGGCAAGGACTTGTAAAGCAGCACAGCACCTTTTAATTTATTAATTTATTTTTCATGCCCAGTTAGTTTCCCTCGGCTTTTGTAACTACTTTTCTTTCCTTTTAAATATGTCTTCTGAACACCAAAGTTTCATACAGTAACCTTTGTAACAGGTTTATGTTGTTTACTAATGTTGTTGCCTGGTGACTAAAGGCTATTTAAGTGCCTGGGTAGATGGCGTAAGTACAGAGGACAATGCAATACTAGGAAAGAATAACCAGTAAGACTAGAGGTAAAAAAACCCTAAGTGTGGTCTGACTGTGACAGGGTAACGAAAAACATTTTGTGAGAATTTCTGCCTGTGTAGAGCATGGAGAAGAAAAGAACAAAGACAACTAGAAAAGAGCAAGGCAAAGGAAGAGCAAAGAGAGAGAGGATAGCTGCAAACAAGACCTGAAGCTGCAGATCCCAGGAAGAGAGAGGGGCTGTGGCTGTCACTGCACTGAGCAGCAAGAGACAGCTAACAGACCCAGGGATGGAGAGGAGAGGGTGGGGATGAGTACGACTGATCAGCAAAGGAGAAGGAGAAAGGAAAACCTGATCTATTTTTAGCTACTGTTACGGTAAAAGAAAGTGAGCCATAATGTTTGTTGCTCTAATGGATCTGGCCTCAAGGAAGACAGGCACAGATGGTCTCAAGCACTTCTCTGTCAGGAGGCTCTATGGGGTCAGGAAGGCCAGGCTGGGCACCGAAGTGCTGGAGGACCTGATTTGGCTCTGGCTGCTCCTGCTGGAATGGATCACTGCTCTTTGTTCAAGCTGTATGAGGCACATAAGACAGACATGGCGCTGATGGCACTAAGGCTCTAGTGTCAAGCCTGCCTGTGCATGTTCATTGCTGAGCAGCCAGCTGGCTGAATATCTCCTTTGAGATCCTGCAGGAGGATGGCAGGGCCCAGCTGAAGGGAACATATGGCCCATAGCTGTTACCAAATGTGCACATCATCCAAGATCACATCAAGTAAAGTGTTATCTGCCAAGATGTGGCACTTGAATCTCCTCCAGAAGGCATTTATTTGTAGATGGTATCTTTAAACTACCTGAATGTCACAAGGTCTACCAAGGCTAGGCACAGAATGTAGTGCCCCGTTCTCCTTTGGAGATTTGTGCTAGAAAATCCTTTAGCACTCTAGGTTTGTTTAGATCAGATTTGATGTCTCCTTTTTCAAAGAACTGACTAAAACAATTAATTCTTTCAAACCTGACTGGCACTTTTCTGACATCTCATTTCAGGCTGCACTCTCTAAATTTCTCTATCCCTCTTACAGATTTTTCTGTTGTGTTCCTCTTTGGTGCAGCTACATATGAAAGAGAAAGCACACTGGCAAGACTTTAGCCTGAATCAGGTCTTTCCGTATATAGTATATATTTTTCCTAGAATATTTTTTACTAAAAGTATTTACTAGAGTGATTTTTCCTCTAGAAAGAATCATGAAGCATGATTCTTCCATACTGCACTTAAAGTAATTAGCTTGCTGATTGTTTTGATCTATCTAATCTGTTTGTAGTCAGAGAGAGAATCTAATAAATTGAATAAATTTGCCAAGGAGATTTTTAGGTGATGCATCTTCTGTGAAAAGATTGAAGTGTTTTTCCATCACTAGTGTATTTTGTGCTTTCAATTTAGTCATCTGCATATCCAAATCAATTATCTTTTTCTGCAATCATCAAATTAATTTATTTTGAAGGTTCTTCCATCTTTTCAATTTCAGCTATTTATGCCACATGCTGGAATTTTATCTTCATTTTTGGACTTACTGTTACTAGCACTTCTGTAGAAAACTTGTTTCACATCAATATCTTGCAAGCAATCTTTAATAAGATTCATCTTACTGAGTATTACAATTCAGAAGTTGATTGACTAAGATGAAGATAGTTAGTATAACTATCAAAGATGTTAGTTTATTTTTCCAATATTAGACACCCACTTTAGGTTGAAGTGTATCACCTATATCCCATCATCGAATTTAAAAAGACTTTAGAGTGGTGAGCTGAGATTTATATAACCGATGTTCAGACACCCATATTAGGTAAATTGAATACCAGCATCTTTTGTACTGAGATATCCATACATGAAAATCTTGTCCAGGATTTTTATTGAGTACACTGATTTTATTTTGTTTTAAATCCTGGAATTTTTGCTCCTAGAATATGTTACAGTATAGACAAATTTATAGCTAACCTTGCCCATACAAAGAGTTTTTATATCATGGCATGGCCTAACTTTGTTCCTATATTTTTTCTCAAAGAGGTTTTGAACTTATATGCCAGTGTCAATTCTGAATGTTATGGGATATCTGCTCAAGAGTTAATGAGATAATTAGATTTGCCTCATTGCTTTACTTTGCCTTATTCTGCACTGTAGGAAAAAACGCCAAAGCAACAAACAAAATAACCCAGCTAAAACTAACAAACTTTTTATGTGGGTTTCCATGGGAAAAGATAAAGTTGTCAGGTGTTGCCTCTTACAAATCCAGCAGCCTATTTGTAATAGGACAGAAGTGCTCAAAAACATGTCCTTACAGTGTGGAACTATTCTTCCCATTCTTCATTCATTTGACTTATGTGGGTTATTCTTAAGAACTCTTTTGCTTTTTGGCACTTCATATTTTCAGAATAGTTATCCATGCTCATATATCAAGATTCTTCTTATCCAGAATGTTGCTGTGTTTTGTATTATATGTCACAGTTTGTGTATACTGCAAACTCCCTGTTCTACTTCCTTTGCTATCCACCTCTCTTTTGCAGGCTGTTTAAATGGCATAAACCCATGGCCTACAAAGAAGGCCAAGCTAATTCAAAATAAATTATCATAAATATCAGAAGCACATATAACTCAGTAGCCTGGTAGTCTGTTCCAGGTTTTACCACCTTTGTACTTCATTGCACAGGAGTAAATAGGTACCCTCTTAATGCTTTTTGTAGCTAATGCCACAACTTTGTACGAAACTGCCTTTGGAAAACCATTGGTTTCAAATGACTTAAACAACCTTTTGATATCTTTCCCCACCTGCTTTGCTTGTCATTAGAGAATATGCTTTTAGATAATCCTGCCTTTTTCGCCAGTATATATTAGACAAAGAGCCAGATCAGTTATATCTGTCAGGTCCTACACAGATTTGATCCATTTATTTTTTCTAAACCATGCAGATCTTAGAAATATTTCTGATTTCAAATTTCAGTGGCTGAGTGTTTCTGACATTACTCTGTAGGAAATCCATTCCTGAAAACTATTTTCTTCCAATACCATGATGGAACTGGTTTACCAAAGTTTTTCAGAGACGCTCTGTCATATATTCAGCTCAGCACATCTGAGTCAGACTAACCAAGATGTTGCAGTAGAAAATGATTTAACTGTGTCTGAGACTAACACATGCTTTTCCATTGCATGTTACAGATTATGAAAATAAACTGTAATGATGGACTAGGGAATCTAATTAATTAGAGAGCTCAGTAATCATCCTTGATATATAAAAGGCATAAACCTGCTAATGTCCTTTAGGAATCTTCCATGGGCTTTCATAAGTTCAGTATTAGGTAAAATCTTCAGAGATCAATTTAGAGGAAAAAAAGGAGATATCAAATTGTAAAGAATTCTTTCACCATGGATACCATATAGTCACTGGAGCACTGTGTGCCCTGAATAGCAGCGCTAGCAGCATGGAAAAGAGCTGTCCCCACAGAGCCTCTGGGCACCTCCAAGGTCTGTAGCAGAACGGCTGAGGATCCCAAGCTGAGTACTCTGGAATGGGTTTTATCAGGCTACTTTCACTGTGTCTGTTAAGAGCTTACATATTCCTAGAGGAAGAAGATTTGGGATTGTCAAAGCATGAGCCCTCCCACTGGACTGTCCAAAAGTTAGGCTGCATATCCTGATACTAGAATTAAGAAACCGAAATTATTAATTTATATCATATGCTTGTTATAGTTGATGCAGTAGGAATTTGTTTTTCAGAATTGGCTGTGACTCTGTAGAATACACAGCTCCCTCAAATGATGATTCCCCTCTCAGTCATTACATTTTGTTTGCAGTTCTTAGTTATAATTTTATGTAAAGTCTCTACTCTCTTTTTATTATATCTCAATCCTCAGCCTGGGTATTGTATACACTTTATTAGGTAATATGATTTTGAAGACAACCTTTACCTTTCCCTTATAAAATTGCTGTAATGTTACTTCTCCCTGCTGTATGTTTAAAAAAAGGGGGAGAAAGAAGTTGAGAAAACTGCATCACACCATCCTTTTATTCCTTCTTTTTCATTCCAATGCTTATATAGAATGAGACACATTTTAAAGAAAACACGAACCCAAAACCCCAACAAAAACCCAAGTGAATCACAGCAAAACACTGTCTTATACGTATATATATTATATCCCTAGAATAAACTCCCCCTGCCCAACAAGAAAAATCAACACTTCATCATTTGTAGCAACCTGCACTGACTGCACTACTTGATGAAAGGAATGGACCAAGACAATGATCTTTACTTTAGTATTCCAGGTGCCATAAAAAATGCAAGATAGCATTTCTCAAGGTCAGAGAAGTAGAGAAGTGGAGTCTGTTAGACTAATAATGCCTCCTAGAAGTTGTACTTTAATGGGTAAAGGGAAGGAAAAAAGGCTTATTTTGTATCTTCCCTGTTCCTAAAAGATAAAGTAGGAAGTAGTTTTTAGTGAGAGATGTGACCTTTGGTTCTTAAACTCAGATATACTCTGTCTTTTTTTCATATTAAACTGACAGGATTTTGAAAAGAAAAATAAAGCTTGGTTTGTATTTGCTTTCATTTCTGAAACAGAAAAAGGGAAATAGATTCAAATTACCCTGGTAGCATCCACAGTTTAGCAGAATGTGACTTCCATCATCTTACCTACCTCAAGAGCCTTTGTGCTATCTCTGGAAAGACCTTTATGCTTCATCCTGCTCCAGACTTCACCTCATCATACAGTCTCTTCAACAGGGTCATATGGTGGTTTGGCCCCGGGTGGACACTGGGTGCCCACCAAAGCCACTCTATCACTCCCCCTCCTCAGCTGGACAGGGGAGAAAAAATATAATGAAAGGCTCATGGGTTAGAGGTAAGGACAGGGAGATCACTCAGTGGTTACCATCACAGGCAAAACAGACTTGACTTGGGGAAATCAGTTTAATTTATTGCCAATCAAAACCAGAGCAGGATAATGAGAAAATAAACACTGAATCTTAGAACACCTTCCCCTCACTCCTCCCTTCTTCCCAGGCCTAAATTGATTCCTGAGTTCTCTACCTTCTCCCCACTAGAGGCGTACAGGGAATGGGGGTTGCGATCAGTTCATCACACGTTTCTGCCGCTCCTTCCTCCTCAGGGGCATGACTCTTCCCCTGCTCCAGTGTGGGGTCCTTCCCACAGAAGACAGTCTTCCATTAACTTCTTCAATGTGAGTCCTTCCAACCGGCTACAGTTCTTCACAAACTGCTCCAGCGTAGGTCCCTTCCACGGGGTGCGGTGCAGTCCTTCAGAAATAGACTGCTCCAGCGTGGGTCCCCCATGGGGTCAAAAGTCCTGCCAGAAAACCTGCTCCAGCATGGGCTCCTCTCTCTACAGGTCTACAGGTCCTGCCAGGAGCTTGCTCCAGTGCAGGCTTCCCACAGGGTCACAGCCCCCTTAGAGCATCCACCTGCTCTGGTGTGGGGTCCTCCATGGGCTGCAGGTGGATATCTGCTCCATTGTTAACCTCCATGGGCTGCAGGGGTACCAGCCTGCCTCACCATGGTCTTCATCAGGGCTGAAAGGGAATCTCTGCTCCAGTGCCTGGAGCACCTCCTCACCCTCCTTCACTGACCTTGGTGTCTGCAGAACTGTTTCTCTCACATATTCTCACTCCTCTTTTCTACTATAGCTGTGCACATTTTTTTCCCCCTTTTTACATATGTTATCATAGAGGCACTACACCATCGCTGATTTGCTTGGCCTTGGCCAGCAGCGTGTACATCTTGGAGCCAGCTGGCATTGTCTCTGTTGGACCTAGGGGAAGCTTCTAGCAGCTTCTCACAGAAGCCACCCTTGTAGGCCCCCCGCTACCAAAACCTTGCTATGCAAACCCAATACAGGTAATTTTAAGAGCTTCTGTTTGATTAAAAATGTTATCCCTCCACTTTTTATGAGGTCTTCAAAAGGTCAGGTCTGTGCTTTAGAAACAGCTTTGTTTCTGAATGGTAATGAGAGAACAACTGCCAATATTTTAACAGAATTCTTCTCCTAATTTAGCTCTTTCATGAGAAAACTGGAAGCAAAACTTGAGATAGCCCTGGCCATGACTTTATGTTTTAGTGGTGGACTTGGCAGATTATGCTAATGGTTGGACCTGATGATCTTAAGGGTGTTTTCCAACCTAAATGATTCTATGATGCTATGATTAGGAGTGACTATTTTTTTTTTAATCATGTTATCAGTACCAAGGCTGTCACTTCTTTTCCTTGGCCAGTGCAGATTTCCATATTTCACTTCTGCCTTGTTTCTCCATCATGCATCCTCACAAGAGAATGTCAGCTGAGTTGCTAGATTCCTCCTGAGCAAGTATGTATCACATGGGAGAAATGCTATGTGGAAACAGCCAATGCATAGGTGGGCCAAAGCGTAGCAAAGATAGAAGCTGCTATGTGACTAGGGCAGAGCAGTAGGAAAGGAAAAGGAGATGAGTACTAAATTGCCTGTACACCCTGGATAAGAATAGGAATAACACAGATGGCTCCAATAGTGTTTATCTTGTGTGGACATAGGTTAGACTGGCCAGTATCATGCCCAGCAGTGAAACATCTCATATGTAAACAAGGAATGACGGGCTGTCTGGGAAAGATGAATGCTGGGAGCAGGCGGTGGTGCTGTGGCTGCCTTTCCATGGCTTCATTTATTTTTTGGTCCCCACAGAGCTAAGGCATTTTCATTTTCCAGTGCTGGAAACTTACCTAATATAATTTCATTAAAAATATGACAGAGCATTGTGATGGATGCACTTGACCTCTTGGTACAGGCTCCAAAAGGAGGTAAAAGCCTGAACTGTGGCTGGGCCAAGAACTCCTCTGGTTCCAGGCTGTTCTCTGAGAACGCACAAAGGAGCCAAGTGGCACAGAGAGCATTGATGCATATGATCTTGGAACACCAACCATGGGATTAATACATGAATAGCGGGTGCTTTTCCAATATTCATTTATCAAGAAACAAAGAAAGTTGTGGGTACAAGGAGCCTTATGCATACCTTTCCTATCACATGTAATTTGACTACAAGCCAACCACTTTATTCCATAAATATGACAGCTTAAGTGAGCCTTCTTTGAGCTCTCTCTGCTAGGCAGTGTGGCTGCATGACAGTGACATTCCCTTGAGCTGGGATGCCTCTCAAGGTTGCTCCTCAAGGCAGAGAGGCCTTTTGCCAACAGCAGATCTTTAGTGATTGACTGATAGCATGCTGAATTAATACTAATGAAACATTAATAATCCATATAGCTATTAAATATTAATTACTATAAACTTTGTATAGATAATTCCATTAGACATAAACCATTGTCCAGGACTGAGACTAAGGTTGGACCTAGCTGCACCTAAGATCCATCAAGAGTTTAGATAGCAAGGAAGTCCACTCTGGACCTCATCACTCAATGGGAGGGTCTTCCTTACCCTTTTTGTCTCTCGTCTCTGTGTGAATCATTCTAACTCAATTCTAACTCAATTTTCCTTTCTATGATTCTTCTATGCAGTAATTAATAAAGTGAACCTTGCCATAAACTTATTGAACCTTGGTAAACCACCATTAAACTTTGTTAAATTCCACTGAGTTTACTGAGCCCTGTCAAATTATTATTCTACCTCAATAAAACATATTGCTGCCTCTCTCTTTTAAATAAGGTGTATTCCACTCTTTCATGACAAATTGGTGTAGTTGGCAGGATCCTACATCAGAATTTGTGACAGGCATTCCTTTCTGTCTTATACAAGGAAAGTACTGTTTGTCAGGCACAATATTGCTGAAATAACCATACAGTTGGCACAATAAATGGAGGGGTAGGTGTTCCTGTTGTCTGTATCAGTAAATGAAATAATGAGTGGAAATGGTCCTGAGTACTGTAACTGCATCATCTCTACTTTTAAACATGGGACCCTATTACCCTCCCAATGATTCCTTTGTGTGGCTAAGGCTAGGGACCATTCCAATAAGCAGGATCCATCACTGTGTTGTACAGAGTAAGGACATAAAAAGAGTTTAGTAGTCAGCCTTGCAGGACTGAAACCTGCTGGTAGTCACAGGACTTTCTAAGAATAGGTGCTGTTGGCTTCTGATTTTCTAGACTTCTTGGGGGAACATACTAGAAGCTAGTTTGGAAGTTTCCTGTTTCATGATGTCCTCAACTATCTGCCAAATATTACTAAAGGTGCAATGGCTTGTAACAGGACAGTATAATGCAGCCAAAGAGATTTACTATAAACACTTTTTTGTAATTAAATTTTCCAAATCCCAACCAGTTTGTAGAACAAGGTTAAATTGTACCTGACAAATCTAGTGGCCTTCTATGATGGTGTGACTGTGTTGGTGGACAAAAGAAGTACAACTGATGTCATCTTCTGTAAGGCCTTTGACATGGTCCCACAGAACATCCTTGTCACTAAATTGAAGAGACATGGGTTTGATGGACAGACTGTTAGATGGATAAGGAACATCCCCATCCACAGAATACAGTCAATGGCTCAATGCCCAAGCAGAAACCAGTTACAATGGGTGCCCCTGAAAGGTTCATACCAGGGCCAGTACTATTTAACAACTTCATCATCATCATAGACAATGGGATTGAGTGCCCCCTGAGCAAGTTTGTGGATGACACCAAGCTGAGTGGTGCAGTTGATTTGCTTGAGGAAAGGGATGCCATCCAGGGGGACCTTGGCAGGTTTAAGGAGTGGGCCTGTCTGAACCTTATGAAGTTCAACAAGACCAAGTGCAAGGTTCTGCACCTTGGTCAGGGACATCAACAGTATCAGCACAGGCTGGGGGATGAATAGATTAAGAGCAGCCCTGTGGAGAAGGACATGGGGATACTGATTGACAAAGAATTGATATGAGCTACCAATGTGTGCTTGCAGCCCAGAAAGCCAATTGTATCTGGGGTTGCATTAAAAGAAGCATGGCCAGCCCATCAGCGGAGATGATTCTCCCCCTCTAACTCGTCTCCAACCCAAACTGTTCTAGTACGATATGATTCTACAATAATCAGAAAATGAACAAATTACATACAGACTCTTAATATTAGTTTTCCAGCACAGACATTTTATCCTTAGTGTCTATCTGCTCCACCTGACTCTACTCCATTCATAAAGAGATTATTTGGAGATAAAAAATGTCTTTTTTCAACTGAAATTTATCTATTGCTAAGGAAACCAAGGAAGAATTTTCTATTGGCATCCATGAAACAGCCATATTAGTGTGCAGAAAATCATGTTTTCTCTTTTGACCTTGTCTTTTGAAACACAATAAACTACCTAATATTCAGGGTTCTAACATTTTAATGAAATTGTTTGGAAACTTATATATCTCTAGTATTAGCATGTGAAAAACAAACTAAAAGTTCATTATTATTATTATTACTATTATAATTATTATTAGATCTCAAAACATTAATTAGCTGCTGAGCTCCAAATAATGATGAAATTAAAGAAGAAGAGGGTGATGAAAAAAGAATTCAAAGCCTTGGGGCGGTTAGTGAAAGGATCTGGAGCGCAGGTCATTTTCTCCTCGCTCCTTCCAGTTGTGGGAAGGGACACTGGGCAGTACAGGAGGATTCAGTCTATTAATACGTGGCTTCACGACTGGTGTCGCCGCCACAACTTTGGGTTCGTTGACCACGGGATGGTCTACACGGCACCGGGAATGCTGGCATCAAATGGGAGCCAGCTTTCTCAAAAGGGGAAGAGGGTCTTTGCCCAGGAGCTTGCAGGGCTCATTGATAGGGCTTTAAACTAGGTGTGAAGGGGGAAGGGGAACCTACTGGGCTTGCCAGCGACAGGCTAGGGGATGAAACACAAGGGTTAGAGGGACTGGGAGCTAGTATGAGCCCTGAACCCGTTGCCCAGCAGTGTGCCAGGGGTGCTGCAGCAAGGTTGAAGTCTGGCGGAGGTGAACCGGAGGCTCCTGAGGTAATAGGAGCCAACAAGGAAAAGCCCATGAAACACCTCAAAGGAAACAAGGAGTGTACTGCTATGAAGGTGACGAGGCCGACAGCTCAGATGAGATGCCTCTATACAAATGCACGCAGCATGGGAAACAAACAAGAGGAGTTGGAAGCAATCATGCTGCTAGAAAGCTACGACCTGATTGCCATTACAGAAACCTGGTGGGATGAATCCCATGACTGGAATGTAGCTATTGATGGCTACAGGCTGTTCAGAAGGGACAGGCGAGGAAGGAGGGGCGGAGGCGTTGCCCTTTACATCAAGAAATCATTACAGTGTGAAGAGCTGTCCCTGAAGAATAGCCACGAGCAGGTCGAAAGCTTATGGGTAAGAATCAGAGAGAGAGGCAACAAGGGGAACCTGGTGGTTGGTGTCTACTACAGGCCGCCAGATCAAGAGGAGCCGACTGACGAAGCGTTCTTCCTCCAACTCCGGGAGGCTTCGCGCTCGCAGGCCCTCGTCCTGCTGGGGGACTTCAACCACCCCGACATCTGCTGGAAAACCAACACGGCAAGATGTAGGCCATCCAGCAGGTTTCTCGAATGCATTGAGGACAACTTCTTAAGCCAGGTAATAGACACCCCTACCCGAGGGGATGCGATTCTGGACCTGGTGGTCACCAATGCAAGCGAGCTCGTCGGAGATGTCAAGATCGGAGGCAGCCTGGGCTGCAGTGATCACGCGCTGGTAGAGCTCACGCTCCTGAGGGAAATGGGAAGAACAAAGAGTATAGTGAGGACCCTGAATTTTAGAAAAGCCAACTTCCAGCTCCTCAAGGAGATAGTCAGAAGGACTCCCTGGGAAACGGTCCTCAGGGACAGGGGAGCAGAACAGAGCTGGCAGATCTTTAAGGAAGTGGTCCACAGAGCGCAGGAGCTCTCGATCCCGAGGTGTAAGAAATCAAGCAAAGAAGGGAAGAGACCAGCGTGGTTGAGACAGGAGATGCTGGTCAAGCTAAGGAGGAAGAGGGAACTGCACAGGCAGTGGAAGCAGGGACAGGCATCCTGGGAAGAGTACAGGGAAGTGGTCCGGTTGTGTAGGAATGGGGTCAGGGAGGCGAAGGCGCAGCTGGAGCTTAACTTGGCTAGGGATGCAAAGAATAATAAGAAGGGTTTCTACAGGTATATCAGCCAGAAAAGGATAGTTAAAGAGAGTGTACCCCCGCTGATGAGCGAGACCGGCAGGCTGGTAACAGCAGATGAGGAGAAGGCTGAGGTACTCAACAACTTTTTTGCCTCAGTCTTCACTGGCAAACTCTCTCCTCACCCCTCCCGAGTTGATGGATGGCATGAGGAGGCCTGGGAGGGCAAAACCTCTCCTGCTGTAGGAGAAGACCAGGTTCGTGACCACCTGAGGAACCTGAATGCACATAAGTCCATGGGACCTGATGAGATGCATCCCAGAGTCCTGAGGGAATTGGCCGATGTAGTCGCCAAGCCACTCTCCATGATATTTGAAAAGTCATGGCAGTCAGGTGAAGTCCCTGGTGACTGGAAGAAGGGCAACGTTGTGCCTATTTTCAAAAAGGGTAGAAAGGAAGACCCTGGGAACTACCGACCTGTCAGCCTCACCTCTGTGCCTGGGAAGATCATGGAGCAGATCCTCCTAGAAGCTATGCTAAAGCACATAGAGGCCAGGGAGATAATTCGAGATAGCCAGCATAGCTTCACCAAGGGCAAGTCCTGCCTGATGAACCTGGTGGCTTTCTATGACGGTGTGACGTCAATGGTGGATAAAGGAAAACCAACGGACGTCATCTATCTGGACTTCTGCAAGGCCTTTGACACGGTCCCCCACAACATCCTTCTCTCTAAATTGGAGAGCTATGGATTTGATGGGTGGACTGTTCGGTGGATAAGGAACTGGATGGATGGTCGCATCCAGAGGGTAGTGGTCAACGGCGCAATGTCCGGATGGAGACCGGTGACGAGTGGTGTCCCTCAGGGGTCTGTACTAGGACCGGTGCTGTTCAACATCTTCATCAATGACTTGGACAGTGAGATCGAGTGTACCCTCAGCAAGTTTGCAGATGACACCAAGCTGAGTGGTGCGGTTGACACACCAGAAGGACGGGATGTCATCCAGAGGGACCTGGACAGGCTGGAGAGGTGGGCCTGTGTAAACCTCATGAGGTTCAACAAGGCCAAGTGCAAGGTCCTGCACCTGGGACAGGGTAACCCCCAGTATCAATACAGGCTGGGGGAAGAAAGGATTGAGAGCAGCCCTGCCGAGAGGGACTTGGGGGTGCTGGTGGATAAAAAGCTGGACATGAGCCGGCAATGTGCCCTGGCAGCCCAGAAGGCCAACCGTACTCTGGGCTGCATCAGGAGGAGCGTGGCCAGCAGGTCGAGGGAGGTAATTCTGCCCCTCTACTCAGCTCTGGTGAGACCTCACCTGGAGTACTACATCCAGCTCTGGAGCCCTCAGCACAAGAAGGACATGGAACTGTTGGAGCGGGTCCAGAAGAGGGCTACTAAAATGATCCGAGGGCTGGAGCACCTCTCCTGTGAGGACAGGCTGAGAGAGTTGGGGTTGTTCAGTCTAGAGAAAAGAAGGCTGTGGGGAGACCTGATTGCGGCCTTTCAATACCTAAAGGGGGCCTATAGGAAAGAGGGGGAAAATCTTTTTAGTAGGGCCAGCTGCGTTAGGACAAGGGGTAATGGTTTTAAACTAAATCGGGGTAGGTTTAGGCTAGATATAAGGAAAAAATTCTTTACAATGAGGGTGGTAAACCACTGGAACAGGTTGCCCAGAGAGGTAGTGGAGGCCCCATCCCTGGAAACATTCAAGGCCAGGTTGGATGGGGCTCTGAGCAGCCTGATCTAGTTAGCAGTGTCCCTGCTGACTGCAGGGGGGTTGGACTCGATGACCTCTAGTGGTCCCTTCCAACCCAAAACATTCTATGATTCTATGATTCTATGAATTAGCTAAGAGCTAAAATTAATGTAATAACTCTACACTACAGTGTTCAAAAATGTAAATAATCATGTGCTATGCTATTCGTAAGAGAATTATTTAGGCTTCCAAACCTAGTGCTCTCTTCTGATATCAGCACTGTGTTTTCAAACAAGAATCAGTAAACCTGAGAAGCCTGAAATCTCCACAGAATAACAACCTATGGCACTAAATTTAGGTCTTCTCTAATTATCACCTGCTTTAAGTATCTCTGTATTACAGGGAACCTTTCAGATACATCTAGCAATATAGAGATTTTTCTCAGGACTAATAATTTTGCTTAATTACTGTGATGAAAAATTGAGGAGACTATGCGTAACATCTCGTGGTTTGCCACACAAGTACAATACTGAGAGTTCCTAGAGTACTCTCTTTCATCTTGCCTCATAGGTATGAATCCTCAGCACACAGAATACATGCATCCTTAGCTGCTAGAACTCATGTTGAATTTCACCCAGTTTGAGTTTCACCCACATTTCAGCATTTATTCCCAGACTATTGAAGATTCAGTACTGAAAGCTAAAGAAGAAATGTCAAGAGGTACAATCAGTAGGAAGAGTTCATTTTAGTGCTGTAGCTGAAACCACTCAATAAAATTTTTCTTCTCTCAATTAATTTATTTTAGAAACCTATTTGAATTTGAATAAATATTCTAGTACTTAAAACACTTATTGCTTTGAAGACACTGTTGGAATGTTAATGCATTCTCCCAGCAACTGTTGTGGTATTCTCCATGATAAAATATTCCCTAACACAGACGCAGAAGCAAGTATATGAAATGCAAGCTTCAAATATACTGAGTTGATCTAGGAATACAAGACGTGTCAAACATCAGTAGTAGCAATGTTAGTCAGTTAGCACTACTCAGAGATTCCCCAACGACTCTCTGCAGATCTGCTGTAAAATGATACTACTTAAGTGTTGTACTTCTTTCACAAGATCTGAGTTTTTCCTACTGAAAAGGTAAATATCATGAAATAGTTTGCAGGGTTGAAGTAAAAGCTTTGGAATTTGTGGTGTACTCACCCCATTTCACATAGTCATCTGTCTATAGAAGGTAGAGGTTAACCTGTAGAAGGTGTAAGGTTAAGGCCAGAAAAGCACCCTGGAGGCATATCTGGCTAGTATTTAGCATTTTATTTAGTCTGGAGCTCTCTGGTCATAAGTATAAAAGTTATTCAAAGCTCCCAGTAGCTTTGGCTTGTTGCAGAAACACTATAGATTCCTTGGTTTTAGTTATCACTTGGTGCTTTATATCATGTATCCCTTTTTTCTTTCAGATTTTGCCTTCAATTGGGAGATTTCACTTTCAATTGTGTTTTCACTTGAAAGCCCTCAGTGGAAATAAGTTATTGTCCATAAAATGCTATCCACAAAAAACCTCCATTGTTCACAACCCTGTAAAACTTGCACCAGTTAAGTGGGTTATTATGTCTCACTTTTGTTAATTTACTGTCTCCGAATTTGTACAAAACTTCTTCTGATCCCTGAACAGGGACCCTAGACAAAGGATTCATACTCCCTATACAAAAGGTTTAAAGCTCTTTTAGACTTAACTGAAAATGGATGAGCCTGTACTCTATTTCAAGCATTCTAATGGAAACTAAACTAGCTTGCTTCTTCATTCTTGGTGTTGGAGTATTTGATCACTGCTTAATCTGTGTGCTTTAGCAGCAAAAATCCTTGGAAGGATTATGCTGCCCTTTCTAGCTGATATGGAGGATGGTGCTTTCAAGCCCTAGAGTCATTTCCAGGCTTCATGTCCCAGAGAGACAGATTGCTATGATGAACCATCTTTATAAAAGTGAAACTGCTGAGTACCCAATGGGGCTATCAGTCTGTAAAGTTTTAAAACATTTTAAGTAAATTTCTGCTGTTCATGTTCTAGTATAATCCACTTTATAACTAATCCTGGAGATTAACGGGATCACAAAGATGTAGTTTGATGTTGCAACTGAAATGTGTCATCTTTAATACTGGCTGAATCACATACACCAGGATGCAAGAGTTAATTCTGCTTCATAGTTTTAAGATGCTTGGGGGAAACAAATAGAAAAGAGATAGATACACTGTACATAACAAAAAAAAAAAAAAAAAAGAAATTCTGATACATATACAGCTTGTTCTTTTTAATGGAATTGAATAACTTCTGAAAAGCATAACGTAGATTTTGTCCTTAAAACTAAACAATATTAAGCTGCAGAAAAGGAAAAACTATAGACCTGCATTATTAAAATTCAAGATGGAAGTTAGTACTAAGGTATTTCTGTAATTATAATTGCATATATTCTTTAATGGTTTAATGTAATTGATTACTATTAATATAGTTGTCATTGGAACAAGTACACAAATAACAAATGATAGATCAAACATAGTAATATATGATTGTAATTTTTATGCCCAATGTGATCTAAGTTCAAAGCAGTGTTGCGTTGCAGTATTATAGAACTACAACAATACTGGCTGCACTGAGAGCAGCCCTGTGGAGAAGGACCTGGGAATACTGGTTGATGAAAAATTGATACGAGCTAGCAATGTGTGCTAGCAGCCCAGAAAGCCAATTGTATCTGGGGCTGCATTAAAAGAAGCATGGCCAGTGCCCAGCCTACCAGGAGAGGTGATTCTCCCCCTCTAACTCCTCTCTTCTGAGATCCCACCTGGAATAATGCAACCAGCTCTGGGGTCCCCAGTACAAGAAAAACATAGACCTCTTAGAGGTTCAGAGGAGGTCCATGAAAAAGAGCAGGGGACTGGAACACCTCTGCCACGAAGAAAGGCTGAGAGTTGGAATTGTTCAGCCTTGAGAAGTGAAGGCTCCAGTGATACCTTATTGTAGCCTTTCAATATACCAAAGGGGCTTATAAGAAAGACAGAGAGATATTTTTTAATAGGGCCTGTAGTGACAGGACAAGGGACAATGGCTTTAAACTGAAAGAGGGTAAGTTTAGATTGGCCATAAGGAAGAAATTTTTTACAGAGTGTGGTGAGGCACTGGAACAGATTTCCCAGAGATGTTATGGATGCCCCATCCTTGGAAGTTGTTCAAGGCCAGTTGGATGGGGTTTTGAGCAATGTGATTGAGTGAAAGCTGTTCCTGCCCATGGCAGGGGGGTTGGACTAGATGGCCTTTAAAGGTCCTTTCCAACGTATACCATTCTAGGATTATATGATTATATTAAATTTTTTTTAAGCAGAAATATTATTATTAACATTATTATTACAGTTGTTTTCATTAGAAATTAAAAAAAAAAAATCCATATAAAGTGCATAGTGCTTGCAATCCCATATGCCTGAGGTGGTGTTACTAATGAAATCAGTTTAAGAGATACGTTTCATACTAACACATTGCAGCAAATAAATTATTGAAATTATTTGCAGTATAAAAATAGTAATCTCTATATTAACACCTAAAAATATCTTTTTTTAGCAGTAGAAAGCATATCAGCTTGGAGAAGAACATTGTTTCATTCGCTGACTTATGAAGATCTCTCCCTCACTCCCTTTTCCCTTTCATTTTCCTCCCTTCTTTCCTTGCTCATGTTATGTCAGTATGACATGACACCTTGGGTGTGAGAGATACCCCTAATTTATGAAGCTGGAATACACTGTCAAGCTTAAGAGCTAACTATCATCCATACTGTGCCTGAAGAAGTGGAAAGGTAGAACATGAAATACAGTGGGCATTAGAAGCAAAAGACAATTGCTGCAAATTTAATAGAAATGCAGAAATATAATAAATTTGACTTTTTGAAATATAATTAAAAAAATTAGAAGGGCTAATGACCCACTGTAGCTTTAATTTTTTATGTCTTGCCCCCAGAATGACAATTCAGGATAACATCAGTACTTGAAATATTTTTTTTTGCTAGAGATCTTGCATGCCAAGTTCCAATTAATTGTAAATTAAACTCTTAAGCCATGACATTTCTTAGGAAAATGTTTTCACTAAATATCAGCAGCAAGAACTGATACTACTGAAATGACACCAAGCTCTTGCAGACAACTGCATGGCTATTAATGAGAAAAATGTACTGTAATGTCTTCTTTCTAAACTATAAGCAAAAAATATGTGTACACCCAAGGGAGTAGAGAAATAACATTTGTTTAAACTGCTTTTGGTGATTTCCTTAGAGATATCTAGCAAGAAAAGAAGAAAGGATACTCTTTCTGTCTGTCTGTGTGTCTGTCTGAAACAGACTTCTGAAAATGGCTAAAACCTGGGGTTTATTGCAGATATGTATTCATGTATACACATAATCTTTAAAAATAACGATTTTTACTCTTGAAAATCTCCTGACTCTATAATTAAAGTATGCAAAAATATGAAAAGAATGTGTAGTATAAATGATAGACAGCCAGATCAATTAATACTATAATTAATACCATAATTAATACTGTAATTAATACCATCCTATCCTATCCTATCCTACCGTATGCTATCCTATCCTATCCTACCCTATCCTATCAAGCTTGAACACTGAAGATTAACTATAGGTGCAAATGCTTTCCTGCACCATATTAAGAATCAGGGAATAATGAGACTTCTAAAGTTCTTGTGATACATTTGAGCCTAGGGGCTATTCTTCCTGACATGTATTGGTAATGCTTTTGTGAAATGTTAAGTTAGTGTACTGGAGTTTAAAGTGAATGGTTTAAGTTTTTAGTCTAGGTTCTGCAAATTAGCTGCTTGATGAGCTCAAAGAAATCACTCTACCTCTATTATGCTTAAAAGTTATCATTTGTAAAACGAGTTCAAAAGTCTAGAGAGATCTGCTTCTTTCATTTATCACTTTGAGAACAAATTTTTTTTCATAGTATTTGAAAACTGGTGTAAAATAGGTGGTACCCCTTTTGTTCTCACTAACTCCTTTCAAATTACTGATGTCAAAAGAAAGAAGGGAAGGAGGCTTAGGAGAAACCTACAGCATTTTACATTCGTTAGGAATACTTACGTATCATTTTCAGTTTGCCAGTTAGGGACAGATTCCCAACACGGCTGCCCACATTGTAGAGAAAAGTGAAAGCTGTGGTGTTCATGACTTCAGAGACAATTTTGGTAAATATGCCGCCAAAACACTAGTTCAACAAAACTTTATGAACACAGTACTTTTGCACAAAAGGGCCAAGCTATGAAAGATGTGAAACACCGATAATTTCTCTATTAAGTCTTTTAATCTTACGCATATGAATTTTGATTTGTATCTAATATGCATAAAGATCACACTAAACAAGTAAACAATATAATCTTATTAATTATGTGGGGGGTTTTGTCAGTTCTCTGGCTAGGTAACTGAGGTTTAACTTCAGTAACTTTATATGCACTTTCAAACTTTTTCAGATTCAGGATGAATTACCTTAAACATTCTTTTATCAAGCACATATATTTTACATCATCCTTACTCTAGGTTAATAATGTGGATGATCTGTTCCCACATTCCCTCAGCTTAGTGGACTTCTAGGACTTTTAACACTTTTAAAATAATAATACTTCACTTCATGTTTGGTTTCTTAGTAAAGCCTATGCTAATATTCAAGATAGAAAGATTTCATTTTGGAGCTCGCTCTTTCATCTAATTTTCTTTTCTTTGAAGCAATTACGTATAATTGAGTTTTGAGAGGAAACAAAATTAGGACAAATATACATAAGTAACACATTAAAAATACTTCAGAATTTTTCATTCAATTACCTTTATTTTAATTTGTCAAGTTTTGGAACCATACACATTGTGGAAAACTGTTTGTTAAAACTCTACTGGGTTTCCCAGCTGGTAGCTGCCTATTGCGCTATTGTTCTGCAGAGACGCAAACAACATTTTTCAAAACAGAAGAATATAGGCCCAAAAACTTTTCATCCTATGGTTATTAATTTCACTTTGAATAATTCTGTAGTGCTTATTTTGTTTACTTTTCCATCATTAGTACTGTCTCTAGCATCACTAAATAGAGTCCGCTAGCATGGTTATCTTCTAATGGCATTTTGTTAATTGAAAAATTGTTCCTTGAATTGAAGAAAAATTTAATTGAATCAAAATCATCTGAAAGTTAGGCATTTTGATTTCTGAGAGGTTAAGCTTGAAAGTACGGTATGCTTTTTCTGGATTAGAAGCAGCTACCACAGCAATTACTTTACTTCCAGTCTTAAAACTGTAATATGCCTGTAAACTAATTTTAACATAGCATAATTAATTTATTGGTACATTAAAAAAAAAACCCAAACCTTGTCTAGGTCTACTTCTTTTGTTACTTTCTGGAATGAAACAAGGAAACTTGTTTCTTTTTTAATAGAACAGAAGTAATGGACAACAGTAGAGTTATATCATAACTGAACTAGATTTTCTGCTTCCATGAGGTTGTAGGGAAAGGAAGGGAATTTTAGTTTTATGTAAATGTTTATGTAAATATGAAACTTATGTAATTATGTAAATATGAAACCTTTTTTTTCAGAATGACACATTTTAATATCGCAATGCAAAATTAATTTTATTTTTGAGTCTTGTACCTCAGCATGTTAAGTAGGCTGTGGTGAAACTAAATATCATGTACAGCTTGTGCAAAGCCTAAGTATTTTGCTATAACTTTTATCCATTGACATTTGCTGTCTTTTCTTATCTCTTTCCCTTCATAAATGAATTAAATTATTCTAAATAGAAAGATGCTCAAGATACATTACTTTCATAATATTTAACTCTTAGAAATGTCAAGAAAAGAAAGGTTCTGAATCAGTTTCATGTTCAATATTCATTACAAGGACTGAGTTTACATTTGTCCCATTTAGGAGCACTAAAGCATAAAAAGGTAGCTAGAAGAGGGTAGGGAACATAATTAAATCCCCCAGTAAATACAAACATGGTCATGAATTACACCTTATGGATGAATTAATGATAAAGAGCCTTGGAACAGATTACAATTTTCCATAGCCCTTTCAGAAAAATTCAATTCCTTAAGCTGTTAATGAAAGACTTTCTGTAACACAGTATGGAAGATGATAATCCTACTGTTACTGAATGTACCATCTGATATAAATATTTACTTAAAATGCCAGTACACTGAAATAGACTGTTTCTTCTTTATACTTCAGAAACATTACGTGACATTTTAATTAGGTAGATGTACAGATGGATGCAAGGAAAAATTGATATTTGATTTTATTAAAATGAATTTAACACCATATAATTACCCTCCACATCAAACAAGAATGGGCTATTAATTTGGATAAGAAGACATTTACATAATAGAATTCCTTCCCAAGAAAATAAAATGCCATGAAAATGCTCAAGTGAGCTATATAAACTATATAGATATTAATGTAAAACTGTAATTAAATATAAATTATCATAAATCTGTTATATAATACAAGCATTATTGTTATAGTATAAATAATTAAACTAATTAACAAGTATATATGAACTTATATACCTTACAACAAAGGCTCAGGGCATCCAATGGAGAGGCAGCTGTCTGGATTAGATGGAGCAGATCATCTCTTTGGTATAGATTTTACTTCATTGACTGGATAGGAATTACAAATGCTTGTTTTATAATGAGAAAACTGATAACCCATGTGAATAAAATGAAATTTACATGAAATAAATACCTAAATTATGCACCCTAGCTCTCATCAGGACATCTGAGTACCTTGCTTTGTTAAGGTCTACAAGACAAAATCAGGAAACATTTCCACCTAAGCCCATGCTTTCCTATAAGCTGAAGAAAGCCCCCCAAAACAAATCAAAGATAAAACCCAAACCCAAAACTCAAAAACATTCACACACATGCAAAAAAGAAAAAGTAAAAACCTACAGAAAAAGTTTTCACCTATAGGTGATGCAGACAAAAGTCAGTTGCAGCCCAGTTATCCTATTTCAAGTAGTTTCACCTAACATTGTTGGACACGATATGATTCCCTAGGACAGTTGTGACAACACTACTAACAAAAAATTGTTTATCTCACTAGCCTTCCAAAAGATGCATCATTTACCCTACCAACACATACAGTTTCACATGTGCCTTAGTGGCTTGTTACATCATAAAAGGAATGACTGTAAGAGTCAGAAAAATTACTGTCAGGAGATAGTAATATTTTTTTCTCTGTGTATTTTATTACATGAAATTTAATTTTTATTCCTTGACATTTCAAGAGAGGTAAAGCTCTGAATTTGTTAACTGAAGTGTAAAGTGTGAATTGATTTTTCTGTCTTCTTTTGAAGCTGAATTTCACAATAGTGCTGTGTACACGCTGTCTCAATAGAGAGGGTTCTTGACAAGGGTGAATCTTTCATTTCAAAAGCTCTTGTAAGAAAGGGTATAATAGCCAACAACATTGCCAGCTTGTAAAATTGTGCAGTATTACATTTTTGCTGCATTCAGCATTTTTTTGGCACCTTATATCAGACACAGAAGAAATGGAAATTTTTTTTTTTTTTTAAATTAGCTGATACTGAGCAATGCATGAAAATTCAGTCAATATATAGGAAGTTTATAATATACTAATATCTAATCTTTAAGGAATTCAGTGACTAAAAAGATAACTTAGGAAATATTATCACATTATTTCCACTGTGAGGTAATTTTGCAAGCTGGTGTCAGAAAACAGCTTTCAGTCTCTTGTTCTCACAAAGGTCAAATACAAGCATATCTGGGGTTGTGTATGAAGTATTTGCTTGCTTGGCTTGCTTTGAATTGACTGTAACGCTACACAGAGTGAAAGATTCATAAGAGTCTTGCCTTCACTAAGTCCTCCTATGTAGAATTGTCTTATTTTGACTTCTCTTGTTCCACCAAACTAATTGCAAGTTGCACTAGAGAAATTGCAGGTGACAGCACTGCCAGTGATTCAGTTCTGGATTCTTTCAACATCCAGATATCCTGATGTGAATTAAAACCTAGCTGAGAAAACAGGTAAACAATATTTAGGAATTTCCTAGTTAACTTTCCTCTCACTTTCATGAAGAACCCTAAAATATCCTTTAGTTCCAGGAGAACCTATGGGATTTAAACAATCCAAACATCTGGAAGGCACTTTCATTTTTCAGATAAATCTCCAAAACAATATATACTGGCATAAGAGGTGGCAATACTCTACCTAGCTTCCTAAGCATTGTCAGGTTGTTTGCATTACTGCAGCAAAGGGCATGACTACTGAATCAATTCTGATAATTCTTCTTGTCACATATGAAGAAACCCAAACCTGAATACTGACGAATGCAAAGATTTAATCCCTACTCAAGATGCTCATGCAAAGCTGCACTGTGGAGGAAGTATTTATCTTCGGAACAGCTCTGAAATCTTTCTCTTTGGGATTTTTAGCTCTCAGGACAGCTAGTCATATTGATTTGGTCAACATGCATCAATGAATTTCATGTGAAATTTATCATCCAGTTGACATGTCAGTGAAAGGGGAGGGAGAGCTATGAACATAAAGTGTTCGCCATTTTTGTCCGTACATGTGGTTTTCATCATCAAATCTGTCCAAGGACATGTATCAGAACATGCACTATATGAGGTATTTGGGTACCAGCGGCACTTGCCACCTTAAGTATCTGAGATGGTACCTGAGTTTTTGTCAGTTTTATTGAATTATTAATGGACTTATCTTGGTCAATTGGCATGATTAAAATCCAATTGCCCACTCACTCATTTGCTCTCAGGTCAGTGACTGTAACTGAAACAGCAGCAGCAGATATTGGAGATTTTTGCCTGTTTTCAGTCACCAAAATAACATTGGTAAAGCCTGAGAAGTAATCCTGTTGAATTCATCAAACTTGCTTGAATAAGAATAGGAATAAATAGGCCAACACTGTCATTTTCACAGTGCAACTCATTTATATTTTTTTTGTAATAACTCCAATTCCTTGAAAATTAGCTAAATCCAATACAGTCAAAGTATGGATCAGATTATATGTGAAAAATTATACTATAGATGTAAGTCTGTGGCCACTTGTTTGGAGCAGTTAGTATTACATATTTTATTACTAAACCATTAGTCATAATCCACTGAGCTCATAACTGGAGCTAAATCCATTTGGCGGCCGGTCACAAGCGGTGTCCCCCAGGGCTCAGTTCTAGGGCTAGTCTTGTTTAATATCTTTATCAATGACCTGGATGAGGGGATTGAGTGTGCCCTCAGTAAATTTGCAGACGACACCAAACTGGGTGGTAGCGTTGATCTGCTTGAGGGGAGGAGAGCTCTGCAGAGAGACCTGGACAGGTTGGATCGATGGGCCAAGGCCAACTGTATGAGGTTCAACAAGGCCAAGTGCCGGGTCCTGCACTTTGGTCACAACAACCCCATGCAACGCTACAGGCTTGGGGAAGAGTGGCTGGAAAGCTGCCCAGTGGAAAAAGACCTGGAGGTACTGGTTGACAGCCGGCTGAATATGAGCCAGCAGTGTGCCCAGGTGGCCAAGAAGGCCAATAGCATCTTGGCTTGTATCAGGAGTAGTGTGGCCAACAGGAGCAGGGAAGTGATCGTGCCCCTGTACTCGGCACTGGTGAGCCCCCACCTTGAATACTGTGTTCAGTTTTGGGGCCCTCACTACAAGAAAGATGTTGCGTTGCTGGAACATGTCCAGAGGAGAGCAACCAAGCTGGTGAGGGGTCTGGAACACAAGTCACATGAGGAGCGGCTGAGGGAACTGGGGTTTTTTAGCCTGGAGAAGAGGAGGCTGAGGGGGAGACCTTATCGCCCTCTACAACTACCTGAAAGGAGGCTGTAGTGAGGTGGGGGTCAGCCTCTTCTCCCTGGTAACAGATGCTAGGACAAGGGGCAATGGTTTGAAGCTGTGCCAGGGCAGGTTTAGGCTAGACATTAGGAAAAAAATTCTTCACCGAGAGGGTTGTCAGGCTCTGGAATGGGCTGCCCAGGGAGGTGGTAGAGTTCTTATCCCTGGAGGTATTTAAAAGAAGGATAGATGAGGTGCTTAGGGACATGGTTTAGTGGTGGAATGGCAGGGTTAGGTTAAAGGTTGGACTCGATGATCTTAAAGATCTTTTCCAACCAAAGTGATTCTATGATTCTACTCTAAGTCCATCACAGAATACTGTTGGAGAAATTTGACTGCCAATTATAAAATTGCAGGTAGAAGTTTCAAGTATTTGAAAACAATTCACATCTTTGCTGAACAAATAGTCCCTCACCCCCCCCCCCGTGGGTAATAATATATATTTACTTTGATTTTATGAACAGTTAATTATTTGAGAGAATAGACAATATTCATTAGAAAAATTAGCAACACCCAAACCCACAATCTTTCCTAAAGAAAATTTATTTCTATTAATCACTTTGGCATTACACCTAAAAGATATCCTGTTTTATTTAGCTGAAAATCAATGTACACATCTTCTTAACTACAAAAAAAAAAGAAAAAAAGACAAATACAGATAAAATATCTTCTGAAAACCAAAAAAGTATAAATATGTCTTTTAAATCCTGTACATTATTCTTCAATGGACTGTCTATAAACTGTGTGCTGTACTCTTTGTTCATTTATTCCTCAAAATGACTGGACTTTTGTAAGGAATGGTCATCTATGTTAGCAAATTTAAGATTAGATCCTTACACAATGATGATCCAAAAGTAAGGAAGAAGTTTATGTCTATAGTTTTAATTTTATTTGTTTCTCAGTGTATATGTAAAGTTTGAATCACATCTTCCCATACCCTGAAAAATGAACGTATTATGTCTAAGGCCTGTAACCTTTTTAATCCAGTTTCTGTCTGATACTGAATTGCTTTATATTGAGAAAAATAAGGTAATGCTCCTTACTGTTTGTTTTGCTTCTTCAAGGATCCCAAACGGAGCCCTTTTATACAACATACTCAAATTAACCCTTATTTCAGCTGGATGGAAAATACTTGTATGGGCTTTCAAACTCCTGGCTGACAGCAGAATTTAAAGAGATACAGGAATGCTGCTGTGGTGAAAATCATATAGCATGGTGAAAATCATATAGCATGCTTCTCTTCCCCCAAAATGAACAATTTTCCATATTTCAGTTCTCCTCATTTCTGCTTCAACTGTGGCTCAGGCTGTTGTAGGAAACTTTCAAAGTAAATCAAAATCTTTTTGAAGGAAAAGAAATGTTGTTACAGATGGTTTCCTAATTGAGGATGGATTAAGTCTCCTTGATTTGATGTGAACAATAGCTCATAAGTTGAAAGACCCTCTGTTTAATCATGTAATTAATGGTAATCCAAATTGATTTTGAGATAGAAGGTTGAAATTAATTAACAATCTGAACTTTATTTGTTGGGATAGCTCAAAATTCAAATTTTCCCCTAGAAAGAATATGATGCATTCAGTTCTAAGAGGCACTTGAAAATATTAGGTTAATTGACGCAAAATACTGAATCATGATTGACAAGTATAATGATATTTGGCCCTGTGGAAACTAGAGATGAAAACCATACCTTTAGCACTTTTTCACTGGACCAGTTAGTAAATTTAATTAAATTTACTTGAATACAGAAGTGGTTTTCTGAGCTATTTCTAAGCTAACCTGCTTCTAAAGTTCTGGGCAAAACCAGTCATTTACAAAAGTGTATGTAGTAAAGTATTCATAGTTATCTTTCAGTGCTCTTTTACATCCACTTTTAGTCTTATCTCAAAGTAATAACTTTTTTTTTTTTTTTTGCTTTTCCATTTCCTGGCATCTTGTTCTGCCTTTTTTTTTTTCTTAAATAAGCAGTAAAAATGTCTTTCCAAAAGGGCTTGCATTGAATCTTTTATGTGACATAAAATTGCAATTGAAGAATCATCTCTAATTAGCTTAGTGAATTCCCATAGAACATAAGCATGCAATATAAGTAAAATTTTGATTTATAACAAAGGTATCAGTGAAGATTCGACTTTTGATAATGAGATGTAAAAATGCAACTGAACACATCTGGTAGCAAAGTTTTAAATTACATATTGTAGTAATTCAGAAGTTTCTTACTTTATTTCATACTATGTAAATGGCTACGTGAACCTCAGGTAGATCAATATATACATACTCATTTCATATCCAGCTAAGTATTCCTCAAGAACATTGTAAAGAAAATACATACTGAGAAATAAATTTTTAAAAATCCACTTTTTGTCTATTTTGGCTGTTGCAAGAGAAAGGGAGAAGGGGAAGGGGCTGAGTGTTGAATTTTTATACCAAATTTGATCCAAATAATCTATAAAACAGATAAGAAATTAGAAGCTGAAAAACGTGGTTTATAATGGAAATGCTAAATGGACCTTAGCTCAAGCATCACGGTTCTAGTGAGTGCAGCTGCAACACAGCATATATTTCTGTAAGTTGAATTGCTATGTATGGCAGGGTCCTATAACCATAACAGAAGGTACACTAATGGGCTAACGTCAACACCTTGTTATGATATGAATTACTAATCCATTGTTTACAAAACTTATAATTAAGTCACTTCTAAAGAAAGGACAGATAATCATTCGTTTCCATCAAGTAATTTGCCATTGCCTAGCTCAGGATGAAATTATAGCCAAGATAAAAGACAAAATTTTTCTCACCTTCCATCATCAAAACAATCTTTCATAGGAGAACAAATGACTAAAACATAATAGTCTAGGTTCTGACAGTGGGTTGCTCATGGCACAAGAAAATCTAGGCATTTCTTTTGGCAATATTTGTGTAAGACTGTTCACCTAGCACTGAAACAGCAGAGCCAATGCAGAAATTCTACACACAAAAGCTTATAAACTCCCATACACAGATGCATGCTTATAGACACACTTATTTTTGTAGAAATATAATAAGAAAAAAATTCTTTAATCCTTTTAAATTGTGTTAGAAAATTAGATTTATCTAGGTGTAAAACATATCAGGGAATTATATAAATAGTTCATTTAGAATGTTAAAACCTATTGCTGTGTAAAATTAAATATTTTTTTTCTTTCTTGGTAGATAGGTATAAGCCTATATATTTTTATAGAAAATGATAGGTACAGACCTGGTCTACTGCCTCTCACTGTACATACATATCAGTGAGCTAGGTTGTGATTCTATTCAACACTGTTTAGAAGATATGGCATTGATAGATGAACAGAAAAAATTACCATTTTAAGTTGACCTCATTCTTTTAAAACAAGTCTGCTTTAAGGACAGCTAGATGACTGTCCAAATTAGTCACTGTCAGAACCCAACAAGCTCTGAGAAGTTTGACTTCAAGCTCCGAGATGCACATGAATTATCTTTTTTTAAAGCTGAGGAATTCCAAAATTAATCTCTGTATTATATTTTTTTTTAATTCTCAGAAGGCAATATGGTACGTCTGTAAATGGTGGGTAGATATAGCCTAAGGTTTTATTTCTCTTTTAGAAGGATTGGTTTTGGTTTAAAGAAAATAGGAAAACAATTTTCAAACAGATAGAGAGCTGACTAAATAGACCCTTGTGAGCAAACATGAGAGAACTTTTCTTGAATCTCAAACCCCAGACTTTTAATATGATAGAGAACCAAAATCTACGTCAATTAGAAATCACTATTTTCCATGGAGACTATCATTTACAAATGAATGTGAGATTTTTTAATTTAGACACAGAAAAGGGACTGAAGACTCAATCATCCACATCCCAAGTGAATGAATTTAGAAGGCAAATATGGCAAGATTTTCATGTCTAACCTAATGGCTATTAAAATATTTTTAGCAAACAAAAAATTGCTGAATTAAGGAACTCATAGAATCCTGCTCTCTATGTCACTGGTGAATATATTTAACAGCAGTGCTCCCAGTACAGATCTCTGAGAGACACCACTTATCACCTGTCTCCATCTGGACATTGAGCCGTTGACCACTACCCTCTGGGTGTGACCATCCAACCAATTCCTTATCCACTGAACAGTCCACACATCAAATCCATATCTCCCCAATTTAGAGAGAAGTATGATGTGGGGAACCATGTCAAAGGCTTTACAGAAATCCAGATAGATGACGTGCGTTGCTTTTCCTGTGTCCAGTGATGCAGTCACTCCATCATAGAAAGCCACTAGGTTGGTCAGGCGGGACTTGCCCTTGGTGAAGCCATGCTGGCTGTCTCGAATCACCTCCCTGTTCTCCATGTGCTTTAGAATAGCTTCTCGGAGGATTTGTTCCATGATGTTCTCTGTCACTGAGGTGACGCTGACAGGTCAGTAGTTCCCAGGGTCTTCCTTTCTACCCTGTTAAAAAATGGGTACAAAAATGGGTTTCCCTTTTTCCAGTGACCAGGGACTTCCGCTGACTGCCATGACTTTTCAAATATCATGGAGAGTGGCTTGGCAACTGTATCAGCCAATTCCCTCAGGACTCTGGGATGCATCTCATCAGGTCCCATGGACTTATGTATGTTCAGGTTTCTCAGGTGGTCACAAACCTGACCTTCCCTTACAGTGGCAGGGGTTTTATCCCCCTGGTCCCCATCTTGTGGTCTATCAACCTGGGTGAAGTGAGGAGAAAGATTACCAGTGAAGACTAAGGCAAAAAATTTGTTAAGTACCTCAGCCTTCTCCTCATCTGTTGATACTAGGTCGCCATTCTTGTTCATCGGGAGGGGTATGCTTTCTTTAACCTTGCTTTTCTGGTTGACATATCTGTAGAAGCCCTTCTTGTTATTCTTTGCATCCCTTGCCAAATTCAGCTCCAGCCATGCCTTGGCCCTCCTGACCCCATCCCCACACAACTGGGCAGTGCCCCTATACTCTTCCCAGGATACCTGTCTCTGTTTCTACTGACTGTTCAGTTACCTCTATCTCTGAAAGCATTTTTTTTCTCATCTTTGATTATATGGAAAGTCTATGCTGATTAGCTCAGCTATCAAGGTACTTAAAATTAAGCAACATGAATCCCACTGTATGTCATTGAAGCTAAAGCACAGGGACTGCAGGAGAGCATGAAATACAGTTTGGGCTCCCTTAATCTCTGCTTGTCTACTGAGATCCTGCTCTGTGAGACCTGTTCCAGTATTGCATCCTTTCACATAAACAACCCACCTCTAATTAATTTCTTTCTGTCTGGAATTTTCTACCTTTTCACCTAAATTTGGTGCTTCTGATACTTATACCTAGGTCTTATACTACCTCAGCCTTAAATAATATTACTGATACGGTCACCAAGGCACTGCTGACCTTGCAAGACTCTGCTCCTGAAAAGGCTCCACTAGTCTCCACTATCTGCGGAGTCTGGCTGTGTCCCACATAACTCCTCTTTAACCAGGCTGGATTAGTGAAATCCAGCCACCTTCATGGTACTATTTGTATGCTGCTTCCTCCAAGTCGTCTTGCATGATTTAGGGTGAGGTGGCCCGGATGCTTTGTTGCTCTTCTCTGGACATGCTCCAGCAATGCAATGTCTTTCCTGTAGTGAGGGGCCCAGAACTGAACACAGTATTTGAGGTGGGGGCTCACCAGTGCCGAGTACAGGGGTACAATCACTTCCCTGCTCCTGTTGGCCACACTACTCCTGATACAAGCCAGGATGCCTTTGGCCTTCTTGGCCACCTGGGCTCATTGCTGGCTCATATTCAGCCGGCTGTCAACCAGTACCTCCAGGTCTTTTTCCACCAGGCATCTTTCCAGCCACTCTTCCCCAAGCCTGTAGTGTTGCATGGGGTTGTTGTGACAAGAGATGGGGTTGTTGTAGAGCAAGAGACTTCCTGATGCCAGAAGTCAGCAGCTTCCATTCTTCACTTTCCCCACAGGTTGCATTACTGTTATACCGAGGATGGATAGTGCCTATAGCTCCACTGCAGCTAAGATCCAGGGCTCTTCAAGCTGTTGCATCTCTGAGAAGATTCTATTTCTCTTTCAATTTCTCTGATGATGCTGTGCAGCCTGCCTACTTCCTCCTGTAACTCCTCCACTTAACAATGCAGCTCTTCAAAGACAACACACCTCTTGCAGGATGGAGGGCCATCTTCTGGCATTAAAGAGTGGCCCAGGTCCCTGCAGCCTGGGACTTGCAGGGCTGCATCCACCATCTGAACCTCCATCAGGGTGGAAGCCTCTGGCCCGACAGGGACAGTTTCAACACCTGCTGGTTATTTGTTAGGTGCAGCAGTTTTTCCTGTTGTACTCAGTAGTTTCTCATGGTCTGTTCAGTTAGCTAAACCTTAGGCCAGGGCCTGGTTATCTGCCTGCTTACTTTAGTAATATTAAACTAAAAGTATGCCAGATTCATAACATTCTCAGTAAAATATTAATTAATGGCCTCAGCAATTTAAGTTCATCTGCTATTTATTCCAGTAAAATTGTTCATTTGATATTAATGTGAATATCACCTCATGGGCCCCATTATGGGGTTTTCTTTTATTGCAGTTTAATTTTAACTCAACTTTTAATTTACTTTCAATGGTTTTCACATTATTTAAATCATCGGCCTGTATACATACAATAAAGAAAAGAAAATCTATTTAATACCTGAAATGATCGAAGAAGTCAGCTCCTGAAAAATTGTATTCAGGGGACCTGGAGATGATGATAAAAAATAATAACTTTGTAGTCTCTAAACTATTGTAGTTAATCTAGTGAACTTTTGGCTAATCACAGAGACTGGCACAGATAATTGCAATATATAAAATGAATTTTATTTAAACAAGAATTACTTTTATTGGTATTTAAATAGTAATTGCTGTTGCTTTTAGTCAATGAACATGATAAATACCTATATTGTATCCTCAGACAATGACATCCGATATATATAATTATATACATGTATATCATGTTTATAAATCAGTGAGAATACTTTATGCTGACTGTTCCTGATAACTGAATGCTGAAGAAGGAAAAGCATAAGAATAAAGGAATTTTATTCGTGATCAAAAAATTGTCATGACACAGTAAAAAATTAGTGCATTTCTGAAGACACAATTATATTACAGCACTGAGCCAACTAACTGGCTAGCCTTAAATCTAATATTGTTATCAAATTAATCTCGGATACAGTAAATCAATTCAATATCCTGCTTCTATTATGTTACATTTTACTGTTGGCTGTTATGTATTTTTTACAAAATCCTCACACAAAAATCTTCATTAACTTTGATTTAAGGTTGCTAAACTACATGACTCACTGACACTGACTACCACAAGCAGTAAAATAACAAGTTTATTATTTATTTATTGTTTCTTTTCACAGTCATATCTACCTGTCCATTGTCCTAAACCACTGAGATATTTTCACTTCTATTCTAAAGAAAAAATGTACGTCTGGGGTTTTTGGCTTTTGTATCAGATTTTTATAATCATCAGGCCTCATTATTCTTAATAAATTACAGAAACCTGGTTGGTGAATATATCAGAGCTAAATTAGCAGAGATGGCTCCAGGTGTGCCTTGGATTAAGAGCAGCAGAGAAGATGACAAGAGGAGTAGCATGGCTGTGGTATTCATCCAAACTCAATAAATCTTTCACGCAAACTTGGACTGCTTATCAGGTTTATCTGGATCATTTCTTTTTCCTCTGCAGTAATGCTCTGAGGCAAAGAGAATACCATGTCTGTACATTTCCCTGAGTTGGGAATTACTGTTCCATGAACTATAAAGCTTTTAAAAGCATATTTCTGCATCTTTCACTGTCCTCCAATATAAAGACGTCATGGTAGATGTTGGTAAGGATTTGGAGAAGAAACATAGATTGAATAATACAAGATCCTGAAAATCACTGATGCCATGTAAAAGTTTGGCTACATTAACATGTAATTAGTATCTCTTGAATGGATCAAAAGATTACTACCTCCTTCCTACAGCACATTACTGCATATTCTAAAAATTGAATCAATTCATATTTATTAGTGTGGTAGGTTGATCCTGGCTGGATTCCAGGTGCCCACCAAAGCCACAGAATCACAGAATCACAGAATGGCAAGGGTTGGAAGGGACCTCAGGAGATCATGTAGTCAAAGCCTCCTGCTAAAGCAGGTTCACCTAGAGCAGGTTGCACAGGACACCAGGTGGGTTTTGAATATCTCCAGAGAAGGAGACTCCACAACCCCCCTGGGCAGCCTGTGCCAGTGCTCTGTCACCCTCAAGGTAAAGAAGTTCTTCCGCATATTCAACTGAAACCTCTTATGCTTCAGTTTGTGCCCATTGCTTGTTGTCCTGTCACTGGACACCACTGCAAAGAGTCTGGCTCCGTCCTCGTGACTTCCACCCTTAAGATATTTGTACGTGTTGATGACATCCCCCTCAGTCTTCTCTTCTTCAGGCTAAACAAGCCCATCTCCCTCAGCCTTTCCTCATAGGGGAGATGCTCCAGTCCCCTAATCATCTTTGTAGCCCTCCTCTGGACTCTCTCTAGGAGTTTCTCATCTTTCTTGAACCAGGGAGTCCAGGTGGGATCTCACCAGGGCAGAGTAGAGGGGGAGGATAACTTCCCTCGACCTGTTGGCCACACTCCTCTTAATACACCCCAGGATACCATTGGCCTTCTTGGCAACAAGGGCACACTGCTGGCTTATGGTCAGCTTGACTCCCAGATCCCTCTCGGCAGAGCTGCTTTCCAGCTCTGTACTGGTGCATGGGGTTCGACCTCCCTAGGTGCAGCACTCGACACTTGCCCTTGTTGAACTTCATCAGGTTCCTCTTTGCCCAACTCTCCAGCCTGCCCAGGTCCCTCTGAATGGCAACACAGTCTTCCGGTGTATCAGCCACTCCTCCCAGTTTTGTGTCATCAGCAAACTTGCTGAGGGTCCACTCTGTCCCCTCATCCAGGTCATTGATAAATAAGTTGAACAAGACTGGGCCAAGTATTGAGCCCTGGGAAACTCCACTAGCTACAGGCCTCCAACTAGACTCTGCGCCACTGACCACAACCCTCTGAGCTCTGCCGTTCAGCTAGTTCCCAATGCACCTCACTGTCCACTCATCCAACCCACACTTCCCTATGTTTCCCTATGAGGATGTTATGGGAGACAGTGCCAAAAGCCTTGCTGAAGTCAAGGTAGACAACATCTGCTGCTCTCCCCTCATCTACCCAGCTGGTCCTGCCATCATGGAAGGCTGTCAGATTGGTCAGGCATGATTTCCCATTGGTGAATCCATGCTGGGTACTCCTGATAACCTTCTTCTCCTCCATTTGCTTAGAGATGACACCCAGAATGAGTTGTTCCATCATCTTTCCAGGGATGGAGGTGAGACTAGCTGGCCCGTAGTTCCCTGGGTCCTCCTTCTTGCCTTGTGGATTGAGGTAAAGGACAGGGAGATCACTCAGCCATTACTGTCACAGGCAAAACAGACTCAACCTGGGGAAATCAGTTCAATTTACTACGAATAAAAATCAGAGAAGGATAATGAGAAATAAAAACTGAATCTTAAAACATCTTCCTCTCACTCCTCCCTTCTTCCTTGGCTCAACTTTACTCATGATTTTCTCTACCTCCTTGGCCTGGGTGGCACAAGAGGATGGCAAATGGGGGTTGTGGTCAGTTCATCACATGTTATTTCTGCTGCTCCTTTCTCCTCAGAGGGAGGACTCCTCACACTCTTCCCCGCTCCAGCATGGAGTCCCTCCCATGGGAGACAGTTATCCATGAACTGCTCCAGCATGGACCCATCATTTAACTATTATAAAGATTATAGGACAAGGGCAAGGGTATCACCTAGCTAATTTTTTGCTCATTACCATGTTCTTGAAAGCTGAAGATCAGAGCACTGGAAACATTTACTGATCAAATATGATTTTCTGCAATTCCATCTGTGAACTCTCTTCAAAGTGCTGAAAAAACTTACTTTGACCGCTTTTCTTTAAAGGCCTTTTGAGAAGGTGGACCTGTTTTTAAGGGTCCTTCAAGGCTGCACAAGAAAGGTCTTAGAGAGGTTGTACAACTAATTCTTCAGGAATCCAGCGCTGCTTCCTCTTGTTTATATCATATTGAGGTTTCTGAGAGTGTTAATCAGAAGATTTGGACTCTTGTGTTGTTTAAAGATGGCAACTTCACAGGGCTTCTCTTTCAGCCAACAAATAGATCACTACATCATCTTATAGATATTGACTCTTACAACATCCACATCACTCTGGGACCAGCTGTAGCAGTGATCACAAAAGCTAAGCATTAGAGATTTTTGGTAGGACAATCCCTAAGCTCTAGAATTCTTTCTGTTATCCAGTCAAAAATACCCACATTTATCTAAACTTGTGTATGTGCTATCCATACTGTCCTGAGGACAAGGATATATGCACAGGGAACTAGATGCTTTATATTTTCTTTTCTTTCTGGGTTTAAGGGAAGTTATTCCATTTTTGAATGGTTTGTAATATGTGAGTGAGGCCTTTGAACTTTTTATATAATAAGTATTTTTTTATGGAAACTAAAATCAGTAAAGAAATACCTATGATGGGGAAGTTAATTCCTCCTGCAAATATAGTACAAACAAATGTAGCTTAAATCTGTAAAATATTCCTGGTAGGATGATGCTATGCCCAAGGAATCATATACATGGAGCAATGATTGATTTTCCCTGCTTCGTTTTGCCCATTGAAAAAACAGTCAATCTCATAAAAGTGAGAGAGAAAAGAATAAAAGAAATAAACCAGAAATGAAAAAAGCTGGAAATATTTAAATTCAAGTCAGATCAATGTTAAAGCAGACGGTTTATGGAACCTTTCTCAACAGTATTTATGACTATAAAGGGGTCTTAAAAGTTCTATGCTGTTTCCGTATCTGTAAAATGTCTTTATTATTTATATAGTAATTCTACAGACAAGTCAATGTGAGTATTTTCCTGGGATGTATGACTCCCAAACATCAAACAAAGCCATATACCATTTAGGAAGAAGGGTAATCAGCCATGACAATAATATTTTATTTTGCAACATATACCAATAAGAAGAAACTGCTTTGTATCTGATCTATTTTGCAGGTTTAAATGCCCTTGGACATCTGAGACAACATTAGAAGAAAATCCTGTCATGTTTAGTTTCATGAGCCTATAAAAGTGAAATCAGATGTCAGCATAAAAGCTCATAAGTTAATAGTATCAAGTTCTAATAAAATGTAGGAAGAACAGCAGCAAATTATTTGATACTGATATGTATCATACCTGGTCCTGTTCTCTAGAGATCTTAAATAGTGACATTAATGAAGGAGGAAAAACTGACAGTTTATTTCAAAACCTGGTTTAGTTCCTGCATAGAAAAAGAAATGACCTACCTATTTAATTAAACTGGTTGAAAACATTTTGAAATAACAAACTGATTTTCTTCTATCCTATGAAGTCTAGACAATATTTCATTTATTGTTATGTTGCTCAACCTTTATATACAACAAAAGGAGGATTTTCATTAGGAAAAAGAGCGTAACACTGTTCCCTATATTAATATATGTCCTCCACCAAAGTATTAATGTAAGATAAAGCTTTTCTTATATGAGTGCGTTTCTATCTACACTGGATCCTGGAAAGCCATACTTCATTCAGGGTAAAGACTAAAGTTTTAAAAGCCACTTTATTTTTTCTTTTTTTTTTTTAAATATCATCCTTCTCATAGGATGGATGTACAAAGCTTGCACCTTTATTCAGGACCTGCAATGGTATTCAGGACCTGTTATGGATTGCCCTGAACTGAGAGAAATAGACTTGCCCTAGTCCACAGCAACAGGATAATCAATCAACTAGACCCTCAAGCTGTAACTTATAATGACAGGAAACTAAAACTAATCTAGAATGCAGGAGGCTTATCTCAGAGTTGCCCAGGTAACGAAACAATATTTTATTTATTTATTTATTTATTTTTCACCCTGCAGGATCATGGAAACTGTGCTGAATGGCAGCTCAAGAGAGGAAGCTTGACTGGCTTATGCTAAATTAGATCTGTTGTGTATTACACTTTCAGCTGATGATGTTTTAGTTTGCAACTAAAACTGATCTAGAAGTGGGAGGTTCTGTTCTTCTAGTATTTACATTTCCTGTATTTTCTATCTTGGAGAGACTTTAATTATCCTGAAATGAATTACTGTGCTTTTGGATGACAGGAGGGTGTCTGTTCTGGGCTTCTTTCTGCTATACCTCTGGGTTATCTACGGTATTTAGAAAATTCCTTAAACCTTGGAGGTGTATAAGTGTTCAGATAACACCTGAAATATGTGTTGGACTTCATCATTTTTCATCTCATATTTTCAAAAATTTCTGCTAATTCTGTTTACAATATCTTGAAATGTTGCCCACTACACTCCATCTTTTCCGTTCACAACCATGAGACCTTTGTATGTAAGCAGCCATCCTTCGATCTTCATCAGTACTTTAATAGGTGTCTTCAGGGGAAAAATGACTTAGCTAGATTTTAATGATTTTTTTCCATGTTTATATATATATCTTGACATTTTCCGTTAAAATACAGGGAAGAAACTCTTCAATAAAACATCCAACAACAAAACTAGTAGAGGTAAATCAATATTAATAAAATGATACATATTATTACATTATAACCTCATTTTTTCAAATAAAAAGTGAAACTTCAACTGCATTAATCTCTTTGAATTCAATACAGAAATGACATGTCATGAAGAGGTGTTTCAAACATTAATGGACAGGTGCAATCAAAAGTAGTGATTACACTACTTTTAACAGATTTGTCAACAGATGTTGTGATTATTTTGTAAATAATCATAATAATTATAAAATCTACTGACAATATCCCCCATTTAAGTCACAACCTGTTGGACAAATGCCAGGATTGCTAGGAAAAAAAACACCCTGTCACCTGCTCTATTGCATTAGACTAAAAAGAGTAAATTCACTGAGAAGTTGTAAAGAATATTCAGTAATGCACTGAAATGTAAAATTTATTTGGAAAAATATGTGAGATGACAAAGTTAACCCAAGCACATGAACTTTTTTCCAGACATATTTATCTATGAATTTTCTGGTTATTTAAGTTGCAATGTTTTCCATTTTCATGGAAACTGTGGGTCCAAAATTACAGAATTAAATTGCTTGGCAAGAGTGAGGATGACATATATTAGATTTTCAAGGGATGGATGTTTCTAAAAAACACATTTACCATTTTGTACTTTTGTATGCTTTCTGATTTTTACACATAAGCTTCAGATATTTGGATGCTAACTTGAACAGAATTGAACTCCTGAAGATTCTGAGATTTCCAGTCAAAGTTAGTGACAAAGATTAAAACATGATTGATAAGAATCCAATTTTTCAGGTGTATATTAACTAGAAAAAAAATCCCCTCAAAAAATTTTAGTTGCATTTATCTAAGCTATAAGGTGGTCTTTTTTCTCGGAAACAGTAGAGAACAAACTTTAAAATGTTGTGAATTACTCATTTCCAATATAATGATGACAAGAATTTCCAGAGAATATAGAACATTTTTGAAAAATCATCTTATCAAGTTTATCATAAATACCTTCTCCATCCTTTCTCCCTCCTTCCACAGTTTCCTTTTCCAATAGTACTGGACTGCCAGATTTCCACATGTGGAATCCAGTAACTAAAATTATAGCAGTTAGAAAATCCTCAGACAGTCATATGCTTCTGACCTCTGAAGTGACTGACAATAGCCAGAAACTGAAACAAGAGACATCACATATCTGAATACAAGAAGAAGATCACATAAGCAGAACAAAATCTGCATCCAAAATGGAAATTAATAGCAGAATTGCATTCCTGTAATATTGTTCAACTTATTTTTTTTTATTTTTTCTATACAACTTTTCACTGAAATTGATAAATAACAGGAGTAATTGAAACTAAGTTATTGAAAGTCTTTTAAGTTCCTTAAAACTAAGTAAATAACTTACAGGAGGAAATATTTCATGGTGATAGCCATCCTGCCATTCACAATTGTTGATTCTGTGCATAGAGAAAGTAAAGGTCCTTTCTTTCTGGGAGGAAGAAACTTGTCCTTCTTTAGTCTTGCTTTATTTTAGATACTATTGGATTCTCCCATGAAAACAGATAAACTTCTGCAGTGTGTTGTATAACGATTAATTTTGGAGATGTTGAGAATATGGGGGGAAGGGTTAGCTATTCAAACAGTAGGATGGTTATTTGTCATCCTAATGTGAAGCCAGTTGTGAAAGACAGGGAATATTGAAAGAGTGTGCCACTGGCTCTTAGATAGAGGCTGGTGCAACTTGCCATTGCCTTAAAGGAGGACTTTGCCTACAAGGAACAATGAAGAAATTTGGATAACACTCCCCTACCCACTTAGTTATTTTAGACAACTATTGAACAATGTTAAATTCATGTGATAACTATAGTTTTAGAGTGACTGGGGATTCTGTTGATTTTAACTCTGTAAACTTGACAGTAAGATCCCTCAGGAAAATAGCCATTAGTTGCTGAAATTGCTTTAAATGTTATCTTTCCATGGCTACTGAGTTGACCAGGACATCTGTAGAAGGCGAAAAAAAACCCTTCTGGGCTAAGCAGATATGCGTTATCAATAAATATATATATATATACACACACACACACACACACATTTTTAATACAAATTTGGAGGGGAGAAAAGAAAGGGAGAAAACTATGTGCCTTTCACAGTAGGAAGACTCTTCAACTTTTGCATTTTTCAGAAAGAAATGGAAGGGGGAAAAATGCATGGAATACACCAAGTAGAAATCTTCCACAGGAAAATGAGTACAAATACCTTCTCTTGGACCGATCAGTCTTTCACAAGCTACAGGGTGAATCTGACCAGGCCCAATGAGATTATTCTGCCTCCACTACTATAGCCTGAAAACTTGGCTCAATGTTTTTTTTTAGATTGTGTTCATTTATATTGTATACTGTGATCCTGGCTGTTGAATTGACCTTTGAATTTGTGTTTTCTGTTAGAACATATGGTCTGAAATCAGTTGAAATTGTTGTATTCATGTAGTTATTCTGATTCTCAAGAGGTTGGATCTTATCTGAATTTTAATCTGTATGACTGGGGGGAAGTAGGTACATGTTTTCTGGCACTGGTCTTTCTTCAGTTCATGGTGTCTACAGACAGTGAACCCCTCTCATAAGTAACACAACAGCCTTGCTTGTGGGAAACCTTAAACCCATTGGAGGGTGCAGTATTGGATTCTGCAGGAGGTAAATGAGCTGCCAGGAATCTTAACTTTTGGGAACATGTGGTGTATTATTGTTGCATCAGAATCTGAGAATAACATCATCACAGATCTGTGATGATGTCACTTTTGTTACTGTTTGTTTATTACAGAATATTTTGAAAATGTAAATGGTGTTACACATGCTATGACAAAACTCATTGGCTTTGTACTTTTAATATTTTTATATTTAATATATCTTTGAATATCCAAGTTTGGGGGATACCCAAGTGCATGAGAAAATCTTTACACTGATTTAAAAACAAAATTACTAGACTACAATAGACTACACTGTATTGGGGAAAAAATGGTAGATACAATGGAATGTCCCTGAAATATCAGGACCTAAGAAAAATAAAAGAACAACTCATAATTTTTCAAATTAGTGTCTATTTTTTGTTGAATGCTTGAGGCTTTCAATATTTGCCTCAATCACTTTCTTAGTAACATAATGTCCTGGTTTGGGCTGGGATAGAGTTAATTTTCTTCACAGAAGCTAGCATAGTGCTGTGCTTTGGATTTAGTGCTAGAAGAATGTTGATAACACACTGATGTTTTTAGTTGTTGCTAAGTACTGCTGAGACTGCTCAAGGACTTTTTGAGCTTCTTCTGCTCGGCCAGGTGCATAACAAGCTGGGAGTACAGCACAGCTAGGACAGCTAACCCAAACTGGCCAAAGAGCTATTCCATACCATATAACGTCATGCTCGGGGGGGTTAGTTGGTCGGTCGGTTGCGGGCAGAGTGATCGCAGCTTGGGCTGTGTGATCGCGGCTCGGGGGGAGCGATTGCTGCTCGGGACGGGCTGGGCATCGGTCAGCGGGTGGTGAGCAATTGCATTGTGCATCACTTGTTTTATATATCCTGTATATTTTCTTACCATTATTATTACTATTATTATTGTTATTCTTCTCTCTTATTAAACTGTCTCTATCTCAACCCACAGGTCTTACTTTTCTTCTCCGATTCTCTCCCCCATCCCAGAGGGAGGGGGGGAGTGAGCGAGCGGCTGCATGGTACTTAGTTGCCAGCCAGGTTAAACCATGACAATACTTTTTGCCATTCAAGATTATTCTTTGTAAAACAAAATGTCTTGTTCAAGGAAACTTGTGAAACAAATGAACTGATGTTTTTCCAAGCCATCATTTGTTGTTATCAACTGCAAAAAGTTTCTCATATTCCTATAATGGGCATGCCCTTTTTACAGGAATGCTCAAAGTTTACACATAATTTTATTTGAAAAGTCTTCCACTTCTTTTGGCCAGTTTCTTGTCCTTCTCACAAACATATTTTAGGCTTCATTCTTATAGCTACTTCTGACAAATACAGACTGGCAACAGCATTACGTTGCACTAGTCAATTAAGTTAGATGCCAGGCTGCATTTCTTCAGATCTGCTGTCATCTGTTGCTCCAAACTCTACAGAAAGAGATGTTTATGTTGAAGGGAAACAAAAAAAAAACAAAAAAAAAAGAAAACAAGCTTAGGTGCTGTTGTAATAAAAGCTAGACAGTTTGTTTCTATAAATATTATATACCTTACAGTGAAATTGCAGATGTGTTTTTTTTTAAAAAAGATCTAGTGTCAAAATCTGAAACATAGCAAAGAAATACTTTACTGCAAGAAGCAGCATGAAAAATACAGTAAATGTTATGGGTTCTTTTTGCCTTTCTTGTAGTCTTTTTTGTAATTAATTTCTCTTTTCCATTTCCATTCATCATAGCTCCCTTTGCAAATGCCTGCTTGTTTTTAATCGATTTTAGTAATCCATGGAATGTATACTGTGTCAGTGAGTCTGATTTTCTTTCAGGTGTTGGTTTTTTTTTTCCCTCAAATTGTGTGATGATTTTGCGTAGTGTTTAATCCAACAATCCAGTTTCACTCAATTATTCAGTGAATGCCATCACTGTAATAAAATTTTTGACTACTTTACCTCTACATGAAACTGATATGATCTTAAAGAGTAAAGCATAAAACCCAGGATAAATCCTGCTTTTAGTAATCTTTCTAAGACACCTCTTGCTGTGGAATGTGGTCTTCAAGAAGCTGACTATAGTACTTCAAAGATGTATGTTTATGTTTGCAAAAAGCCAGCTATGAAATTATACATGTATTGGTAATAAAAAGGTAACAGAAGCTGTTTTGCCCAAATGTGGTAACGGCTGAGAGTTGAAAGCCATAGCGCACACTTAACTGTGAACATACCCAGTTAAAGTTTTTTTGAGAGAATTACCTGCAATGAACTGTCACTGAATAAAAGCATATTCAGTGTCAGTGCATAAGTGAGCTGTATTAGTGATTATTTGATTACATGTCTTTTTAGAGTTTACTAAAATATTCCCATTATTCCTATTTAGCCTTCATGTTTATAGACGTTCTTTCTTGCTAAATCTTCCTTCTGGTCCAGTCAACACCCATGCATTGCAGAAATGCTATGTCTTATTCAGTCACTGTCCTGCTGATGCTTCCCCTCCACCCCTAATTTTGAGAGGCAGTTGATTTCCTCATTCCATAAATTATATTCCATTGTGTTTTGCACCCACTTTGCTCATTTAAACCAACACCTTACTTCTTATTTTCATTTTAGAGAATATTTACACTGCTCTGAACATTTAAATGAATCTTGCAACTTGCTTTGACACTATTCTGAACACCCAAATTCTAGGAAAAATTTGATCAATTTAACCTATTAATCTTAAAAGGGCTATATACATCTGTGTTATGTGGATAAATTGTAATTAATAGCTCATTTAATGTTTCTTAATTTCTTGCTGTCCATCCAGGGATGGCGACAAGGATATACAATTTGGTCTTAACCTTCATTCTATTATTTACTAGGAGAAATAAACTATAACACCAACTTTATTATTACTTTCCTTAGATGTGTCAGTAGGGCTTACAGCTATATCAGAGGAAAGAAAAGCTGTCAAAAACCCTAGCTTCTCACTCCTTTAACTTTTTTTAACTAGCTAATTTATTTAAGACAAAAATATCATAGTATATAATTTACTATTAAAAAGAAACAACCAACCAAAAAAAAAAAACCCCAAACCTGTGCTATATTGCAGTAATCATTCCACTGTTAAAACTACAGAAAAATAGTAAATGTTCACTAAATAAATACTATGTAAATTAAAAATTTAGACCAATTGAAAATCAGTAATTAGTGACTATTAAATGTTGTTTGTAATGTGAGCAATCAGCAGATGGAAAGAATAGAGAGAAAAAAACAACTGTAGATATTTTGGGAAGCAAGTATGATCTGCTCATAATCCAGCTGAATAATTTTCTTCAATTGTCTTTTCCATTGTGAGTTGTTTCTAATTTTGAGCAACAATATACAATGATTCTGAACAATGACATGTTCCATTTGTTCTGTTCCTCAATCAGTCTTCAGCAGCTATTGGGAAGTCTTCCTATTTTAATCATTACATTTTCAAATAAGTTCTTGAGTAAGCAAAGCATAGATCTAATAGAGACAACTATGCCATATAGAAGGATGAATTATGTCAGAACAGTTCAAACTCAGGAAAAAAAAAAAGAGAGAGTTTATGACTTTTGGAAGAAGGGGCAGGCAACTCAGGAGGACTACAAGGATGCTGTGGAGTTATGCAGGGAGAAAATTAGAAGGGCCAAAGCCCAATTAGAACCTAATCTGGCTACTGCCATAAAAGACAAAAATTTTATAAATATATTAGCAACAAAAAGAGGGCTAAGGAGATCACTTCCCTGCTCCTGCTGGCCACACTATTTCTGATACAAGCCAGGATGCCTTTGGCCTTCTTGGCCACCTGGGCACACTGCTGGCAAAATAAGGTGAAATGATGAAGGCAGAAGTTTTACTGTAGTTTTATTTTGTGTGGCCAAAATAATTTCACATATGCTATCAAAACTGAACAAACAAGCTTCAACAAATGTTTACTCATCAATGGCTACTTTAATTGAGTAAACCTCCTCAAACTCTATGAAACTGTGACCACAGCTTAAAATAGACTAATAATTTGTGGTATTTATGTGGAAGCTGTAAATATTTCTCAAATATTCTTCCTTTTCCTTCTTATGTTAAACCAGAATTCATATATATTTTGAGAAAATTGTCTGTTTCAGATTTGGTGAAAAATAAACAAAATTGGCATATATTTGTCAGGATAATGAAGAGGGGATTGTTAGTATTAAGCACATATCTTTAGATAATAAATTCATTTTTAAGTAGTATGATTTTGTAAATTTTGTTGGTTCCTGTATCTTGCATAAATCAATAACTTACATAAACACTGAGGAATTTATTCAGGTACCCACACATAGGATTTAGTACTACTGATGATGTCCTAAGACATTCTCCTATGTCTTCATCTGCCATTTCAAAAAGGTATGAGTTTTTTGTACATCCTTTACTACCTGTTACTTTGTGGCATTCAGACTGATACCTGTGCTCTAGCTGTCTCCCTTAGCCTCCCTTGTGGCTTCAAACTTAGCTGCCTAAAAGGCATATGAAGTTTTCTGAGACCTTTCCATGTGCCTAGTAGATCTGACACAAGACCTACAGGACACCCACAACATTCTGGAGTGGCAGCTAGAAGCTGGGCGAGATACTGTAGGGCACCTAAAATGACCCCTGAAAACTTTGTTTAGGAAACTGATCAAATCCCACATCCCTATTGCATGGGCATCCACAGGACCTAAAGGTGTCACCATGAAGACATCTCCATTTAGATGTCATAATCTCAACCGCTATCTTAAAGCTTGAAGCTGAATAGGTATATATCACATTATTGCCAGACTGTGCAAGATACAAACTGACATTTCTTTATCTTAGCAAAGCTCCAATCCTTCCAGCATAGAGGAAAAGGTTCACCTCATTGCATTGCCTTGTATTAATAACTGTCCTCATGCCCTGTCGAAAGCCTCCCACAACAGTTTTATTTCTTAATAAGAAAAAAATGACTCCATAAAGTTATAGCTTCTAGCTGGAAAAAAACATCCTTACCATAGGTATTTTGAATAATTTTTGCACGTATTAGGAAATAATTGTAACTTTCTATTAAGTTTTTTAGAATGGTTAAAATTCATGCACTTGATTTCTAAGTTTGTGCTCCAAGATTTCCTTGTTAGGGAATAACCTTAATTCTATACATTTCCATCCATGCTATGACAGGCTGTTGTCAAAGGTGTCACTAAACCCACTTTCCTCTGACACAGAGTTCTAAATGTGTTTCACAATAAGTGATAAGGAAATTGAATTTTAATGTGGTTTGTTTGTTTGTTTGTTTTTATAGAAAAACAATATTCTTACTCGGAATGAAATGGCAAACTCAAGATTTCACTACTGAAAGTACTCAATATTTAATTATGAAATGTTTATAAACAAAAATGCACTTGTAAGACATGTGCTATGTAACAGCAGTTAAACTAATCCAACAATTCAGTTGAATTTGTTGCTAGTAGTGGTGGGATGCAACAACATTTCAGGGCTAACAATTGTATCAGCAGTATTGCATCAGACCCAGAGATTTTTCTGTCTCTCTCTGTCTTTGGAGACAACTGATTTCCCAGGCAGTGTGAGTCACACTGCTCAAGTGTCTGGAGTGCCATGGATAATGTGACATGAGTTTCATGGCAATGTGCTTTTCAAGCCAGGACCCCTGTGGCTCTCAGAGCAGTCCAATTTCAGCTAAACTTCCAGCCTTATGCGCTTTCCAGGTTCCCTACTTCCTTAGCAATCTCTGTAACAACATAAAGGGCAGCTACAGACTACAGAAGCTGTAGTTCTGTGCTCTGCACCCACAAAAGCTGACAAATGGCAGAAAGTTCCAACTACTATATAATTTTTTGGGTTTTTTTGTTTGCTTGTTTTTTGTTTTTTTTTTTTTTCTGGGAAATTTCAAGGAGTCATAATTGACAAAAGTTGCTTTATGCTATTGAAAATTATGCTGGTTAACTTTAGAGGTGACTAGAAAGGTTCATGGAAGGTTAAAAGTTCTTGCTGATCCTCTCTATTTTCAGAGAGAACTTGTCTTTGAACTTCTGTGTGGTAGAACTTGATAGGCTGTCTTTTTCAGGAAAGTTTCACAAGGCTTTTGGGAGTCATTCCAGCTAAAAGAATGACATTCAAAAATTGGCAAATTCTCTCTGGCCCTATATACATAATGCTTTAAAAAGAGCTAATTCTCAGTGAAATTACCGGATGCCAAAGGATTTTGCACTTCAGAAGTTTAAGACTTTTCTTGACTTGGAGGAATATATAGTTTGTCCTAGAGGGAAGAGGTTTAATCCATACTGTTAATCATACCATGCTTTTAATTGTTTAAAATTATACATGCAAACCATAGAAAGGCATAGCATAATGAATTTAAAAACTCAAATTTGGACATAGTTCATCTTCAAGACTGAGATGCAATCTAGCTATATAATTCAGACCTCTGCTTCCTCCACAGTGCCCAAATTTTAAACAGTATAAAGGATGTCTTGTGTACACTTTTTAATGTAAATCCTGTTGTGTCTGCTGGTATCCTACCCTTCTGCTGATATATTGTTCTAGTTTTGCCATTGAAATCTCTAAAAAGAGGTGGTGTTCGTGCTGTCTTGATAAAATATCAAGCATACTGTGTGCACTTACACCCTGAGGTAAAGATTTCTGTCCAACTTCCTTCTTCAGCAATCATTATTTTCATTTCTAGCACTGCGTCCAATCAAAAGCCAGACACCTGTTTTTCAGCTTCTCTTCATCTAGCTTATAACTACTCTGAAATAATTTGCAATCTATGGCATATCATCTTAAACTGTGAGGTAAGTAATTAGCAATTCTAAATAGAAAAGGAACTGGAAGCAGAAAGCTACCCTCCTACAATAAATATGCCTGACAATTTGTGAAATCCAGGGCGTATAGCACTTATGGGTAAATGTGGTGAAAAGGCAGAATATGTACATTTGACATTTGGAACAAAACCCATCTCATTATCAAGGCAGTCAACAACCCATAATTCTGATACTCAGACCATCATACAATGAGTGAGGTTATTTACTGAGTTCATTAAGACATCAGAAATCCCACAGATAGAAAACTACTCTTACAAATACTTCTTAACTCATTAAGTTAATAGCAATATTCCTTTAATCTTGCTGTAAAAGCCAGAATAAATAAAATAGTTGCAGGTCAGATCATAGGAGGAGCTATGTCTCTTGATGATCTCTATTTCTTTTTAATACAGTTAAAAATCTGTTACTTTGAGTTCCTACTGAACAGATGTTTTCAGTGAATGGCTACAATGATGTGCATGATTTATTTCCCTGAAACAAATTCAGGATGCAAGTAATTTTCATCATTTCCTCTAATTTGCATTGTATTACATTTGTCTGTTCTAACATTTTCTAGTCACTAGTGTTCTAAGTGACTGATTTCAGTAGCCTGGTGATGAAGGTAGCTGGCCAAGAATTCCTGCAGGATTTTATGTAAATATTAATGGCCACAGCTGACAGAAGAGCTCTTTACTTCCAGGGCTAACAGGAAGCAAAGCTTCATAAAAAGAAGAATGTTTGGAAAGGTTGCTCTGAGTCTTATTCATTCAAGTTCTGAATATCTCTGAGGGCAGTTATTCTATAACCATTCTGCACAACTTGCTCCAGTGCTTAAACATTCTGTGCAGAGAATTTTTCTCATGTCCAGTCAGGATTTCTCTTGCTGAAGTCTGTGACTATTGCATCTTGCCATTCACTGTGGATGTGCATTGCTGGGGGAAGTCTGGCTCGATCCCCTCTGCCGTCCCCCTTCAGTGGAAGTCTGCAGTAAGATCTCCCTCAGCATTCTTTTCTATAGGCTAAACAATTTAATTTAGCCTCAAACTATGTATTGTTTGCTTCACTGCCTAATCATCATGATGATTAAGTCTGGCTGGCTTTGTAATGTGGGCTGCAGAAGTTCAGGGAAATATCACTTCCCTCAACTTTTCACTATGCTCTTGTTGATAACCCAGTATGGTTATGATAAGGTTCATAAGCTCACTCATGTTCACCTTGTCTGCCAGAACACCTAGCTCCTTTTTTTCATTCTTTCAAGCCTTGTACATCCCCCCCAAATTTCATTTTAGGATGTAACCCTGTTGTCAACATCACATTTCACTGGTATTATGGGAATTCGGAGTTACATAACAGAGCTGGGAAAGTTTAGAGCAGCCCAAGAAGTACAGAGCAGAGTGATCGGGTCAAGGCACCTATTGCTTCTCTTCTATCCCAACAGTCCCATATATGCTGCAAGACCTGGAGCTTTTGCAGAGTTCAGCTGATTGGTAAGGTTAACTCATGCTTTTGCTCCTTCTGATTCATTATTATACGCCCCTTGTTATGGCTGAACATTTATAAAATGGATAAAGTAACTTGTCACAATAAAAGTCACATAACTACTGCTTTTGCATCTCCCCTGACCAAAGGCCTCTTAAAAGAGTTGCAGAGAGAGAATGTCTATATATCTAACCAGTGATTCACCTTTCACTTTAAGGTACAAACACTCTTATTTCAGTCTGCCCACCCTGTGCCTATGACACCAATAACATCAATAAGAATACTTAACAGTAATACAATCCTTGTGTTAGATGTATGAGTCAGCAGCTCAGCTCAGGAACCATAGCTGACTCAATTTCATAGAAGATGATCAATGATGCATGCATGAGTATGCTTTTCAGAGTAAATAAATAAATACATAAATGAAAAGTTCTTAATAGGCAATTCAAATGCTTCTTGCAACACAGCTGCAAATACTGCCAACCAGATGGAAGAAAGGCACAAATGATGTTTTGGACTCCAGAAACTGTGTGTCTGCCAAACAGCCAAATAGACTAGAATAGAATTCCTCTCAGTGACAGGACAAAGAGAAGACAGTATTTGCTGTTGTTGTTGTCGTCACTATAGGCTGCTATGAGCTTATGCCTCTGCCTTCCATTTTGATTCATATAATTCCTGTGTTTTAGCCATTCTACTTTCACAGGATGACACTTCTGGTCATGGGTGATTGTACAATATTAATAAGGCCAAAGAAGTCTGTATGTATTTAGAACATGAGTGCTATCACAGATGTGGGAATTGATTGCTACTCTCTGCCATATGCATCAGCTCATCTTTTTTAGGATAACTATTTAATCTTTTCTTCTGTTCTTTTTCTGACTTTCCCTCAACCCAAGATACAGATTTTCTGTATTAGCTGCAATTGAAGGCTCCCCTCTCACACACATACTGCCCTTGAACAGTTTTATTTCTAGGTCTGTTGTTTTACTATGAAGCCATACACCTAACAGTAAGATAACCTGTGCTCTCATACTGAAGTCTCAGAGGTCAGGATTAATATACCAAATGTGAGGCTTCATTTGGCCTCTCTTTCCAGGCAGTGAGCAAAGTCAGTAGGTACTTTGGTAGCTTGATTTATCTAACTGTCTAAAATAAGTCCAAAGTCTCATGGCCTGTGATTGCTTATTTTTCCTCATTGACTATAAACTAAGCTTAATGTGACTAATCTAGATGCAGATACCTACACAGGAAACACTTATTTACCTGAGATGAAATCCACTCAGCATCTATGACCGCTAGTACATCTAGAGTATAAAATGAGTAAATATAAGAACATAAATTCTCAACAATATTCTTATTTGATGAAAGGGATTGATTCCTGTTGAGATTTTTGTTTTTAAACACTTGTTGGGGAATCTTAAATCTTGACAGTGAAATGCTGAATGGATTGAGATTTTTTCACTGATTTTAAAGGCGTGAAGTTTTAAGTGTCTGATTCTCTTTTAAATAAAAGCTTGCATGGTTGTTTATTGCTGGGCAATGTGGGTGCTTAGTGCTATGTTTGACATTTGGTAACAGCATGAGGCAGTGGAAAATAATGCTCCGGTATTCTCAGGATTTTTTCCCAGGGCGATATGAGGGGTTTTTTTCTGACATACCCCGTAGTTACTCAACCTTGAGATTACTTTCTTGCAAAGATGTAGTGGGCTGACAGTACTGTCTAATTTCAATTTTATTATCTTCCTGTAACTTTTAATGAGAATTTAAACCCTTAAATGTCAGATTTTAGAGTATATTTAGATAAAGTTAATGACCTGGTATGGAGTTATTTTCTGATGAGTATGAGAACTGTGAAGAGCAACTAGTTTGCCCTCTTGCTAGAAAAATTGCTTTTGCAGCTAGGCCTCTAGTTACTTCAAAAGCAAAGAAGGTCCTTTGCAGGCGTATTATTATCACATTCACTGATGGGACAGCAGAATGGTTATGCTTGATGCACCAACTTTACATATGACAAAAGCTGTAATAATTTTGAATGTGCCTGTTTCAAAACCCTAGGCAGGAGATCATCCTGGTTTAATTTAGTTCTATAAGGGAAACAAAGAAAGAATAAGGGCCTGAGGAGTTAAAGGAAGAAGTCTCTAATCTCTCATATCCATGCACATAGGAACTGTGACTGTCTGGCAGACCTACTTAAAGAAACAGAGGTCACAGTCTCACAGTCACATAGTTGTATGACTGCATAATGATAAGCAGTATTAACTGCATTTCAGACCTGTCTTGTTAGACAATTGTATCTACTACAGTTTATTAATCAAGGAAGACTCTGCCGGTAGCTATGTCTGTTGTCATGTATGTCTGTTTTGGCGCAAATCTGCCTGCCACATATGATTGTGTCTCATTTTATATGTATCAGCCAGATGCCACTATTTAAGAAGTTTATGACTGTACTGTATTTAGGGAACTGTTTCCTCAGTCCAGGTTTAGAGACACTGCTTAAGCAGACTCGGGGCATAAAATAAAGCCATTTGTGTTCATTGTTTGAACAGATATAAAACAATTTTAACTTAGATCCAAGCAAATATAAAAATAAGTTATAGCTATCCAATCAACTGAGAAAACCAAAGTGACAAAGGCAAATGATATGTTCACATGTACATCTTAATTCTAGTCCTTTTTCACTTAAAAGTACCTTTTTTTCAGCAATGCTGGAAAGTGTTTCCTTGCCCTTCGGAATCTTAATCTGAAAAGCTTTCTCAGACTGAGTAGAAGCCACTCTGGTTGCACAGCAGTAGCATTCCTTGCACTGAATAGGACACTTATATGGGATGAGTAGATTTTCCATGGAAGTGTCTTCTGTTCTGGGTAAGATTCAAAATTAAAATGCTAAGTAATCTGAGGACAAGACTGTTATGGTGGTGCTTCTTTAAGAAGTTGAAGCTTCACTTATGGAGCCAGATCTAGTGGGCGTGGAATAACACAGGTGATACATGTTTAGTCTGGAGAAAAGGAGGCTCAGGGGGAGACCTTATCACCCTCTACAACTACCTGAAAGGAGGCTGTAGTGAGGTGGGTGTTGGTCTCTTCTCCCTAGTAATGGGTGATAGGACAAGGGGAAATGGTCTGAAGTTGCGCCAGGGCAGGTTTAGGTTGGACATTAGGAAAAATTTTTTCAATGAAAGGCTTGTCAAGCATTGGAATGGGCTGCCCAGGGAAGTGGTCAAGTCCCCATCCCTGGAGGTATTTAAAAGATGGGTAGATGAGGTGCTTTGGGAAATGGTTTAGTGGTGGGATGCAGTGTTAGGTTAATGGTTGGACTTGATGATCTTAAAGGTCTTTTCCAACCTAAATGATTCTATGATTCTATGAGGCACCTGGGCCCAGCCTTGGGTTCACTCCCCCAGCCCAGCTCTGCTGTCCAAAGATGGCTCCTTCAGAATGACTACAAGACAATGCTGCAGCTGTTTCTTATCACCAAGGGAAACTTCGCTCCCTTACAGGAAGTCCTTCTGGCTCTGGCATTCCTGCTGCCAGCCACTTCTGCAGTTGGCCCTTCTTGCCTTCCATGCCAGATTATTCTTCAGTCACAAATTACCACTGCTGAGCAGTTACAGTCTGAATTTCACTGCGTCCAAGTAGATGAATGCCTGATTTATAAGTTATAGCGAGGTACAGGGAACTACTGTCCAGCTACAGCTACCAGGCATAACTTCACTTTTTATCACCAGTGAGAGTCATTAGGAAGAAGAACCAAAATTAGTGGTTTGATGTATGTTATTTTAATTTTCAATGAGGTTTCAGTGTTCAATGTTATTTCATATGCTATTTCAAGGGCAATATTAGCTATGTGGGTGTTACTACCCTTCCCAATTTAATTCCATGTGCTTTTCTTGAAAAGAAAATAGAACAGGGTTATTTCTGCTGTAGAGGATACAATAAGGAGAATACTAAAAATGAGCACACACCCACCCACGACCAGTCCCTTCAAATTGTTACAGTCATAGTACATTGGATCTATTTCTTATCAAATATGTATGCGACGCTTTTCTAGAAATACATTCTAACCACATTACAGTACTGGTTGCATTACAGGGATAGAAGTGTTATTTTACAGCCTCTACTTATATAGAAATCAGACTATATGATCTGAAGAAAGCTCTTTTGAGTTTATAAATCACACTTGTGATTTGATATTGCCAGTGGAAAATACATTATTTTCGAAAAGCAAAGAAACATTTTATTTTTAGATGCAGAAGAAAACATGTGAAGTTCCCAGAGAAAACTCTTCTGCAGCTTCTCTGCAGCCTATACTGCAGAGAACACAGCATGGCCAACAGCATGGAGAGATAGAAAATTGCTTTTTTAAAACTATAAAAAGCATAACTATATGAAATGGCATGAGGAGGCCTGGGAGGGCAAAACCCCTCCTGCTGTAGGAGAAGACCAGGTTCGTGACCACCTGAGGAACCTGAATGCACATTAGTCCATGGGACCTGATGAGATGCATCCCAGAGTCCTGAGGGAATTGGCCGATGTAGTCGCCAAGCCACTCTCCATGATATTTGAGAAGTCATGGCAGTCAGGTGAAGTCCCTGGTGACTGGAAGAAGGGCAACGTTGTGCCTATTTTCAAAAAGGGTAGAAAGGAAGACCCTGGGAACTACCGACCTGTCAGCCTCACCTCTGTGCCTGGGAAGATCATGGAGCAGATCCTCCTAGAAGCTATGCTAAAGCACATGGAGGCCAGGGAGATAATTCGAGATAGCCAGCATGGCTTCACCAAGGGCAAGTCCTGCCTGACGAACCTGGTGACTTTCTATGACGGTGTGACGTCAATGGTGGATAAAGGAAAACCAATGGACGTCATCTATCTGGACTTCTGCAAGGCCTTTGACACGGTCCCCCACAACATCCTTCTCTCTAAATTGGAGAGCTATGGATTTGATGGGTGGACTGTTCGGTGGATAAGGAACTGGCTGGATGGTCGCATCCAGAGGGTAGTGGTCAACGGCGCAATGTCCGGATGGAGACCGGTGACGAGTGGTGTCCCTCAGGGGTCCGTACTGGGACCGGTGCTGTTCAACATCTTCATCAATGACTTGGACAGTGAGATCGAGTGCACTCTCAGCAAGTTTGCAGATGACACCAAGCTGAGTGGTACAGTTGACACACCAGAAGGACGGGATGTCATCCAGAGGGACCTGGACAGGCTGGAGAGGTGGGCCTGTGTAAACCTCATGAGGTTCAACAAGGCCAAGTGCAAGGTCCTGCACCTGGGACGGGGTAACCCCCAGTATCAATACAGGCTGGGGGGAGAAAGGATTGAGAGCAGCCCTGCCGAAAGGGACTTGGGGGTGCTGGTGGATAAAAAGCTGGACATGAGCTGGCAATGTGCCCTGGCAGCCCAGAAGGCCAACCGTACTCTGGGCTGCATCAGGAGAAGCGTGGCCAGCAGGTCGAGGGAGGTGATTCTGCCCCTCTACTCAGCTCTGGTGAGACCTCACCTGGAGTACTACGTCCAGCTCTGGAGCCCTCAGCACAAGAAGGACATGGAACTGTTGGAGCGGGTCCAGAAGAGGGCTACTAAAATGATCCGAGGGCTGGAGCACCTCTCCTATGAGGACAGGCTGAGAGAGTTGGGCTTGTTCAGTCTAGAGAAAAGAAGGCTGTGGGGAGACCTGATTGCGGCCTTTCAATACCTAAAGGGGGCCTATAGGAAAGAGGGGGAAAATCTTTTTAGTAGGGCCAGCTGCATTAGGACAAGGGGTAATGGTTTTAAACTAAATCAGGGTAGGTTTAGGCTAGATATAAGGAAGAAATTCTTTACAATGAGGGTGGTAAACCACTGGAACAGGTTGCCCAGAGAGGTAGTGGAGGCCCCATCCCTGGAAACATTCAAGGCCAGGTTGGATGGGGCTCTGAGCAGCCTGATCTAGTTAGCAGTGTCCCTGCTGACTGCAGGGGGGTTGGACTCGATGACCTCTAGTGGTCCCTTCCAACCCAAAACATTGTATGATTCTATGATTCTATGAAATGCATTGTTGCAAACAGTGCAACCATAAGCAACTCCTCAACATATACAGAGTTGCGAGACAGAATAACCAAAATGGATGATATCAGAGATAAGTTGTCAAATGAAATTTTTATGAGTGATTTTTGGCTGGTTTTATTTTCAGTATCTAAATGTGGTGGTTTGACCTTGGCGGGCCGCCAGGTGGCCACCAAGCCACTCTACCACTCCCTCTCCTTAACAGCACAGGGGGATAAAATATGAATAAAAGCTCATGAGTCAAGACAAGGACAGGGAGATCACTTGCCAATTACCATCATGAGCAAAATGGAATCAACATACGGAAATTAATTTAGTTGCAAATTAATAACAGAGTAGGATAATGAGAAATAAGAACAAAACTAAAAGCATCTTTCCCCCACTCCTCCCTTTTTCCCAGGCTCAACTTCAGTCCCAACTCTGCTGCCTCCTCCCCCAAAATGGTACAGAGAAATAGGGTATGGAGTTTTTGGTCAGTTCATAACATTTTATCTCTGCTGCTCCTTCCTTCTCACAATCTTCCTCTGTTCCAGCATGGGGTCCCTTGAGATACAGTCATTCATTAACTTCTCCAGTGTGGGTCTTTCCCATGGGCTGCAGTTCTTTATGAACTGCTCCAGCATGGGTCCTTTCCATGGGGTGCAGTTCTTCAAGAATGGGCTGCTCCAGAGTGGGTCCCCAAACAGGGTCACAGGTTTTGCCAGAAGACCTGCTCTAACATACAGCCCTCTCCACAGGCTGTTGTTCCTGCCAGAAGCCTGCTCTGATGTGGAGTCCTCCACAGCCTGCAGTGTGGATATCTGCTCCACCATGGTGCTCCATGGGCTGCAGGGGGACAGCCTGCCTCACCATGGTCTTCATCACAGGCTGCAGGGGAATCTCTGCTCCAGTGCCTGGAGCACCTCCTCCCCCTCCTTCTTCACTGACCTTGGTATCTACAGAGTTGTTTCTCTCACATATTCTCACTTCTCTCTCCCAGATGCTGTTGCACAGCAGTTTTTACCCTTTCTTAGATATGTTATCGCAGAGGCACTACCAACACCAGTGGTTGGTTCAGTTTTGGCCAGTGGCAGGTCTGTCTTGGAGTCAGCTGAAACTGGCTCTATCAGACATGGAGGCAGCTTCTTGTGTCTTTTTAAAGAAGCCACTCCTGCAGCCTCTGCCACTACTGAAACCTTGCCATATAAACCAAATACACTAAAACAAATTGTGCTTTTCTGAACATATGTTATTTTGATATTTGAGTGCTAATGTGTCATTCAGTATCATGAATTACTGAGAGAGCTGGAACTATTTAGCGTAGAAAAAAGAATGTACAGGGGTGATATGTACAATGTGTACAATATGTGCGATGTGTACAATGGGTACAAATACCTGATGGGAGGATGTAAAGAGGACAGAGCACCACTTTTCAGTGGTGTCCAGTGTCAGGACCAGAGGCAATGGGCACAAACTGAAAGACAAGGAGGTTCCTTCTGAACATCAGGAAACACTTTTTTATTGTGAGGATGACTGAGCACTGGCACAGGTTGCTCAGAGTGGTTGTGGAGTCTCCCTCCTTGTGGGTATTCAAAAGCTATCTGGACACAGACATGGGCAACTGGTTCTAGGTGGCCCTGCTTGAGCAGGATGGTTGGACCAGATGTTCTCCAGAGGTCCCTTCCAACCTCAACCATTCTGTAATTCTGTGATTCTGTGAATTGTAAAAAATAAATCAACTCTTAGCCAGAGAAGTGATCAAACGAAAGAAAGCTTTATGGTGTATCTGCATTCCTCCTAGAAAAGTTTACTCCTTGTGACAAAAATTGTTTAAGTTGGAATTAGCTCTTAACAGTCTTTTCCTTATAGTAAGAATAATTATTAGAATATAATTCTAAAATACTATTTGATGATAAATATATTGCATGAAAGAGAAGGAGGTATAATCAATCAAAAGTGTAACTACTTTTATTTATTTAGGGTATTTAGAAGAGCACTAGTGAGAAAATTATACTATAAATTAAAAGCTTAATTTTAAAATTATACTAAGATCAATTACATTAATGTCCTCATAAGATTTTTACTAAACCATTAAATATCCTTATTTTTTTTTCTTGACTGTAAAGCTTTCATCTTTTATATCAGCATGGAGGTACAGCAGAAATGTCCTCATTTCTGTAAATATTCTGGATGTATTACTCAACATCCTCTTTTTATGTCCTTGAGTTCCAGATGCTGTGATTATTACAACTACTCCTTCCCTGTTTCTATTGCAGTAATTACTGAAACATTAAAGCCTATATACCTATACACACCACCTCTCGCTATATGAGTATATACTACATTATCCAATGCTGTAGATGTGGGCTTTTTTCGTATACTCACCCTACATAGTTCCATTGTGTTTTCTTATAAAATGCCTTGAGTTGACAGTAGACATGAACGGAGTTTGAAGCTACCAGAGTTTATAACTATAGCCAATACATAACTTGGAATTTCAGACCTGCTCTGACTTTTACACAAGTACAAAAAGTAGGAAATCCCAGTATTGGTTAATGTATATTCTTATTCTCATTGTGTTACACTGTTGCAGTAGCCAAACTACTCTATAGATAATCTTCAGAGTTACTGACTTGTTCTACATTACCCAAAAGTTTAAAAAGACTCATAGATTTCTCCCTTCGTAGAGGCATTTGAGGGCCTACAGTAAGTAAATTCATATTACATAATTCCAGGATATGTGTGTGTTTTCTAGCTGGGGAAGCTCAGCTGCTATCTGTTCTGGGAGGAAGTAACTACTGAAAAGCAAGTAAGATCTCTTAGATTTCTTAGTTCAGTGCATTCAGGTACATGTTAAAGGCAAAATTATCATGTTCTTTTGCAACAGTTTATTGATACAGAGCTTTAAAGTTAAGATTTCTATTAAAATAAAAACTCTGAATGCTTTTCTCACACTTCTGAATAAAGAAGTTATAAAAAGCACACTCAAAACCCAATGTCATAGCAGAAAATCTATATGAGCTTTTTTGGTAACTCTTCACTTCAGAGAAGTTTGAAAGTTTAACACAGTAGAAGTCTTCATAGGGCAGAAATATGAATAATGATCTCATATTGAAGTACTGTTAGAAGACACTGATCCATCAGGAGAAATAAGCAGCAAGGACTAGATTCTCTTTACGGATAAACTCTGAAGAAGCCTAATATGAAATTGTCACAGTGATAACTATGGTGTATAACCTCACATTTGAATTAGTTGTGCTATCACAGGAAAGAAAGACAGTAAATGCAGTGTCATTTTCACAAAGGTCTTTAGAAGAAATGTTTAGGAATGCAGACACTGGTTTGACTGCATTTGACTTTTGTACCAAGCAAGGCAGTCAGAACTATAATAAAGAATAGAATTAAGTGAATGTATGATATTATGATGAAAAGTCAATACAGCTTTTGTAGAATAAAGTCACACCCTATAAATTTTGAAGAGGTCTTTAGTGATGTCAATGAACTTGTCAGTAAGGTTCATAACAGTATATAATGGCTTCCAAAAAGCTTCTAACAGGTTTTTTTGGGGAAAGTGGAAAAGTCCTGTAACAGATAAATAGTTGACTGAAAGACTGGAAACAAATGTAGGAGAAATGATCAATTTCTGTAACGGATGGAAGGTAATGATAAGAATCCCACAGGGGTTTGTATTGGACGTGTGCTGCTCATTGTATTCATGAATTGTCCAGATCAGGTGTGAGAAGTGACTGATAATGCTAGCTGATGAGACATAATTATTCAAGCTACTCAAAAGTAATACAGATTGTGAATATCTGAGATATCATATCATGAGTCTGACTATGAGATAAATTTTAAAATATAATAACTGTAATGTTCATAAATAAAAACAAGTGTATACAGAGAAATGTAATCCTAACTGAAGATATACCAGAGTGAACTCAAAATTAGCAACTACCTTGCAGGTACTCCATGCTCATGACATTGAGCCCTTCTGAAAACGTCATTCAACAATGCTCTAACATGTAAGTTGAACTTTAGCAATTACGAGAAAAGGAATAGAAATCAAAACCCACTCATGTTGTGAATATTGGTGTGTAGTTGTAGTCAGACTGTCCAAAAAAAAAAGATAGAGGAAGAAAGTATGAATGGAAGGGCAATGAAGATGACCAAAGAAAGATTTTTACTAAGTAAACCATCACACAAAATATAATCAATACACACTGGCATATATATGATATCATGATAAAAAGCCAATGCTTTTACAGTAAGTACAGAAACATTTACTTTAGACCAGGACTTTTTGGCATGAAAAACAGAAACATAGGAGGGATAGAAGAGAGATAGATAATTAAGGATATAGAAAAAAATATGTAGGGTTATGTTGGTAACCATTTCTCATGTTACAAGACATAAAGAGCACTTAATTTCTTTAAAAAATTTAAAATACATAAAACAAAAATGAACATTTTTTCACATAATGCACACTTGCATTCTGTATCTCACTGTGGTAGGATGGCTTTTATGACAAAAATAAATAATACAGGACAATACTATATTAAGTCACTGAAGTCATGGAGAACTATTAAAGCATGGCCATGCAGACACAACCTCTAGTTGAGGGAGGACATATGCTACAGATTGGTGCAAGCTGATGTGACAGGCAAGTAGTAACAGCACAGAGGACTTGTCCTGTTTCTCAGACTAGAACTGGACAACCAAGGAGTGTGACTTTCTCTTGTGTGTTCAAGGAACACCCAAGAATCTTCACTTCCAGCAGGAATGGATGCATGTGCTCTTAATTGGTTAACACTTTTTTTTCTGGCTACTGCTGACATTTTTGTAAAACAATTAGTGGGCCAGTATCTTGACAAGACAGGAAGTTCAGGGGACTGCCATATGCTGAATGAGATCATGTAGTCTCCCACTGTTTTATATTGTACGTGAACTCAATAATAATTTTGTTTTGCGTATCAAGGTGACCTTGTTTGTCAAAATGCAGTACTAAATGGGAGAGATAATATGGTGGAGCAGTGATTGGCTAAAAGTATGAACCACAACAGGATGCATTAAGAGAATAGAAGACCTCTTGTCCTTACAAAGGGAACTATATTTGTCATTGAGGCACTGAGCCATAGAGAATTCTTTTCCTTAAGCAAAGCTTACACGCACTCACTCACAACAAAACCTAAGGTTTTGCTTTGTACACCAGAATTATAAAAGGAAAGAAATATGTTTTTCAGTGCATTCATGTTAAGTAGTCAGCAACTTGTGCATACGTTCTTTACTACATTTCTGGCGTTGGCTTTGTTTATCATGCGCTATTACTTCAGTTGTGTATAACTCCATATAATATATGGAATGCCATATCCATATAAAAAGTAAGTAAATGTGTTAGGTTGACATAGAGAGTTGTAGCTTAAATGAAAAATATGTTCTGATACTTAGATGCATATTCTAAGTTTTCTGTTTATGATACATTTTAACATATGAAAAGACAAATTAGAAAGAGAAACAGTTCCATTGCATACAAGTATTTCCATAAATGTCTCACCAGAAAATAATCCAATTCTACCATTAAAATAACTGGTTTAACAAAAGGCAATGTTGCACAACATAAAAGGAAGTTGAGAAGGAAATATGAGCATCACTAAAATATTTAGGTTAGATTTAAAATTTGCATTCCTGGAACTATTAATGCCGTACTGAAGAACCACATCATTGAAACAAGATGCTAGTGGCAAGATAGTAAGGGGAAAAAAGGCAGTGAAGTAAACAAAATTGACAAAATTAAACTGCTTCAAAAAATGCAAGCCAAAAATTGTAAAGAAGGAAGTAATCCTGCATACAGAAAGCCAGGTCTGCATTTATTTCTGTGCCTGCCCTTAATCTGTCAAAACCTCATTCTTCTTTTGCATTGATAGTGATTGTAGAAGGAGCAAGGAAGTTAAGAGCTGAAAGCATGAGGAATTTTCTTCTGCACATCTTTATTTCAAACCCTGAATAGACACTTGACATCCTGGCAGATCTGATCTTTACACAAACCAAGCATCTGCCAAGGCCTGAAAGACACAATGTATCCAATGTTTGAAAGATCTTTCAAAGCCAGAGCTAGGGTCATTCCAGTTACAGAAAGCAAATACCACTCTCTTATGTGATTAAGACTATCAATTCAAATAATCCTGAGTTTTAGAGAAAACTGTATAAATCCTATATTATTTTGTACTTGGTGATCTCAAGGATAGTTTTGAATTTGTCTAAAAAAAATTCCTTGCTGCATTCAGTAGAAAAAGAACATTGAATTCTAAAATTCTACAACCCTTCATCAGCTGGAGAGCAAAATCGCTTCCTCAGGTTCTGTCTATATGTCTCCCAGTGAAATACTACAATTCTGTATTACACCAAAGAAATTGTTTTAGCACTATGTTTCACAGGATAGATGGGACTTGACACTAATGCTGTGTGCTATCAAAACAACAAAACTGGCTTCTTCTCAGAAACACAAGAGGAAATACACACTGTAATAAAGAAAAGTTGTCTTTGCAGAGAATCTACATCTGTACCCCGAAAGATTACTTCCATCCACACTCCTCTATCTCCCTTTCTCTAACAGATCATGCCAGCCATGAGATCACCTGATTTGCAAGACCACTTTATTCACACCTAAACCCACTGGAACTCAAATTCTAAAGAGTGTCCTGAACAATGTTCAGTTAAAATTCTTTCTCTGAGCAAGCTATAATGTAAATTGGGTGAGGTGGCACTCTTCAGCTTTTGGGGTTATATAAAAGGCTCAGACAGGAGCTGAGCACATGGGAGAAAGTAAGAGAGAAGGGTGAAGAAGAGCACAAGCCTGGCTGGACCCTAGTAGTTAAAGAAGTCATAGGGAGATTTATGGTTTCCACACTGCTCCTAGAACAACAATTTCTTTATTATTTAAATTGAAAAGCAAGCATGTAAATTACAGAAATGGTCTTGAAAGTCTGAATTGGAACCCAGGAGTCATTCATAGTCTACAGGTATTCAGTCCTTTGCTCGATAAATGTTTGAGAGTTCTTCTTCCATATAGTGGCCCAGTTTTACTGGGAGGAATAATGTCTTACTGTTTAAATGCTTACATTCTTTATTAGTTCTGGCTTTGTAGCAATGACATGTTTCTTGTTCCTTTTATCTTCTCACTGGGTTTGAATCAGTACTGTGCCTCTGTAATCTAAGACTGTAGCTTTTAGTAATGCAGCAGTTCCATTACCAACAACTATAATTGGAATTATGTCTCTATCTTTTTAATGGTGTTGTTTTTCTTCCCTGATACTCCTGCAAATCAATATTAATGTGAATATTTAAATCTACAAAATCTGCACTTAGTCTATTTGAAGTATTAGATGAAGCTTGCAAAGCTGTTCTCTTATTCATTTTCTCCTCCCAACCTAGTCAAGTTAAAACCATAGGAAAATGTCAGGTTTGTGATTTATTCTCAAAGCTTTTAGCTTTAATAGCCTGGTACTGTATGTTAAATTATAGTTTTTTGTGAAGTAGTGAACATATATGCTCCTGATGCGCATAGGAAATAAATGCACTATTTGAGTAAATGGCAAATTCTTAGAGTGAGAGAAGGGATGAAAGTTGGAAAAGACATTTAACAGGTACTTTTGCAGGGGGATTTCCCCCCTACCTTTAACATCTCTCTTCTTTCTGGGAAAAAGAAAGAAAAAAAAGAAGCCTAAGGCTTCAAAAAATAAACCCAGCTTTTTCTGAAGCCTCTTTTTCATCTTTCTGTTCCCTTTTCTTATCCCCAGGAAATACATTCATCCTTTAAACATACAGGTGAGAAAATACTGAAATTTATTTCAAAAGCAAACAGTTTATTATTTGAAAGGAATCTTGTCCAGCAAGTTTCTCTGGGCAAGCTATTCTATACACATGTAGCATGGACTTTGTTGCATTTAGTGATGCAGAGATTGCCACAACAAATGGTATGATCAGAAAAATACTTCTGTCATCTGAGAAAGATCTTTATTTTTTGGAGGACATTTGTACTATGCTTATTTAATCAGCACTCCCCATTAACGTCTTTGAGTCTCTCTTCATGGATCTTTTACCCATTTACAGCTAATTCTTATTTGTTATTTATTTGTGATACAAATACTCAAGGGCTCCACTAAAAATTGGGATTTAGTATACGATTAATCCAAAAGAAATCCAAATCCCTCCTCAGAAGATGATAGGACCAATTCCCCAAAACATTATACGTACTATGTTCAACCAGGGGTTTACTTCCCTTAGGCTGAGGGGGATGGCTTATGGGCATTGCTGATCACAGCCAAAATCTCTGAGGGATGCAGACCTGATTTAAGAGTAAGAATGAGAAAGAAAGTGCCGTGCAATGGCCTATAATCTGAGGCTGAAGTTTTTGGCTATACCTCAGCTAGCCCTCATTACTCTGCCCCTTCCAAGTGCCATATTTCCTTTGCACTTGGTATAGTGACTGTGTTGCAGCATGGTGAGAAGACTTAAGGAGCTAAATAAGGAGATGATTATTTATTTTTTCATGCTTCATCTCTTCATCAAATGGTCAGAAAATCACTGGAACTTGCACAAGGAGAGCAGCAGGAGTTTAGGACCAAGAGTGAGAGATGGTCAGTCAATTTCAGCAGTAGGTCTAGCTGTCCAGGCATCAAAGCTGTGACATGAATTTGCACCTGAAATACTGAAAGCATTCAAAGTACTGAAGATCTTGCCATAGAGTCTGACCAGGCAGCTCACAAGAGAAGGATCCAATGACACATCCCCAACTGACTTTAGCCAGTTCCTAGGGAACATCTAGGACACGTTTTAGGGTACTGTTTACAAAGGTCAATTTTAACTCACAGAAATTTATTTCTCATGGATTCTCCTACACATTATGGAAAGAGAAATAAGGGGCAGAAACTGTCCTCCAGAAGCACATTTGGAACAACTAAAGTAAGTTTCTAACTGGGCTTTCTATCAGTTTTTATTGATATGTGTAATTAGACTTATTTACCTTATCTGGAGTATAGCAAGGAGAACAACGAATGTTAATACTAACAGTGGGCCCCCAGAAAGTTTTGAGCCATAGCAAGAGAAAAGAAAATACTTAGAGACAAGTAACTCAGTTAAAATATCAGGAGAGTCAAGGCTAAAGAAGAAGGACATTAACATTTTCTTTTGCAGAAAAGATATTAAAGGGAAGCCTTAAACCAGAGGAGAATTAGAAAGATTCTGGACATCTAGCACCTGTTGACCAAAATTGTTTCCAAGGTATGAAGAAGCTGAGTCATTGAAATGTCTGTAAGTTTTCTTGGTTTTGCTGACATCTCTACAAAGTTATTTTGTAAGCAAAACTAGCTATGCTCAAATACCTTTGTGCTCTATGATGTATTCACCACATGCCTTGGAAGATGTAACTTGTACCTGTCTCCTCAAGACTAGTACCTCCTCTGAGCTTTTGGAGGAACACTCTGGAAAACTAAAGATGTTTGAGAGATGTCATTAGCATAGTATCCTAACTTCTTGCTAATCTCCGTAAGGCGAGGACATGTGAGTTTCTGTGCTATGTGAGTTTTGAGAAGTATTCAGTAAAAGAAACTCAAGCACATCTATGACACTTCTCTTCCCCCTAATGCCTGGTTTCTAGGTAACACAGTTTGTAACTCAGCAGAGCAGTACAAAGGGAGATAGTTCAGTATGTATGAAATACCCTGCTTATTTGCTTTCTCCACACAGTTGCAAGGACAGGATATGACGGAAGATTCCTTGGCCTCCTCTCCTTCATGCATGATCTCCTAAGTGATGGACAGATACAATGCAATGGAAACAGCCAGAGAATATCCATGGAGAACATATTCACCTTTGAGGTTAGCTACAAGAACTATAATCTAGGTCTTGGATTTAATATAGTTAGCTACTTTGTAGGAATATCAATTGTACAAAAGCTACTTTTCCTTTATTTCAAAGAGCATTTTATATTTCTGAACTGTAATTGAAAGTATACAGTTTGCGTGTAGAGTCTTTTCTATTCTACCCTGTCCTATTGACAGTCTGTTTTCTATTAGAGTCTGAAGTGCATCATTGCATTTAACTGTCGCTGTTTGTTACAGATAGTAGGGTCTGGAAAGAATAGAAGTATACAGGTAGTAGCTGATAAAGTATATAATTAGCTTACTTCCTGAGATTCAAAGGTTAGTAAACTTGCTTTCTGTTCTCTTGGAGGATGCAAAATATGTTTCATCTTATTTCAGTGGTTCAGTAACAATGCCTATCACTTCTATTTTTATTTATTAATGTATCACAAAGTGGCAAGATTTTTTAAGTTACATGTCATGCAAAACGTATCAAAAAAGTGCAATGATAAGAAATAAAGCTCTGCTTCCCTAGAAGACTATGAAGCTGTGCATTTATTTGTCCAGGTAAGATTAAAAAATAATGGACAGCAATCCTTGGGTTTGTGAAATCCTAAGTATTTTCAAGTATTCTGTAGGGGGCAGCAGAATCTAAACAAAATATATATTAAAGTTGGGAGGTAGGGGGAACAGAAACACTGAATTGCCTGCTTTTCACTGTATGTGGGTAGGTAGCAATGTACCTGAATTGTTACAAAATTAGCAACATTCCCTAATTATTATACTTTACATTAACGAACACGGGCTGCATGCATTTCGTTTTATCTAATATCTTATTTTATATACAGAACTACTGAAGCTGAACAAAATCAGTAAGATAATATTAACACACAAATTGTTTTCTCCTCCCCTTGGGCATAAAAAATGCAATTTACAAGGAAAATGCAATTATATATAAATATTTATGAAACCAAAAAAAGTCAAACAACATCAGCGGGGTTTTGTATATGTGTGAGGTTGCAAAAATAATACCAAGTTAGACTATTTGATTAATTATTAACATTTCCACTGCATTCCAATGGGGAATTTATTCTGGAAAAGGAACATTTTGCTATTTGTTATTGCCCATAATTAATTTTTAAGTTGCAAGCTAGAGCACGAGTAAAAGAAATTTAGTTTTTAATTAACCAATAATACAGATCAGTTCTACTTTTTCTGTCATGAAAATAGTGGAATTAAAGGTACAATACAAGGACACATCCTTCTTTCCCCCACCCTGCACAGTAAGGTTTTGGTATAAAGAAATTAAGAAAGCTGTGAAGATAAATTATCTTCTTCATTATTCTGTGGGGAGAATCCACTCTGGTCATAGGTTTAAATGATATGACTCTAAGTAAAGGGTAACATTTTTCATTTAACAAGATATCTGGATCAACCCTATTTAATTATGTGACCTGAAAACTGTAGAATACATTATCTTTCACTCTTACAGCTGTGGATCTTTGACAAAATATTTTGACTGCGTAGCTGAAGATAATTAAGTGTAAGTAGTATCTGCGGTTCATATCCTTCTGTTTTAGTCTTAATACATCACTTTGCAGAGTTTTTTGCAAAGTAGTGTATTAGACATTCATTGTTCAAGTTTTCTGGTTTTTATTTGTTTATTTCTGAATCACTTAAGTTGATAAGAGACTTCTGAAAATCCTAATGAGAAACTGATAAAATTATAAAAACTACCACAATTTAACAGCAGCAGCAGCAAAACCAAACTTGTACACAGTAAAATATTATCAAAGTGACACAGTAAGCTACAAGACAGTTTACTGACACTTATTAAAGCATATGAATCAGTGCATTATAATGGAGATTTCAACACCGCAACATAGCACAAACATCACACTTAATCGTAAATTAAAACAAAAATGTTAAGCAGTGATCTACTTATAAAATGACAAACAATACCGAGCATGCAGAAGGAAGCAGGTATAAATGCTTATATCTCAATTTAAGAATCTGACGCAGAGAAGACTGCTAAAATGCCTTCCTACGCTTACTGTAATATGAAATTATTTCACTGAAGCCCAATAACTTTCTTTTTATCACACTGCTGAGGTTTGAAATAGAACATTAAGCTGCCTTGCATTGCAGTCATTTTATAGTTCAAGGCAGTGACAGCAAACTTCAGAGCATTTGTAGAATCCGTTAGCATAATCATCACAGCAGATTTTAGCTTTCCTTACAGAGCAGGTATTTACCCAGCCAGAAACGAACCTTGAAAGGAATGAATAGAATGAAACAATTCCAGAGAGCAAAGATAACATTTTTCTCCCTCCATATCTTACATAAGACCAGGCAGATATAGCCATTGTAGGCCCAAATATGTTTTCAGTGGGTGTTTGCTGTGGGCAGAGTAGAGTACTGAGCCTCTATTATAGCCTACTATTCATTAATGAGAATGGACACAAATTCTTCTCCTCATTCCCAAAATGTCACATTGTCTAAACTGTCAAACTTACATGATAAGTACCTTATTCAAGGACGAACCTGTGTCTTAGATAAAATTATAATTTTAAAGTGTTACCCAAGCTTTCCAGTACAGAAAGATCTGAATTTTATTTAAATTACTGAATTAGGTACCCAGCCATGCTTAAAAAAGTATTCTTTATTTACATGGAGCATTCTATTCAGAATTCAAGATCAAGATAAATATGTAAATGGGACAAATGGGACTTTTCTAATCTCTAAAATTATTTCTTTTTTGTTTTGTCCCCCAGTAGATACTGGAGATTGCTGAAGGGCTGGACAACCTATTTCAAAAAAATTAAAGACTCGGTAGAAAGATGATGATGAGGAGGAGGAGGAGGAGGAGAATGTTGTTGTTCTTGCTACCATCAGCTTTTTTCTTTTGGACTTTTAATTCTTTTGTCTGGTATGTAAATCCTGTAAAACTCTGATCTAAGAAAAATACGACTTTTGCAGTTTGTAGATTTTAAGGACTGAAAGGGACTAAATGGTCATCAGCACTAATGTCATGCTAAACACATTTCAAAATCAAATTAGCAGAAAGGTATTCTAATAGATCAGCCTCCCCAGTTAAGAACTCAACTTCCTTCTGCTGTGTGCACAGGAAGGCCTTAATCTTTCAACTCCAGAGAGAACACATTCATACTCTAATGTGAAAGAAACACAGTAAATTTTCTTCTGGTCACCAAACTTCCTCATCTTCTAATAATCACATAGTAGCATTTATGTATGGCTGATAGCAACAAGGCTCACTCTACCTATCTCAGAAAGCCATAAACAAGGAGGAACTCTACAAACTGGTCACATAGAGGAGACACTTTGGCTCCATTAAGGGCTTCTTTACTCCATTGTCGGATAGCACTGGGGTAATCATCAAAATTTCCAAGTCTAATCTTACTGTCCTTGTTGCCTCACTTGCTTTCACAGGAAGGAAAGGACACATGGCTTAACCATCACTTGTACAACCTAGCATGATCATTGGAGCCACATGGACATCAGGAGCTCTGGCTTAAATGTGTGTGATTTTGGTAAGTCTAAAGCCTAACTACAACTTTTGGGTAATGATCGCTCATGAAGGGCAAGGATCCTTGTAGTATTTACATATGGAAATGGTAAATTGTACATGATAACATATCAAATTTTTTCATCTTTTTACAACACCCATGTGTAACAACAAGACTATAAGGAGTCTAAATATTCTATATATGCAGCAGGCAATGAATAAGACTGCTCCAAAGATCTACTATTAAGAATCTTTATAGTTTCATTTTTTTCATTCCTTGTACACTTTTAACAAATTTTAACAGAGTTCAGTGACAAATAATCTGAATTATATTTCTGAACACTTTACATTCATACATTTTATGAACAAAAATAATAAAAAACTGTTCCTCAAACACAGGATCGGTTATCCCAAGTCAAACTTAGCTTAACAGACTATTTCCAGTGCTAGCTAATAGTAGAACAGTGATAGAAAAAGACCTCACCTCTTAAAGGGTATGCATTGGCCAAAAGCATCTGAAGGTTTTCAAATAACTTTTGGTTTATAAATTGCCTGCAAACAGTTCATGGAATGTAGCCAGCCTGGCATGACTAGTCATAGTCTATATTGCTGATACATGAGATTTAGTTTACACTTTTTCTAATGGTTTTTCTGTTTTTAATCTGTTTGTTTGTTTAGAAGATTCTTATCTCCTTTGTGTAGCAATAAAGGGTAAAAATATATCTCTATGATTTTTATTTTTCTGAAGCCGTTATATTTTCAGCACAAGGTCTACTGACCTTAAGATCATTAAATATCTCTTTCTTCTCTTGTGCTGTGTTCCAGGAAATGAGTCAAATGCTTAAACCTCACCATGTGCCCCTGGTTATCTGCTCTTGTACTTTAAGCTAAGCACATGCTTATCTGCCTCACTGCATCAGGGGCAAAGTGCTTAGCTCTAAGCAACTGCTGACATCCTTTGTATGTAACATAGTATTGAAGCAATGTATTCTTTTGGACTGGACCTCACTTCAAACTGTCAAAACAAATAAGCAAGAATAATTTGTTAAAATTATTTTTTATTGTACACAGGTATGATCCTGCATTTGATATATGGTTATACAGTATTTTATATTCTTATATTCTTTATATATATTCTTTCTGATATATTGCTGAGGGCCAAAATATCTCTTTCAACAGATATTAAAAAGACAGTTAAAAGAATGTGCCAAGGTATTTGGGAAAAGAAAACACAAAGGATAAAAATGTACGGAAAGTTAAGAAAGCAAACATATGTAAGGTCTTTAAAATTATTCTTCATCCATCTTGAGAGCACATAGGAGGTATTAGAGAATTCTTCCAGCTGGTTTTTTAAATTAAATTATTAGCAAGTTTGTATGCATAAGGATCTGGAAATGTCAATAATGACATGGGAGAAGGGGTGTAGTAGTGTCTTCAGAACAAACCTACATAAACCTTACTGGAGGTATCTTTCTGCCTCTGGAATAAACTATGGTTTAATAAAATAATCAAAGATTCTTTCTATGTCCAACTTACTTTCATTTGATATCTTCCTTTTCAATCTGTACTGATGGTTCATAGAATTATTGAAATCCAAGCCTGCAAAATAGGACTAAAAATGAGTCAAGTACATTTGGGGGTGGTGGTGGGGGGAGGAACATTGCTGCCATTCTATCCTTTTGTCAACCTTTGAAGATGTATTTGGGAGAAACACAGATAAATGAAGAAAATGTTAAGATAGAAATGGAAGCTCAGGTTGGGTTGCAATTGCACATCTAGAAGGTCCTTCACAAGTAGAACCTGAGTTTTGAAACAATAAAATTTGGGGTTTTTTTAACTGTCTACTGGCCTGACTCAACATCTATATCTAGTCAGGGGACAAGGAGAGCTTTAGGTGCTGCTGTGGGGTTTGGGTTTTTTTTTCCTTACTCATATATGCATTTCTATTCAGAGAAGTAATAAGTTTACACCTCTTTTTTCCCCTGCATCTTTCACTTAATTAAAAAGGTTGCAAGGTGGTTCTCTACTGATCAAGTGTTGCCTTGCAGGTATCTTTTTGCACAGGGGTTGTTGCTGCTATTACTGTTCTTCTGTCTGCCCAGGACTAAAATACAACAAAAGAAACACAAATGAGACACATGGGTCTTATGAAAGCTATATTCAATCCCTTAAGAGCCATAATTTGAGCACTATTGTCTTAGAACATCTTTATCTGAGGCCATAAGTTTTCTGCATCTTGTTAGGACAGAGTATGCATTAAACAGTGTTCTGCTTTGTACTTTCACTACAATATCCAAATTCTTGAAATAGAAATTCTTGACCTAGAAATAGTAACAAACAGAAATAAAACCAGACATGGATTTTTAACACTTCTTGACTTTTCAATTAACTAACTTGTTTTATGGCAAGGAATGACTTCATTGTGAACCTCTAACTTTAGTTGGGAAGACTTGTTTGCAAAATAGGTAGAAAATGCACCAAATGGGAGAAATCTCTTTTGGTTAGCCTGCACATAAAGCAGCAGCACATATGTCAGCATAAGGACACATTCACAGTGACATTTTCTTCCAGATTTTCAAAAGAATTTACTTCAAAGTAATATGTTTGTGATTTTAGAAAGCAAGATGTTGTATATATATTTAAGCTAATGTCCTTTTTAAAACACTGTCTTACTTCTCTGAGGAGAAGTATCAGGTATTGTGGCTTTGACAGATGGCTTTGAAAGAAAGAAGAAAATTATTAGACTATACTTATCTAAGTTTATTTTACTTATCTTTACTTCATATACATCCCAGATGTATACATGACAGATTAAACTATGAACATATATATATTTAAGCTAAATTGAACTGTTTTCCAAAGAGAAAATCAATTTAACATATGGACATAAAATCAGCTTTATGGTTCAGAGCAACGTCTGTCTAGCCTAGTATGTTGTCTCCAGCACTGGTTAAATGTGGAGATGTATGGAAGAATAGGAATAAGGTAAGGCTATATAACACTCCTTCTAAGCAGTTCCCAGTCTCTTTTTTTTTTTTTTTTTTTTTTTCAGTTCAGGGGATTTCTTGAGCCTCAGAAGTTTATCTGCTAAAAATCAATCACTTTGTCGTCCAAGTATGTCTCTATCAAACCTATATAAACTTCCTGCATCCACAGTATTATTTGGCAAGGAATTGCACAGTTTTGTTAGCTGTTGAGTGAAGAACCATAGCTTTTGTTTTTAACCTGAAGTTAAAATTAAGCTATTAAGTCCATGTTTTGGACACCAGTTCCATTAAGAAAGACAATGAATGTCAGTCCCAGTCTGTCTTCTCCAGGTCATTGATGATTTTATAGACCTCCATCATATCTCCCCTTTCCATTTCTTTTCCGGGCTGAGTTCCACTATACTCATTCTTCATACAGAGGCCAATACCAATACATGCTTCTGATGATTCTTGTTGCCTTTCTCCAAATTTACTTTCAAGTTCTCATATAACCTTTTTCAGATAAGAGAACCAGCACTGTATACAGGATTCAGGGAATGAGTGAACCACGAATTTGCTATCATGTTTTCCATTTCATTATCTGTTTCTTTCCTAGTACTTTCTAATATTGTTAATTCTTTTTGATTGCTATTGTGTATTACCAAGACCATCCTATTTCCACAGAGCTAGCTGTAGTAACAGTAGTACCTTACTTCTGAATGGAAACAATCAGTTCAGAGCTCATCACATAAGTAAATAACTTAATTTACTAATAATCTGAAATAATTTTTCCTCTATTTAGATCATTGCATTTATCCAATTTGATTTCATTTGGCATTTCAACTGCCAAATTTCTTGCTAAGTTTCTTCTGAAATTCTTCAGTTTGATCTTGCCCTTATTACTTTGAATAACTTTGTCAGCATCAGCAAACTTTGTTCCCCATGTTGCTTGCCTTTTTTTTCCAAGTTACATAAGGAATGTATTAGCACCAAGATTGTAGCCCAGATCTTCCCAGAACTCCACTGCTGAAATGCCCCTATTACAAGACTGGCCATTATGCCTATTATATTCCTAAAATATTGTATGTATATCTTTTAAACAACTATGACAAACACTTCCTCTTTATCACATGACTGCCTAGTTTCCTTGAAAACCTTGTTGAGGGATTTTGACAAAAGACTGGACATTTAAGTAAACTATATGTGGTGTGTCTTGAGCTAAGGCAGAAAGCAAAAGTCTGAAACTATTCAAATATTCATCTTTTCAAGGACTTCTGTATTTGCTTGATACACTATACAGAATCAAACTACCAAAACTAGAAATGGTTTTAAGTTTTCCAAGACAGAATATTTTTTCACAAGAAGAGAAAAAACTAACCAGGTCATTTTGTGACAACTGCCATTACAGTATCAGGTTATGTCAAAGTTTGTTGTTGATATGTTTGGACTGAGTTTAAAGTTTATTTGGAGTTGGGTTTGGATAAGTGACTAAAGTCTATAAAGATATTTGACTGTATAAACAAGTGAAATCAGAATCAGTTCACAGCTCTATCACTCAGATTTGAAATTAATACCTGTATTTATTTATTATAGCTACATCAGGCAGACTAATCCACAGCACATTATTTGTTTAACTAAAATATTGTTTATTTTTTACTATCTGTGCTTAGGCTATACTAGTGAAAATATTTTGAATTTTAATATAAAACCATGAGAAAAAACTTTGTAAATGGATCAAAAAGTTTGTTCTTTTTGAGTTTATCATGCTCAGTGTTCAGGTTTCTAATGTGTTTGAGATATGGCTCTGAGATCATACAGTATCTCTTTGGGTTTTTTAGTGGGTTTGAAAAGCACAGCTCTTAAATTGGATGGAAGACATTAGAGATGTAGAGACTCTGAGGACCCAAGGGAGATGAATAAGAAATTTCATAAAACTCTTTAAAGTCCGTTTATATGTTAGGCCATGTGGAATTATCCCAAGATCTGGTTTCTAGAACAAATAAACTGGGTTAGTTGCTTTTTCTGAGAATTTTTATTTAATTTTGTTTTCCTACACTGACACAAGAGTTATGCTTCACTTTACATTTGTGGGGTAGGATCAGATCCTAGCTGGAAAACCTCCCTGCTCCAATCTGCCAAATGACTATTCTTTATCCATTTAAGTCCTGCATTAAAAAAAAAAGAAAAATCACTAAACATGTCTACTACACATGAACTCTCCCCATCTTAAATCCTAATTTTTAAATATTTATGAATGCAACAAGAGAAAATAAACAGAAAAAAATACTTTTAAGCATTCCCTGACTGGGTTAGATACCAGATTGTTTTTCTTTAATTCCCACCAATATTGCCCCTTTGTCTTGACTACTAACATTATGGGCATAAGATACAGATATACAACAAAATATACCTTTTATTGTTTTGATCTTATTCCCTTTCTTCACTGCAGTTTTTGGTATTTTGTAATGGCATCTATGTTATGAAAAAATAAGTTTGATGGTTCAGATGTATCCACCAGCACATTTTGTAGTAAGCAAGTTTGGAGACTACTTGTGTTAACTTTCTTATTGTAGTCAGCATATGGAGAACTTGAAAATTTAGTTTAGGTGAGCTAGTCTGTTCTTTCAGTGTGCTTGTCTTTCTATAACTCATTATTGGCAGAAAAATAGATGGTTACCTGCTTTGCAAATGATTGACGCTGTATATGGATTCTAGTGGGGAGGAACATATTTGGTATGAAGGTCAGTTTATTTGGTACTTATGTGGGCGTTCCACACAGAAGAGGAAACTAAAAAAAAAAAACTACAAAGAATTGAAAAAAGCACACAAGATCGTAGCAAATCAGAAACTTGATCCTACCAGACGTTAGCAGCAGTAACACAAATATTTACATATTTACCTAACCTTATGATATGCTAATGGTTTCTGATATCAAATGCAATGGCACCTGACTTCTAAATTACCGGTATTATTTTAGTACCTATGGAACATTTATGAGACATCAATTCTTCTCTGAACTGATACCTTTAGGTCCTTTTAACAAACTCAGTTTTGTCAGGTGTTAAATCTGTTTTTATTGTTGAACGTTCTCCAATATGGAACAATTTCCCTTTCCAAATATTTGATCATGAATCATTCTTTCCCCTACCAAAGTTTCATACAAAGGCAAATCATACAGTACAGTTACAGACCTATCAATCATCTTTCTAGCCTTTTGGTCGCTTTGACTGAAATAAACATCCTGTCAAAACATTTATTTTTAAGCCAAAGTATTTAGCAGGTGTAGGATTTTTTTCTTACAGTTTTGAGTCTCAGGCAGACCATCTGCTATAAAAAGTAATTGTTTTGTTCTGTTATTCGCATTGATGCAAAATATATTTTTAATTTGATATATATGTAAAGCTGTATGTTAGTACTTGTATACATACATACTTTTGTCCACCTGAAACAAAGTTCTAGCTGCAAATAGTTTCCAAGAAATTATGAAAATATGCAATAAATGGGACTGCATCCATCTAAGACCCACCAGACTGCCAGGTCAAATATTTCTCAAACAATTGGAGCAGGCAGAGGGAGAACAGAGAGGGATGGGGCAAGCCCTGTAGAAGCAGGGCCGTGGGATGCTTCCTCTATTTCTTCTTGTGGGTAACAATTGAGCATGCGCTGGTCAGAAGGTAAAATCTCAGCCGACTCACTGAGGGAGGGAGTGCGTGATCAACAAAGGCCCTCACTGCCCCACCAACAACACCACCCCCAAAGATAATTCAAGAACTTTCTAGAATACTTGACTGCACAGAAGTGAGACAGTCACCACCACAAGGTGGTCTTGGACTAATGACACTATATAAGGATAAGTGCGTATGTTTTGTCTTGTCAGCCCATCACCTATGGATCAAGACTCTGGCCCAAGACAACCACACAGGATCCAAAGGAGATGATATCTTTCCACTATACTTTCCTTATTCTCCCTCTTTTTTTTTCCCCCTCTCTCTCCTTTCTTGTTTACCTGTTTCCCTTTCATGGTTGTGACCTAGGTTCAGCCTAAAATTGTTGTTAAAATAAACTTTCATGTGCCAAAGCCTTTTATTCATGAAATTTGTAAATTGTTGTCAATAAATTGTTTTGTACCATTCCTCTGAGTCATTCCCCTGACGCTACCAGCTTTGCAGTCCTGCTGCACAGGGATCGTCTCTCTTGTCGGTGATCCTTTCCAGCGATCACAAAGACCCACCTCCCTCATCACCCACTGAGTGGGACAAGACAGCGCTATAACCCTTCTGTTTCCCCATAATGGAAATGCGCAATTTTTTCTTGCTGGCTAGGCATTTTTATTGCTGTATTATCAAGTGGTGGCTCCAAAGTAACAAGAAGAGTGCCAGGGCAGTGTCTCTTGGAGCCAGAAGAATCTTTAGTTCTTGCATAAGGTAGGCATAGTTTAGCAGAAAAATATTTCTGTACAATTGTCATGGGTGAAGCCTGCCTGAAAGTATCTCTCAGGTAAGTGAGATGTTGACTACACCTGCCCAGCGTAAACTCATAAGATGATTATAGTATGCACTGAGGAATACAAACCAAGCACAGGGAATTGTTGGGGGAGGCTTCCTCAAAACTCTGGACCGCATCTGGCTTCCTCTAATGGTTTGGGTATACACAGAAAGGAAACAAAGAACCACAGATGAATTCTTAATATCTTTACACCCAAGTAACATGCTTAGGACAGTAGATCAAAAGATAATAGCAACCTGGGTAACAGTAGCTAATTGTCTTTTGATTGGGAGAAAATCAAAGAGATAAACCTGGGGTTATGTGATAAATGTGGCTGTTGGCAGTCTATACCAACCAGCTAAGTTAAGAAGTAATAATTAGAGAAAGTGGTGTCCTTTGGGGGAACACCTCTCCATTGCCTGACTCCCTATGGATGGCTAAGCTTGAGGTAGACCCAACACACAGAGAGCTGGTTGCCAGCGGGGCTGTAGTCCCCTCGTCCAGCTAAAGTGAGGTGGGTGAGGAGACCACCCTTCTGGCTTCTCCATAAATATCTTGGTCAGTGTCTACCCATTGACACAGCACATATGTTGGAGCGGGGAGGGTGCATGCCAATGATTAAGCACTTTCTGGGGTCTGGGGATGTGTCCTTGAGACATTTGCCCTGGGTGGCCATTTGGGTGACAGGCAGGGATGAGGCTGCTGAAAGAGCACTTTGTGGTTTTGGAGAGGAAGGGGGCATTTTCCTGGAATGTGTGTCACACCTGGCATGGAATTGTGTGGTGGGCAGGAATGAAGAGTGGATAGGGAAGGCCATTGCTGGGTGTCAGTTGTCAGAGTACCTCCCTACATGACTTGGGGCTTTTCTTTCACAGCCCCACAGCATGTTCTGTTTTGCTCTTGGCCTCCCCCCTTACACTGGGGCTTTGTGCTTTATGGCAGACACAACAGTGGCGGGTAGTGAGCTGTCCCAAACACCAGCGCCATGTGATGGATGGACAAGCCCATCACTCAGGTCCATGGGGAGATGTTATCTCACAGAGCCTGTGGTTGTTCCTGTCTGTGCCAGCACACCCTCCCACCCATGGCTGCTGTCACCTTGTGGCCCCCCCATTAATTTGCCACTGCCGGTCCCTCTCCCTCCTCCCCTTGGCTCCCAAACTCCTCCATGAAAACATGCTTAGTCTTACTCATTTTAATTCTTACTGTGTGCATCTTGGGTTCTTGCTCAAAAAGCAAAACCACTTCCACAACCATGAGGGTTAATTTTCTCACTAAACTTGATACCTATTTTTCAGATAAGTAGGATCTATGTTTACCAGGTAAAGGTGGCTCAGAAACCAGGCTTCTTTCTTTCTGGATGTTACTAACCACTTGCTTTCCAAAACTTAATCACAAAAACCAATCTGAGACATCACTCAAGGAGACAACTTACACAACAAAAGAAACCAGTTTAACATTTACATTTGCTTGATAGATGCAATGCAATTCTTCAGTTTATGAGAAGTGTGATTTTTATAACCTTGTCTGTGGCCTTGTTGGCTGACCAAGTACTTAGGTGGCTAGTCTTAGTGAACCTCATTCGTGAACACTTAATTTGAACACTTGATTCATGCGAGATATATGTAACTCAAGTAGTCAACCCAATTTTGTCTCAATTTCTCTTGTGTAAATATCCATTGTATGCCCCACAGGGACATTTCAGGGATTGGACTAAAGGAACTTTAAAGGTCCTTTCCAACCCAATCAATTCTATGATTCTATGATCTGATTTAAAATAATTAGCTGTTTTGATACCACAATAGCAAGTGATCTACAAACACCTTAGACAGAAAGGAGATACCGTGTTTAAAAAATAGATAAAGCTTTTTCCCATATTCATTATTTTCTGATTTTCAAAATCTATGAAAATATTTTTTTTGCTTTTTTACTGATATTCCAGTAGTTACATGAACTAGACACCTCCACACCTCTGACCTTGTGATAAAAACATTAATTATGGTATCTAAATGGTGTTATTATACTATTACTTTTATTTTAATATTGCAATAATACCTAACTTCTTTTGTTTGTTTTCTTTGGGAGGAGGTGTTGGGTTTTTTTCTGGTGCTGGAACATGAATACTACATATTCTTTAGTTACATAGATTTGCATAGATGATGATGTGTTGACATAAAAGTAAATCTGACTAACACAGTGTATTGGGTTTGCCTGGGCAAGGTTTTGGTAGCAGTGGGGCTACAAGGGTGGCTTCTGTGAGAAGCTGCTAGAAGCTTTCCCTATGTCCAATACAGCCAATGTCAGACAGCTCCAAGACAGATCCACTGCTGGCCAAGGCTGAGCCAATCAGCAGCAGTGGTAACGCCTCTGGGATAACATCCAGCCAGGGTCAACCCAACACATGTAGACTCCAAATGACCAAGTGGAAAGGATGGATAATCTTTACTAAACTTAACTGGCTACATCTGCTCTCAGTTTACATGAGAACATATAATGTATCATTGGTAAATATCAACAGAACCTCTTGATTATTAATTTTTGTTTTATATAACATGCAATTCTCAAGCATAACTTTCAAGCAAGTAGAATATACAAGACAGACATATTTTCTTTTGTCTTCCTTCTGCTGAATGTTTTCCATTCTCCTGTGGATATTCCATTTATCAGCTCACTCTTGCTCTTTTCAAATATCATCACACATAACTCGAGCTGCAAAAATGCTGCCAGATGTTTTCTTCAAATATTTGTTTTAATTTTTAATCGATTGTCTTTATTACTGTGTACTGGGATTACATGAATATTTGATAAAGTTGCAAGAGGAATGTTCTCCCAGATATTCAGAATTTTAGTGAATATTTATAGAAAAAAATTTTATTGGATTAACATGCATATTTACATCACACATCTGCTTTTTTATTTTGTGGTCAAGTTACAGAGTCTTTTGATGTGATTTATGCATCCAGTTAAAGAAATTCAGGTTTTTGTGCAGACTGATCATCAAAACTGTTTAATAGATGAGCTACAAGCAAAGGATAATAATTTTATTATTAAATATAATAAAATGAAGTTGTCCTTATGCTTGAAAAGTTTCCCTAGAATTATTCTACTGCAGTTTAAGTTTATTGCTTCTTGTATAATCCATCATGGATACAGAAAACAGACTTCTACCTTCCTTTTTGAGAAGTTTTTCATGTATTTGAAGACAGTCACATTATGTCTTCACAAAATTCATTAGAAATTTCATTAGATTTCTACTCATGTATGCGTATAAATATACATACATACATATATACACATATAGTATAAGTAATAGCAATAAAATAGTATCTATAAAATTAAGGGATACTTTTAATCTAATTAAATCCTGTATTGTGTTATTCAAATACTGATGTTGCCCTCTTTTAGCTAGAAAGAAGTGACAGGCAATCCTTTAATATTAAAAGGCTAGAAATGTTAAATGATTAGCTCAAAATTAATTACCTTGACTCTTTAGAATAAATTCATTAAGCTCATACTCGTGTAAATAATGCTGTTTAAAATTTTGAGGAATTCTTGTAGTTGTACAAAAAAAGAAGTGGGACCTTGAAATGCTTCTCAAACCTCCTCACAACCTCACTGTCACCTTTACTCCTTCTGTTAACAAAGCAAGTCAAAAGATAAACAAATTTAATTAAATTCAATTGATGTCATAAGCTATTTATTGTATTTGCTGCCAGGACGCTCACCCATCAGTTGTTTAACACTGTTTAAGTCTTGCTTTACTGTAAGGATGAATCCTGAATTGGCTACTGTTTATGGGGATACAGGAATGCTGGAAACACCCTTACTGCAAAATCCTGCTGGCCAAGGCAAAAGTCAACGGGGAAAGCTGAGGCTGTGCAGCTGAGCTCATCCTATTACTTGTCTGAAAAGGAGCATTTCATGGACCTGGTTAAGTTGGCAATTGCTTAATGGCTGATAATCTTGGCAAATCCTTTATCTTGAAAAATCTTAATTTGGGGAACAGGGCACTGAATGGAACCAAAGCAGTTTCCCATTTCTAGTTCTAACCTAAGTTTTACCGAAGTTACACTATGTTACACTTGGATGCATTCCCTCTATTTTCCAGGAAAGAATGGAGTTGCAGCTGTTGCAGCTTGAAGTCTTGTAAATAAATTGTGTGGTGTGAACCACCTAGCATGCCTTCTCTTGCCAAAGGAATGGCTTATTGTACTACCACAAATAGATCAAGCATCTTAGAGAGGACATAGGTTTTCCTAAATGCTTGGAAGGGTTTTTTCCTCACTCTCTGCCTTATTTCTCCCCACTGCCAGCAATATATTTTGCAAAAAAAAAACCCCAACAAACAACCCCCAAAACAACTGGATAATTAAACTTCACAGTAACTCCAAGCTTTTGCAGATTGCACTTCTTTTGTGTTTGTTTTGAGTATTGTATCTATTAGGGAATGCAACAGAGTTATATTTCTGTGTGATTTTTGCCTAGTGCTCTGATATTCATTTGAGGTGCATTTTTAAGTTGTTCCTTGGGGCCATATTCTTAATGACTTCAAGAGCCACAAGTATTAGTAACCAAGCATTTCTTACATAAGCATGCACTATACAGTATGTAGGGCATACTTAAAAAAAAAAATAAAAACCAGTGAAAAGAGGCACTTTTTAATTAATTTTGCTTCTGGGAGCACATATTTATTTTAAAAGCCTTAAAAATAACAACTGGCAAGTAAAAACATCAGAAAAGTGAACATAGCACCGTAGGAAATAGGTATCTATTCTACTAAAATTCAGAAGTGTAAAGACAAAATTTTGCCCTAGCTAAGTCAGATCAGTTTTCATTTAAGTCAATAGACATTGTAAGTGAAGATCTAAGGCAAAATTTACTTCTAAATTTGCCTCTGTCTTGCCAAGACCCAGTGAAACACAAGAGCTATTCACATCAAGATGACCAAAACAAGTACCCCAGGACCTGGAATTAGTCATCTCTACTCCCCATCACAAACTACTTTTCCCTAGGGTTAGCCTAATACATTATATATAATACATAGCTCACAGACCTGACAATGACCCACATAATCAATCATTACCATTTCCATTTTTGTTCTCTTGCTCACATAAGGAAGAAAGAAGATTTTGTCTTCTCCTGGCTTTATATGAAGATCACTGAAATCCATGGAAGACTCCTGCTGACTTCAGCTGGAGCTGAATTATTTCTGAATGAGCAATGTTTGACATCAGAATAGCTTAATGCTGCACTAAAAGACGCAACTGTGGCTCAGTGATCTTGGAGTCGCTTCTGTGCCAGAATCATTCCCAATTTAGGGTTACTGCCAACCATCCCCAAAACAGCAGACATGGAAAGGCAGAGGCAGGGTGTGGGAATGCTTCCCAAGGAGTCCCTTTGGTGAATAAGTTGCAGAAGCACCACTGGGCTGGGAAACATCCCCTTGAATCAGAGTAGCTCCAGAGACCTCAGCAGAACTGGAAGAAGCAGGGAGTGGGTGGGTGGGCAGGAGAAGGAACAGGGAAAAAAAAAATGTGAAAAGAGCTAACTGCTTCTCTTGCTTCCATGGGCATGAGATATATCAGATGGTGTGCTTTTTGTGGTGTGTATGTGCAATCTTTAACTCCTGCTACATACAAAAAAGATATAGCTTTTAAATTTGACCTCTAGGTTTTCGGTTAAATCATGTCATTTATATGAACCTCAATTTATGTGTACAGATACTTTGTTTATTATTACTTGTACTGTGGATTTATGTTATCGAATCCCCCATTCCAAGATGTCGTCTTCTAATTTTTTTGCTATTTATTTCTCTGTGCCTCTGTTTAAATTCTCAGTCCCGGAGAACTGAATTATTTTCATACTATTCATATATACTGCCTCCATTCAAATTTTCAGAAAAATAAGATTTATATCTGTGAACCAGATTAGATTAAAAAAAAAAGCACGTGTTCAAAAAAGGTAAAAATATTCCAGATGCTTCAGAAAAAATACTTGAAAACTTCTTAGCAATTTACTTTTCCTCTTTTCTCTTATTCTGAATAAACTACCTGATTGATATAATTACATTCTGTTCAAGAAAACGACACATTACATTTCCTCAGTAGAGACTTACTGAGTTTCAGAGGAAAATCAAGGAAATTTTTTTTGCACTCTACATATTCCAGATGACAGATGCAGTAGCTGGATGTGAGTTTTCTCAAAACTGCTATTTTTGTTGCTTTGGTCTATAGGGTATCAGACAGGAAAATTAAAACTTTGGATCCACAGTTTTAAACATTCCCCTGTGGCCCATCAGCACTAAGATTGTGTTGCAGAGGCAAAAAAAATAAAGCATTTGGTAAATGGATAAAGTACATGGAACCAGAGGCCTCAGAGAGAGGTGGGGTGTGATTCAGTGGGAGGTGAAGATTATGTGTGAGCCAAAACTTGAAGTGAGAAAAAGGATTTCAGTTCTAATGTGAAACTTTAGCAAGGAAGCTAGGCCTGAAGAAAGGATAGGGGGTAGAAAAAGGGTTAATTCAGGGTCACATGAAAGCGAAGCAAAATGATTAGTATACTCTGTTCTCCAGGACATAGAATACAGCTCTGGCCTAGTGAGGTTCCGTGTTCCTCTACAGTCAGTATATTGGCCAGTAATGTGTGTCTATTCTGACTTGTCTATGCAGAGAAAGAAAACCCAATAGTGATATCAATTAAGTCATTAGCTCAAATGCCACAGGTATGTATTATAGGTCTTAAATCTTTTATACGATCCATGCAATCATTAACATTGATGTACTGTGTGCCATGCATCTAAACTCCCGGGGTTTACAGTATGTTCTTTAAAAGGTTAGAAAATCACAGGAAAATATTCTGTGCTAAAAGTGTTCACGTATTAAATAGCTATCATATTTCATGACATGTCAGCATTACTGGATCCTTATTTAGCTCCCTTGTGTATGTTTCGTGATACAGAATATGACTCTAGTGATTATTTTTTCCACTTTCATGCAACAGGACCCATTATTATTGGATAAACAGCATGGTCCTTCAACAGCGATGAAACAAATGAAGGAGGTTATTACCTCAAAGACCTTGCTGCTGTACAAGCTGGATGCTATACTAGTGTCCTGGAGAAGAGGACTCTAATTGCCATGAAATTCCTGTGAGATGCTGGGCAGGACTCTCAAGTCAGACATTTTCTTTCCCTCCTTCCTCTTGCATAAACACACACACGCACAGACAGAGAGGCACTCTTTCTCTATTCTCTCACAGTTATATGAGGCAGGCAGGCAGAGGCAAGAATTATTCAGGGAATGAAGGCAGTGAATCCAGAGCAGTGAAACCAAGGCAGCAGTGACTTAAAAAGCCTGTACCTAAAGTGTCTGCTAACACCCTGATGTAAATATTCAGCATTCAAAAATAAAACTGAAGTAAATGATAGCTGTGATCTGAATATAGATGATGGTATAGAGCAGATATATTCTCTAAGCAGAATATGAAAATAATAAAAAACAGCTCACGTGCTTGTTAATAATTGTGAAATTCTCAAATATAGTAGAAAGTCCATGACTTCAGAAGAGGTTATTTTTTGCTGTATAGAAGGTGAAGCTGTACACTTAACAAAAGGACAATGTGAAATCTGAACAGTTGCCATTTAATTGCACATTATTTATACAGACTACTGAAAGAGGGCTGGGTCCTGTGAAGAGAATAGCATAAAAAATGAGCAAATTATTATATAGGTAGTATTTTTCAGTCTAATACCAATCAGAAAGTATGGAACCAGACTGGATTAGTAGAAAAATGCATCTGCTTCTGTGGCAGTCTGCTCCCCCCTCCCCTCCAACTCCCCCTCCCTCAACCTCTTTCAAGTGATAAACACCCGTGGTGGTGGTGATAGATGTGTCTGGTGATGAAGGATGTACCCAGTGGATGTGGGGGACACAGACAGCCAAGGGCTATTGTGGAATGTGCCCACTTAAGCACAGTGGTTGGTATGCAAATATGACTACGAGCCAATTATCTTACCCCCATAAACAGTGAGCAGCCCAAGAGCCATTTGAGCTCTCCTGCATGGCAGTGGGCTGCAGGCCAGGATCTCTCCTTGAGTAGGGACGCCTCTCAAGGGAACTCCTCAAGGTTGAGAGATTCCTTGCCACAACAGATTCTTGGTAAGTGGCTAACAGCATGCTAACTCTGAAACCTTAGCTAAGTGATATGAAGGATCGATTGCGCATATATAATCCTTTAGACATAAACCATTGACCAAGTCTGTGACTAGGATTGGATCCAGCTGCACCTAGACTCCTCTCTGAGGAAGGAGTTTAGAAAGCAATGGGATCTTTTCTGGACCTCATGACTCAACCGGAGGGTGTCCCTGACAGTTTTGTCTGACCTTGTCTGTGCAGTGTACCTTGCCATCGAATCTTATAAACTATTGTTGCATTTACCACTGAACTTTGTTAACTCACTGTTTTACACCAATAAACTAACTTTTTGCCTCTCTCTCACTCCATTTGTGACAGTTTCCTACTCTTCTCTTGGGAGTCTGTATTTTCTCTTTTGATATGAGAGTCAAATGTTGTGGCAAAGTCCTGTAGGAATTGAAGCCTCCTCCTCTCCTCTCCTCTCCTCTCCTCTCCTCTCCTCTCCTCTCCTCTCCTCTCCTCTCCTCTCCTCTCCTCTCCTCTCCTCTCC
>JADKXX010002457.1:0-42532 GCA_017310255.1 Butorides virescens
TTGCTCTCTCTCTTCTTATTTCAAACATAACAAAGAAAAGTATAAGCCGTCCCTCTCCCTCTCTCTCCCTCTCCCTCTCCCTCTCCCTCTCCCTCTCCTTTTATTGTAGTTATAAAAGTACTGGTTGCATAAAAGGAATTTCTTAAATGGTAATAGATTTTAAATATGCTTTATGGCTTTAGGCAGCTTATACTTTTCTTTGTTATGTTTGAAATAAGAAGAGAGAGAGCAATAACAGGACCTTTGGCTACTCTAGCTTAAAGAGAAATAAAATTATTCTCACCATGCTGTTGAAACTAGATTGACTCAGAACTCTGTGTACCTACTTCTCAAGCTACTGCAGGTTAATATATTAATTAACTCATGCATGACTTTCAGAGAAATCTATATTTCAATCAGGGTCCCTAGAGGGAAAAACATTTCAAAGTTACTGTGTGTTCATAAACCCTTGAAAGTTTAACACTCCTTAAAATCACTCCTAATATCTAAAGTGGGAGGAGTATGGTTTTCATTACCTGTCTCTCAGAAGCTGAGGAAGGTAGATTGGATCAGGTCTTCAGCTCTGCTATAGTGCTGCTGAATAGCTGGTTTAAAAGGAAACAAGCAGTATAATGTTATTTCATAACTTTCAAAAAAAACCCTTATAGAACACTCAAAGTACTGCTGATAGCACATAAATTTTAACATAGGACAAATAAAGATCTTCAGTGATTCTCCTGGGAAATTATTTTAAGACTTTATAGCACATCCATTCTGCCCCCTTTCTTGAATTCCATCCATAATTAAAAAAAAAAAAGAAAATACATTTCAAAATGAGTGCTTCACATTTCACCATTTCCGTTAGCTGTAGAGGATTTTAACTAGCAAGGGTGAATTAGAGATAAGTTTGTTACATTAAATTGAATGAAGTTTTCTCACCTTGTTATATGTTCTACTGACTTCAGCATCTCATGTATGATGTGTATTATGTAGTTGTTTAATCAGCACTGAGCTGAAATGTGCTTGAATTTCTTGACCCACATTTTAGATTTGGGATTTGACATGGTGACAATGATTCAGATTAACTTGCACTTTTTGAGAAGAAGATAGGGAGAGAATGGCTTTGATAAACAGAGTATAACTTGTATCTGGAAATGACTGTTTTAAAACATTCTTTGGCATAAATCTTCAAAAATCAAGGTAAGGATTAGAAAAGCAGCGTGGAAAACTGATATACAGTCTTAGAGTAACTTCAAATCTCTGGAGTCCAGATTCTCTAATTTCATTCCACATTTAGCTAATGTTAAGTTCTCCCAACAAAAGTGCTAGTATGGAGACTAAAGAAGTTAAAGTCAATTCTAATCTGTCTTTTCTTTGTGGAGATGAGGGGTCCTCAAGAAAAATGGTTTTGCAAACACAGTGTGTGATAGGGTGTCTCATCTAAGATTCACATTTTGTTACAAAATGGGCCAAAGAAGAATTACAATTGCAGTATCTTCCTCTCATGTCATCCCCTGAGCATGCTTTGATATAGCAGAAAATGTCAGCTAGTAAGATTCACTATAAGATTTGCTATGTAAATCTGTACTTATCAACAAACCATTCCATAAGCAGTTTCCAAGTGAATGAAGGTAGAGTAATTCTGGTATGTATGAAGAGTTCATTTTGATGCACAGTTTTAGGGGAATAATGCTATTTATAACTGGGAAAGGTAATGATGGTCAGGGCCACATGTTTTCCCATATTTCTGCTTAAGTAGTTATGCAATATCATGATCTCATAGATGTGGGAATAAGTAATAACTGTCTGTTTGACTGAACAACTGGTCACTTGGAACAACAGTCTGGTCACTTGGAACAACAGTCTTAAATTTATTTGATTTTGTGACAGTCATTTATTCATCTGAATGGCTATGTGTACAGCTTTAGAACTTCGGTAAATAATTTTTTGATTATAATAAAGGGGGTGGCTCCAGGCGTTGACTCCTTGAATGTCGTAGCTCTTTAGACAACTATCACTTCATAGAATCACAGAATAATTCAGGGTGGAAGGGATGTCAGGAAGTTTCTATTCCAACTCCCTGACTAAAGTAGGGTAAGCTCTGAGGTCAGTTCTCACGTTGTTCAGGCTTTATCCATTAAGTCCGGAATACCTCCAGGGACAGAGACTACATAGCCTCCCTGGGCAGCCTGCTCCATTGCTTGACAGCCCTCATACTGAAAAAGTTCTTACACTCATGTTAAGCCTGTCCTGTTTCAGTTTATGTCTGTTGTCTTTCATTTCATGAGATCTGTGTGCCATTGAAAAACCGTCTTCCATCTTCTTGGTAGCTTCCATGTAGGTACTAGTGGGTCTTGTTAGGTCCCCCCAGAGCTGTCTCCAGGCTGAACTAGCCCTCTGCCTGCCCTCACAAGACAAGTGCTCCAGGTTCTGACTGTCTCAACAGACCTATGCTGAACTCTCTCTGGGTTAGGGATGCCTTTCTTCTGCTCAATGCCCCCAAACTGGATGCAGTATCAAGATGTGATCTAATGAGTGCTGAGTAAAGGAGAGTAATCACTTCCCTTGAATGACAGACTGTGCTTATGCTAATACAGTCCTGGATTGTGTTGGCCCTCTTTGCTGCCACACCCCACTGTTGCCTCACGCACAGCTTGCTGTGCACCAGGAACCCCAAAGCCTTTTCTACAGAGCCAGAACTCCCCAGCCAGGAAGGCTGCAGCTTGTATCTTTACAAGGGGTTCTTCCTCTTTCAGTGCAGAACTTGCAATATGCTTGTTGGATATCACCAGGTTCCTGTTGGCCCATTCCTCCAGTCTGCATCCTTTTGGACCTGGCCTTAAGTTATCACCCAGTCTCCCAAACTACTGTAATCTACAAACTTCATGAACAAGTACTCTGTCACCTGATCACTGATAGGGATATTAAACAAGACATGTCCAGGAAGAGACTCATGTGGTACCCCATTTGTTAATGACTTCCAGGTTCAGTATGGCCCATTAACTTCTACCCTCTGAGTCCAACCATTCAACCAGATTTTTACCTATCTAATTATCTGCCCAATGAGACCACAATGACTAAACTTGGATATAACACCACTGTGGAAGACAGCATCTAAAACCTTTTTAAAGTCAAGGCTCTTCCCTTACTCAAAAAACCAGTCATTTTATCATAGAAGGCAATCAGGATGGTGAGGTATGATTGGTAAAGCTATATAGATGGTTCCCTTTGTGTGTCCAGAAATGTTATCCAGGAGGACTCATACTGTGATTTTCTAGGCACCAAAATGAGGTTGAATGGCCTGTACATCCCTGGATCATTGTCTTCATCTTTTCTGAAGATGGGTGCCACACTTGCCTTTTTCTAGTTGCCACAGACCTTACCCAGTCTCCATGAACTTTCAAAGATGTTAGAGAGAAGCCTTACAAGCACATTGGGCAGTTCTCTCAACATACCTCAATACAGTCCATCTGGTCCCATGAACTTGTATGGGTTTTAGCTCCCTCAAGCAATCTCTCATTTGATCCTCATGCACTTTGCTCATTCTCCTCTTTCAACCCTTTCACTAAGCACAGAGGTCTGGGAGGACTTACTGATGAAGACTAGCAAAAAAGGCATTGAGTATCTTAGCTGCTGTCACTAAATCATCTACTCAATTCAGCAACTGGGCAATATTTTCCTTGTTCAGCCTTTTACTACTAATGCAGCAGTAGAAACTCTTTTTGATGTTCATTGCAAATATCAGCTTAGTTCAGTTTTCGCTTTCCAGACACCATCCCTAGATGGTGATGCTTCTAGATTCCACCTGTCCCTGCTTCTTGTTCCTCTGTACTATTCTTTTGCATTGGCTGTCTATTATGTGTTCCCATTTTAGCCGGGTCAGTCTCCTGATATGTCTACTTGTCTCCCTGTGTATTGGGTGGGATTGCTGTTGTGCCTGGAAGATACTGTCCTTAAAGACCTGCCAGGTTTTCCTGAGTTCCTTTACATTTCCCTTTTACCTTCCATTTACCTTTTCCTTGAATAAGCTGAACCCTAATATCCTAAAATTCAGGGTCCATACTCTGCTATTTTCCTTCCTTACTCCCCAAGGATCTTGAACTCCACTGCAGTCAAAGTCTCCACTAAACCTCTCATTCCCAATCAGGTGTTCTTTTTAGTGAATAGAAGATACAGTTGTGTGTCATTGCCTTTTTGACCAGTTGTCCCCAACATTCTTCAGACATCTTGGCTGCTTACATCCCATCATGTTGCCCTTCTAGAAGATGTCAGAGATTGGCAAGAACTGGGGCTGTGATGCAGATATTTCTTTAGCTGTTTAAAGAAGGATTCATCCATGTCCTTACCCTAATCCGGTGGTTTGTAACAAGCTCTCACCATGATGTCACCTTTACTAGCTTCTCCTCTGACCCTGACCCACAAGCTTTCAGCCAATCTGTTGTCCATGCCAGAAGAGATCTTCATACATCCAAGATGCTCCTTCACATAAAGGGCACAGTCACATGCTTATTTTCCTTGCCCATAATTCTTTGTTCTCATCCATCATAGCACACTAGCCATGTGAGCTATGCCACCAGCTCTCAGTTATTCTGGTGATTTCACAGTTCTATGACCGCATGAGGGGTTCTAGTTCTTCCTGAATGTTTCCCAGGCTGCTAGCACTTACATACAGATGACTGAGGTGGGCTTGCTTTCAACCTTTTTTATAATTCTGAGATCTCTCTTGTTCCAGTATCCCTGATCTTTGCATCCATTGTTTCCTCATTAGCTGTGGGTTGTAATCTCTCACCCACATGCTTTAATGTAACAGAGAATATGGATGCAGATATCACTTTTCAGTGCACTAAAATGCACAGAGCATATTTTGTACTCAGAACAAAAAAATCTCCCAGCTGTCTAAATTGCTCACTAGTCTACGTCAATTAGGAGCCCTTGACATCTGGTCTAATGCAATCAAAGGCTGGACAGTAATATTTCAACCAATTAAATTGAAGAATTCCATTGTGCCTTAAAAGATATTAGCCACTATTATACTGCCTGTGGACTTGCCCATTCATGAGTTATTAATGTCACTAGGAAATTCTTATATTTCAATATTCTCTTACTCTAATATATTACTGTGAGAGATGAAAAAGAATGAAAATAAAATGATAGCAGGAAATAAATAATTTACATCTGAATGTTAAATGTAAAATGGGAGAGAGCATAGAAAGTTTCATGTAAAGACAAAAAAATGAAATCTCATTTTTCAGTACATGATATTTTGTTCCTTGTAGGGTAGAGAAGCAGTACTTTGGAAAAATAAAAATGGCTGCCAATTTTAAATACACAGGTTGGAAAAGGTCAAAGTAACAGCATACCCCAACTTCTCACAGAAAAGAGAAAATATTAGTTTTCAAATACTTCATCCAATTGACAGAACTTTTATTACCAAAATGTGCTCTAATCTATTAGGGCACCTCTGAATTTCACAATCATTCTTACAGCCAATGGGAACTCAAAGTTAGATGGCTATTGTACTCACTACCAAAAATGACAATGTAAATGAATATTATTCCTGCTAGAGACATGTTATTTAATAAATGTTATAACAATTTCTTAAATATACAGTAGGCAAAAGTATTCTCTTACAATACTCTGCGATTCACACTTTCAAAAAATGCCACTTCCAGAATGAAAAAGCATGTGACTGAACAACCATGAAAACACTACCTCTTGAAAACACTAGCTCTACTGTCTGTCCTTCAGAAATACTCCTTTAAAAAGTACATACAGGCAAAACATCTTTCAGGTTCCTCTCCATGCTTGTCTCCTTTAATCCTTTCACTCATTTCTTCCACTTGACCCTAATCTTAATGCCATCACTGGCAAAAGTATTTTTCTTTTCCTCATTCTGTTCAAGATGTCTCTTGACCCTAGTACCTTTAAAGTAATTTTCCACCCTGCATGGATTCTGTCTCCAGAGTTAAACACTTGCCCACTTTTTAGTCTCCAAAGATATTCAGTCCCATACAACAACGACTTTCCTTTGCAGTATATTTCCTCTTGGAGTAATGTAGTCAGTCTTTTTTTAATTCTATTTTCTGTGACAAATATGAGGATATTTTATTCTCTCATCTAAGCTATGATTATGTATCTGATATCCTTTCATCTCAAGCCCTGAATATTGCTTTTAAGTATAACATTTTCACTCCTTGCAAACTATTATGACATCAGCCACATCATCATTCCTATACAAAGGAAAATATATTTGTATTTGTAGTCATACTATTACTACATTTATTCTTATTATATTCATTCATAATTGAGGATTTCCTCCTTCTTCACAAGTAAATTATACTCAGATCCTACATGGCTTAGTGTGTGGTTGACATCAAATCATCGTTGAACAGGCTCAAGCCAAATCTCTTTGATTATGCTAAGGAAAGAATCTCAAGAAAGGTCACAGTTGATGTAGAGTTTCATCTGCTTCAAAATCCATTCAGTTCTGATCAACTAATTGTGTGAAAAAAACAGCTGGACTCATTATTTCATCCTTATTTAAGGAACCCTTTCTAACACCTTCAGTGTTCCTTGAAAAAATCTTACCTTTACTTAAGACTGATGACGACGTGTCAGTAACACATACCTTTATCACTTTGAGATGACTCTATCAGCAATCAATATACCTAAGTCAATATATAACAGAACAGCATATCTTAGAAAAACAAGATTTTTTTCTCTGTTCCAGGTTTCTACATTCTTTGTCAACTCTAAAAGCAGGGGCTTGTCTTAAAATGGTTGAACCCCAGCAAAAGATGTGTAAAGGATTATCTAAAGCATCAAGATAAGATTCAGGATCACTAATTCCATTCTTTATAATGAGATGCTCATTGGAAAGATAAATTAAACTATCAAAAGTTCAAACATGTAAATTTAATGCATTTAATTTCAAATAGATCTAAAATATATTTCTTCAATCTTCACTTCTTTTGTACATAGTAGCATATTCGTATGTAGTGCTTATATTATTTATTCTGATTTATGTCAGAAAAAAAAGGCAGAAACAAAAATTTTCTTTTTTTTTCTGTAGAAAAGATAGCTAACACTTGATTAGTATCTTATTTAAGATGGTTAGTAGAATTCTCACTCACATTTATTTTTATAGGAATCTTCTATTGGTACTCCATAGTTTTTTTCCATTCAGAATAAAATTTATTGTTCTTTCTTGTCATCTGCACCTGAAATTCCATGAATGAAATAATTTACTATTATGTTGTTAAAATATACCAAAAATTATTCCTGTGGGATGCTGGTGAGAAATAGGCTGGTGAGCTTGGTCTCAAATTGGTGTGTTTTATGTTTCAGATGCTCATTTATACTTTATTTTCCACCATGACGACATCCTTTCAGGTAAGTTTTAGAATTCTAGCTTTTATGGCTCAACTCTTGTATATATCATCTTCCTGAACCATCAAAAATCATGATTAAATCAATCCCACATACTTCACAACTGTTTCAACATCAAGTGCAATACACATTTCATGAAGATCCTTAATTTATGTGCTGAATATTTCTACCCAACTTTGGCACATAATGATTTTATTACCATTTTTGTACTTTTTTGCTATCTTGATACTTCTGCTATGAAGACTTTATTATCTGCAGTACTCTGTTATTTCACATATTCTTGTATATTTCTTCACTTTTCACTTTTAGTAAATGTTTGCTTTTGTCTGCTAATTTTTTGCTCTCATCAGCTTTGAAAGTGAAGGACTAATTTAAGTAAGGTTCTTCTGTTTTCTGCCTTGTATATTTTCGTGTTCCTATAATTCTGTTCTACAATTTGAGCATAGTGTGTAAGGAAGATATTATACAAGATAAAGCTTTATTGCCATAAATAAAAGCAAAAGTAAAAGGTTAACAGTGAAATGTCATATCAGACAGAGACCAGCAATGAACAGAGCATTCACTGCATCAAAACATTTTTGCAAAGGATGAAAAGTATAATATCCACCTCTTCAGAAACTCAAAGAATGAATAGACTGTGGTTAAATAGACTGCTCTTTGCAGCCTTGTTACAGAAAGTCATTATAAACCACTTCAAAAACTCAGAATGAAGAATTGCAAAGCTACTTGAACATTTCTAACAGAAATTATTAAGGAAGCACAGAAAAGCAGACACAAAAAGTAGAGTTCTGTAAGTAAACACTTAGATAAGCTGACTAAAAACATTCCAAAAGATTCCATACAAGAAAGGGGAAGATAAAGAACTAAAAGTCAGAAGGATTATTGAAAACTAAAAAATAAGCATATGCAAACAAACAGATAACAGCACATTCCAAAATAGAAACCAGTCAATGGCAAGAAATAATTAGCTAATAAAAAAAAAAAGTGTTTTTGACTGTGAACATAATTAAAGAAAAAAGATTTCACAAAGAGAATGAATTAAAGCTCTGAAAAATCCCTGGGAAAAATGAGGTCATATGGTTTAAATTTGCATCTGTAAATTGGAAAATTTTTAAATAACACACTTAATAAATAAATTACTTGAAATGTTCAATTTTGTTTCTCCATATGCACAACAATATGTACTGGAGACTTGTTGCAAGAGTCTTTGTTCAGGCAATGCTTCTAGGAGATTCAGTGAAAATTTGACTTATGAAAAGCTTACTGAATGGATTGTTTTAAGTGTAAAGATAATTCACTATCACACTGTGATTTGTTCTGTCTTCTCCAGTGATAGCTGGGTCTCACAGATAAGCCAGCTATATGGCACCAACCGATGTTTTCTTCTGTTAACCTCTAGATGCTCACATTTAGAAGCTTGTGGACTGCTGTTAAATTATGTAAGAATGCAGCATGTGCAAACTGGATAGTTAACTCCAAGATAAGGTACCTGCCTATAGACTCTCACCAACAAATATTTGCTATATTTAAAAATGTCTTTACAGTCAGTCTTCCAGCAAAAAAAAAATCCCATCAATAATATTATTCTGTCAAATGTTTAAACTCAAAGAAAATTAAAGTCAAATTCTAAACAAATATTGCTGATAAGGTTGGACAACTGCATGCGTTTGGTGTGGTGACTGATATATCTAACACAACTCTTACTGTGGGCACTTAGGTGTCTCTTGTAGGTGATATACCATTCTCAAGAACAGAGTTGATGTTTCAGTCTTTCAAATGTGAAATTTGGGAGTGAAAAAGATTCAGATATAACTTGAATGTCATAATTTCACATATTTACCTTAGACTTAAAAAGCTTAATTGCTAATGTGGCACTTCATCACTAGATATCTTATTTACTAATTTTTCATTTCCCATTTTTCCAACCTTCAGTTAAATTCAGTTTGACTTCTTAGAATCATAGAATCACTTTGGTTGGAAGAGACCTTTAAGGTCATCAAGTCCAACCTTTAACCTAACCCTGACATCCCACCACTAAGCCATGTCCCTAAGCACCTCATCTATCCTTCTTTCAAATACCTCCATGGATGGGGACTCTTGCTACTTTGCAGCTGATACTAATTGTGTGGTAAAACCACTAAGTAACATGGCATTATTCCTGACTAGTTCTTCGATGTTATAAAGAACAACTGTGACAACTAGGTGTTCTTAAGCAAGAGGCAACAGGAGATAGGGAAGGTTTAAATGAGCTTTAAATATTATAAAACATTTCCTGAATTATTTTATTCAAAAAAGAAAGAGAAAGCCTAAATTTTTAGAGAAGATATAAAAATATTACCATCAAATCAATATTATTAAATTAAAAAAAACCCCCATTGACTCTTCCCCCTCCCCCAAAAATATATATCCTATTTTTCAGAGAAAGTTGTCTCGTTTGCTCTAGGGGATGTTGATGATAGGTGATAGGGATCATTTTACTGAAAATCTGTTTTTCTTTCAAAAAATATTTTGGTAGAAAAGTTTCAACCAGACCTATTTTACTTGATAAATTCATACCAGGAGGTTATCTGCTTCTCTGTCCTTTCTCAGGAGCACATATGCACTCTGATCATCAGCACTCATTTGGCTACATTAATTATTACAGGATTCAAAGAAAACAGGGAAAAGTGGCTTTATGCTGCATACTGCGCTCATCCAATTCTCATGGAGCTGCTGAAACCTCAGGCTTGCGTAACTTGTAACTTGTGTTGAAAAAAAGCCATCCTTCTTCAGGCCTTTTAATAACTCCCAAGTGGCATTTGCATAGTTAAGAACAGTTGGAATATTTATACCCTGTTCTGTTGACAAATGAGTCTTAAATACTACCTCTGCAGAGCTAGCTGAGCAACTTAAATTCCTTTAAAGCTTATTTTTCCCAAATCAAAAGAATTCTGAGATAGGTAGGGTTTAAAGTCTGCTACTAAAGCTGATGTAACAGAGGTTAAATATAGTGTGGATCAGAATCTGTCCCTTAGTCTACTCTGGCAATGGGTTTTCTTATACTGGGACTTATGTCTGAAAAGGGGAATACTATTCAGCTCCCTTCTTGCAAGACTATTTTAAGGAGAATTTGAAGGAGTCACTTCAGCAAAAGTTAACACTCTTGCAAAGTTAACAACAATAAACATGTATATTAGAAATATATACAGCTTGATTTTTTATACTATATAACATGTCCAATCTACTGGATGAGTCAATGTGTTGCTGCAAAGAGCTCTGCAGTGCACAGTGCAATTATTTATTTTCTATTGTGTCTAATAGATACCAAGTCACTAACATGCAACTAAGCTACACATTAACTTGCTCATCAGCCCAGACACCCAGTGAGTTTCTGTTAGTTGGGTAGTCATCATCAATGGGGAATGATCCACTATTCCTTGAAGAATGCTGGTTATTTCAAGTTACCGTCCAATTATTTTTTTGTTTCCTTAAGATTTTATAGCTTCCAGCTAATATTGTTCCTCTTGTGTCTTTGAGCTCCTAATAATTGCTATCTTAATGATTAAACTTCTGTGGATTTAAATTTCCTATCTCTAGTTCTTTAGGATCATATAATTTTTCACACATTCACAATGATTTTCTCAACAAAACTGGATTAACATCCCACAGCTGTGTTACACCAAGCTGGCCTTGGATCAGACAGCTAAAATCCTGTGTGAAGGGTTTCAGTTTCATCTTGAAAGTGCATTAATTTACTTAAAAATCTCTGCATTTCTATTTCATAGCAATAAAAAGCAACAAATGCAGAAAAAACATATCCATATTATTAGATGTTTTTGGGAAATCTCCAAAGGAAGAGCATTAAGTGAGCAAATTAAAACTAATGCAAGATTCTGAGGAAATTGTCTTGAAATATAAAGAAATATAAAGACTGGTGGATGAAAAGCTGGACATGAGCCGGCAATGTGCGCTGGCAGCCCAGAAGGCCAACCGTACTCTGGGCTGCATCAGGAGAAGCGTGGCCAGCAGGTCGAGGGAGGTGATTCTGCCCCTCTACTCTGCTCTGGTGAGACCTCACCTGGAGCCCTGCCTCCAGCTCTGGAGCCCTCAGCACAAGAAGGACATGGAACTGTTGGAGCGGGTCCAGAGGAGGGCTACAAAAATGATCTGAGGGCTGGAGCACCTCTCCTATGAGGACAGGCTGAGAGAGTTGGGCTTGTTCAGTCTGGAGAAGAGAAGGCTGTGGGGAGACCTGATTACGGCCTTTCAATACCTAAAGGGGGCCTATAGGAAAGATGGGGAAAATCTTTTTAGTAGGGCCAGCTGTGTTAGGACAAGGGGTAATGGTTTTAAACTAAATCAGGGTAGGTTTAGGCTAGATATAAGGAAGAAATTCTTTACAATGAGGGTGGTAAACCACTGGAACAGGTTGCCCAGAGAGGTAGTGGAGGCCCCATCCCTGGAAACATTCAAGGCCAGGTTGGATGGGGCTCTGAGCAACCTGATCTAGTTGGCGGTGTCCCTGCTGACTGCAGGGGGGTTGGACTATATGACCTCTAGTGGTCCCTTCCAACCCAAAACATTCTATGATTCTATGATTCTATGAAATGATGATGTTATCTTTAGAAGTTGTCCTTCAAAAATAAAACGAATCAGACAAGTAAAGAGAAAAGCTACAAATGTTAACTGGAAAGTTATTTATGGATTCATGCTCCTCTGATAGGAACGAGTTGTAATATTTTTAGACAAGACAGTTCCATAATTGTGTTTGTGCACTGTCTAGTGCTACTGTTCTGATTGTTCATGAACATTTCAAAAGCTCTAGAAATAGCAAAAAAAAAGAGCAAAATTAATTCTGATTAATTTTCGTTCCCTTTTTCTTGCACATTCACCTCTTATGAAATTGAAATGGTTTTTAGGCTATGATATGTGTATTTCTCATTGTACATTATAGTTGCTGTACTAAAATTTGTTAGAGGAAATCTAATTCAATTTAAAAACAACTTGCTCCATGACACATTGTGCTGTGTCAATCGATGACAACCTCTATAAGCTAGTTAATAATGAATGTCCTTGTGAGGTGAAAAATCTTTGTGGGACATTGTACTGAACAGAATACTGCGATAAGAAAGCTGCTTATATATTGGATTATGCACTCCAACATGCACAGTTTCTTTAGCTGCTGTGCTTCTTAGACTGTAAAAAAAAGTGGAATATTTGCTGCTGACATAACATTGATTTGGATTTTGCAAGAGACTCTAAAAGTCCACCCAAATGGTACTAAGGTTTTCAAACTCTTTAAAATTAAAGTGCACTGAAAAAAAGGCTGTTGAAACATATAAAGATATTCAGTACAAATGCTTAAAAATAGTGTAAATTCAGAACTCTTTTTTCCAATGTGTTTTCTGTGCTAAACTTTTCTGCCACTTGTATGAGCCATGTTCATTAGATCAAATACAGACTATTACAAAGTGTTTATCTTCAAAACAAGAATCATGCAGGACACAGGTTTTGTTACACTTTCACACAAAAAGACCCTATTCAAGCTCTTTTCAGTTAGTATCATGTGGTTACTGCTATGTCCACAGAAAAAAAAGTTAAATTTTAAATGGTTTCTTTTTCTATTTTTAATATAAAGGAGACCATAAATCCACATGGTCATACTTTTTTTTTTTTTTTTTTTTAATTCTGCAGTTAATCTGTGTGGCTGTTTTGCTCTCATTTGATTCTCATGCATTGTGTCTTTGTTACTGTTACTTCCACAACTTCTATGTCTTGATGTAAGTAACATGAGTGAAATATCTCGTATTTCTTCCTCATACTTCAGTATCATTCGAATGTTAAAACAGTGTGCAGATTATGTGGTAGCAAACCATTAGAAAAAATCCTGTTACTTTTGTATAATAATATAAGCACTTTTATATTAATTTGATCTAATATGCTTATATTATCAGTGCCACCAGGTCTAATTTTTACACAGATATTTGAAAGAGTAACCTGTCAGAGACACCTAAATGTTGGGTTACCTGGTATTTCCCAGTATAAGACTGAATTCCTTGGCTGATATCTTTGGACTGTGAGGTGAAAGGGAAGGGAAGAATTTCAGCACAAATGGTACATTCTTACATGGAGGAGAGTGATAACTAATCACTATGGATTAGTTGTGCCCACAAAGATAATTTTTTTTTTTACAGTAAAAAAAAGTGGGGGAATCAATGTTTACTCACAAAAGCCTAACTTCTGGCTTTCATTTACTATCTTTGTATGATTTTGCAAATGTAGGTAATTGTAGAATGTCTCTGGTTGATGAGTGCAAAGAATGAAGTTTTTCAGTATTGTACCTGTGCAGTATGCCTTCAGTTCTCATTAAGAAATGGATAAAATACATGCCTCCTGCTCTATTTTTCAATAGAGACAGCTGTAGCTTCTCTGTTCTGTGTAGGACTTGTTTTTATTAATATGTGCTGGAATGTGCTAAAATAGGGCTTGTAAGGACCATTGGACTTTAACCAGAATATCATTTTCTTTGAGAATTCTGGCCAGGATGAGTTGCAAAAGAGATCTCAGTAATGCAAAAATACCAATAGTTCCAAGCCTTAACAAAAGCAGATATTTGTGTGATTTAAGGAACTTCATAACAAATATTGAAGTTTCTATAGATTTTAAATTCCCAGTATTCACACTGATCTTTTAAAAAACATTCTCCAGAGGACTACTCTAAAATTGGACTAGATCAGAATTTGTACATTTTGGTCCTTTCATGGATCTGGGCCTGAGCAGCAGATTAGAAGTATGTAAGAACCCATAGCTAACTAGTATTCTAATTAACTGTAATTAAATGTAATGCAATTCAATTAAATGTAATTAAATTAAATGCACCCATTACTATTTAGAATATGTAATGGAACAATACTTGTAAACAAACTCTTGTTTCCACAGAGAAAAGTAAATAACCATTAAGAAAACTCTTTTGTCTATTCTTTTTCCAAATCCATTAGCATCTAATTGTTCTTGTTTCCTAAATAAGGTCGTTTTCTATGGTAATAGGCCTAAGGCTTTAATCACCTCAAAGTTTACATTTCTGGTTTCATAGCTTAGGGACTTCGTTATCTAGAATCTAAATGAAAATATCAGCTCTAATCAGGGGGATTTGAAGATGAAACTTTTTTTCCTCACTTAAATATTGCTTTTTGGAATAAAGCAAGAAGACATTATATCACATTTAGTTGTTTATATATCTACCAACCCTCAGAAATCAAAGTCATTGACCATGCCTTTTTCTCTTCAACTGCCTCTAAGATCACACTCTGTATGTGAAAAAGGAGCAAAGGTGCAAAACTTAACCCATATCAGATAACCTTTTTGGAAGCAATCTGGTAGTCATTTTTTCTCATAAGCATTGAAAGTTCTGAGCTTTTTGTATTTTGTGAGTAAATAAAAGGTGATGTAAGTTGCAAACAAGAATGTGGAACACATACTACACATCTTCAAAAGTTCTAGGAACATTTTTTTGTCATCCAGCTTTGTTAAATATGGCTAAATATGGCTCTTACAGTTCATGTTTCTGGGAGCAGTAGTTACATTGGAACATGCTATAAACACCATATCATATTATATCTTGGTCAGATTGTAAATGGAAAACCTTTCAGCTACTCAGGTGTCTGAAGGGCTATGGCTGGATCTGTTCCATGCTGCATTCACCAAAAACTAAGTAGATACAGATCAGTCAGTTTTTCATGACCAACCTCAGGTCCTGCTCACAGAAGCTCCGCACAAGCCAGCCACCTATACAATTTTAGCAGACCGCAGGAAGCTCCATGTTTCCATGGCTACCATGCACACAAGACCAATGCTAGTTGGTATAATACTAGCTCAATAGATCTACATGAGTGGTATCCTCTGAGGTGGTAATGACATTAACAAAATGTCAACCTTTACCCAATAAACCCTACTGAATCAAAACAAAACAAGTCAACCTTCAAAGAATACAATTTTAATAAACAACAAAAGCCTATGCCCCCCAACCAGAAATTCTGTCCTGAAAATGGAGAAATGCCAGAGATTTTGAGAAGTTCATTAAAGAACTCCACTGCAGCTGATTTTTCATGGATAGGGATTAGACTTAGAAAGAAGTGGCAAGAACTGTGTTAGATTTAATTTCATATGTTGTATTTGGCAATGAAAAGTTCTCTGGCAGCGAGGGGCTGTTGCTATGGTGAAGTTGTGGGAGCTCCAACACCCCCCAACAACTGAGCGCCTTACAACAGCTTCTGTGTGAATAGGGCATGTCCCAAACAGCTGCTCCTTCTACTTGCTTAGGCTTCTCAATAAAGGTTTTGGCTGGTAAGCTAGACTTTCTCATTCTAAAGCATGTATGCATCACTGGAGTAAAAATGTACTGTGATTACATTGATTCTGCTCCACAAATCTGATGTCCTGTATGCAAGAACATCTGGCTTATAAGGATACCTCATTTGATATCTGGTTAATGGTAATTTAGCATAAAAGCCAAAAACCCACAAACCCTATGGAGCAGTAGAAACCAGTGACCATAACAAAAAAGCAGAGTGTTAAGGTGTCTGACTGATGGGCCAGTGAAAGAATAGCCTTGAAGAGCTGAAGAGCTTCAACTGGAATTGTGTAACTGATAAGAAAGGGGAGGATCAAAATTATTGGGGGGCCCATAGGAATTAGAAAAGTTATTATGGGATATTTGGATGGGTTTTTTGGACTTTAAACTTACAGTGGTGTATTTTAAGGGGATTGCATGAATTAGTGAAACTTATTACAGAATAATTATGGAAAGGAAAGTGAGGGATCTAGGGAAAAAATCCATGAGGATTAAGAGAAATAAGCATGTAGAACTGAAGGGAGAACAAAAGGTTCTGGACATGTATAAGCAGCTGGCTAGTCAGCATGATTATATGGCCAAGCCCTGCATAAAAGCTGTGTTCCTAAATGTTTTTTTACCCCCATCTGAATGTGTTCTCTATGCTCTCTGTGTGCTTGTTTATGCGTGAATTTTGCTAACCAACCTGGAACTGAACTATGCAGGGAGTGAGAGGACATCACCTACAAGAAAAAAGCCAAGACCAGAGCCAGTGGCTGGCTAAGCCACCCAACATATTTATAGCACATGGATTTAACAGCTAAGCCAGTCTTCGAGAGACTTACTGGTGTGAGTGTACTTGTGAGGGTGCGGGTGGGTGTATGCTCCACCAACAAACTTTATTCACTATCAGCTGGAGAGGAGGAGCATGACTGGTCAGCTGGGTTGCTCTTGTTTATTTGAATGTTGTTTAAGTTGAAGTGAGCATTGGTAAAGGCATTGTTCTCCAGCCTGTGCTGACTTATATGGCTTGTCACGTGTGCTCTGTGTGTGTGTGTGTATTTGCATCTCTGGTATTTGTACTGTACAGCAACAGCAGCCTCCATCTATCAGAGGGAAGGAGAAATCCACTGGGTCAAGTCTGGTGTCCCTTAACACTATGACCTCACACTTTCTTCCAGGTTTCCAAAATTATTCCCATTTCACCTGTTCATTTGGACTACATGTGTATCTTCACTTGTTCTATTTAATCTGCAAAAATAAAGCTGGATGGTTATTTTAGTAAGCTTCTGTTTTAACCCAAAAGTGAAAACAGAGAACAGGAAGGTTGGGATGTTTTCCACCTTTTGGGCTAAAGAGTGTGCCTACAGACCCAGGATTGAATAGATGCTTAATTTTTAGATGGTTAAGTTTAGGCAAAGTGAATCCCAGACTCACAATCACTTGCTTATAATGTTCAATGTAAAAATACCTGAGAGAGAAACATGTTAATAGAATAAGCACATACAGTTATTATGAAGATTTTGCTGTGGCTTTGAAGTTGGGGGGTTTTGCCCTTTTTTTATGGTTTCCTCACCCTCCACCCCCTTATGGAAAAGAATTTTTAAGGGTTGTTTCCTGAAACTGCTTATTTTTTCATTGGTATTGACATGAGCCTAACAGTGCAGCATATTTTATGGACAAGATCTATACATGTACAGTATACTTACTATGCATACTGGACAGACATAGTATGGATGCTTACATACTATGTAGACAGATAAATTAAGAGTAAAACCCACTTTGGAATGAAATCTCAAGCACAGTATTGACTTAATGACTATATGGTTTGTTCAAAGGATAGGTCTTCACTTCAGGGTCAATAAATTCCTGCTTACAAAGTGATTTGTTAATTCAATTTTAAGTTAGCTTTAGTAATGTATGCTTCATTTGCAGCATTTAACCACTGAAATGTTAGCTCTGGTTGGCTGTGATTCATGAAGCTTCTTATCTGACAAGCAAAGAGTGGTCTTAATTTGAATGTCTGTCAACTTCACAAGTAGTCATAAGTTTTATCTTACTAGGAACAAAAATGAGGAACTGATGGATGGGCATGGCATGAGGTAGGTATTTTCCTTAAATTATGTTTTCTTTCTAATCCACTGCAGGAGGGGGGGCAGAAATAATCTGCTTAGTAGGAAACTGAGAAGAAAACAAAACAAAACAAAATAAACCCCAGGAAATTGTAGCTGCCAAGTCATTTATTAGGTTAAACAGCAAAAGGGCTGACATCTTGTCATTCAGATGTCAAAACCCCCTCACTTATTGCTTAGTTTTGGAGATAGTCAAAATACACAGCTAAATTTTAGCAATAAATTTTATTAGGGGACTAAATCAGCTAGAGGGTGAGAACAAAATGGGTACAGTCAAGCAACATTGCCCTTGAAGATCACGGTAGTAGTCAGCCTGTCTGTCTGTCCATCAGGAAAGTGCCAGCAGTGGACCTGAAGCTCAGAAACAGCAGAGGACAGCATAAATTTCTCTGGAGGGGAGATCGATCAAAAATATTTTACTACTTTGAGGTTATTCCTACACAGAGGGCCTTCCTGTAGATTATGTGAATGTCAGCTTGAGGAGAACAAAGAAAGGTCGGTGTGTTTGTTTTATTCAGAGCTTAGCTGAGTCTCTGAATGAGTATGAAATAATGACTAGGCCAGCAAACTCTGCCTGGTGTGTATGGTCATGTGTATGCCTGGTCAGTATGCAGAGGCCCCCTGAGGTGACAGCAACCCACCCTGCACATGGCTTCTGCCTGGGCATGGCCTTGAGATGCTCCTCTGCCTGTGCTGCTTGCACCACCCCAGCTACTGAAGTTTAGCCTCTTCTCTGGCATTAATCTTTCCTTTCCTGAATGGGGTTTGAAATAATTCATGAAATAAGTGCTAGTCTCCTGCTTAATGATTGGGGTTTTCACTGGCAATCAAGAGAGTGAACCGGGCTGCAATACTTATCTTTTCAAGAATAGATATCAAGCTTGTTGGCATGCAGCTCTGGGCTGCTTCAGCTACCCAGCTTTGGGCACCTACATTAGTTCTCCCTCTGCCTTTGCATTTTATGTAGCTCAGGACCCTGGGTTTTGGCATGTACCTTTGTCTCAGGCATTACAATACTCAGTGAAGTGATGCCTCAGTTCTTTATGGTCCCTGTTGCCTTCCCATTTTGGAGTCTAGCTGGGGTGAAAATATACTCACCGCAAATATATAGTGAGAAATTTCTTCTTCCAAAGTAGATTATAGATCTATTTGAGGTGCAATGTCTTGAAGAATTATTGAAAAGACTTTAAGCCTGGACATCTCAAGTATTGCACATGAAAGCAGATGCTAAGTGGTGCACTGGGATAATATGACCTTACCTGTCTCACCTAACTTGACCTCAGAGTTTTGAGAGAAACTAGGGCAGCCAGTGTCAGCCCTTGTTTTTTGTTTTTTTTTTTTTTTAAATTCATATGAGAGACTATTAAACTTACTCTTCTGTAAGAACGTACAGGTGAAAATGTAGTCTACTGAATTTTATGATTTGATTATGCCATAGCCGTGGCACTGTAAAGAATTGTGTATCGTGTCTGTAAAGAAAAACTGTTCACTGGTAATATTTCAGTGTTCAACTCTCTCCATTCTATGACAGCTCTGTGGAATTGCCTCTAAGAGAAGTGGGGTGCAGTATCCTGTGTCAGACAATTTAAATTCTTTTGTATCTTGAATTTTGCATCTATAGTGATACCTATTCAGCCAGCACGTAACAATGGCATCATTTGTGAGAAACAATACATTCATTGTTTAGATTGAACAAAGCATAAGAAGTAGGTTTCATCTACCCTTTACTTTAGGCATTTAATCTACTAAAAGACAGGATCTTCTTATCTTCATTGAACAAAAAATCCACCCTTAAACATTTGCCTAGAAGAGTAAAAATATATTGTCTTCATAAATGCCTTTGTTCTCTGACCATTAAAAAAGACTACACAGTGATGAATATGGGATACCTAATTTTTATTAAGTTCAAGATAAATCTTAACTGTGATATGACCTGAAATTTTCTGGATCAAGAACAACAAAGAAAAATCTGCCATATTAAAAGCACCTAGAAAAAGATAGGTAAATCATAGAATCATAGAATCATAGAATGTTTTGGGTTGGAAGGGACCACTAGAGGTCATCGAGTCCAACCCCCCTGCAGTCAGCAGGGACACTGCTAACTAGATCAGGCTGCTCAGAGCCCCATCCAACCTGGCCTTGAATGTTTCCAGGGATGGGGCCTCCACTACCTCTCTGGGCAACCTGTTCCAGTGGTTTACCACCCTCATTGTAAAGAATTTTTTCCTTATATCTAGCCTAAACCTACCCTGATTTAGTTTAAAACCATTACCCCTTGTCCTAACGCAGCTGGCCTTACTAAAAAGATTTTCCCCATCTTTCCTATAGGCCCCCTTTAGGTATTGAAAGGCCGCAATCAGGTCTCCCCGCAGCCTTCTTTTCTCTAGACTGAACAACCCCAACTCTCTCAGCCTGTCCTCGTAGGAGAGGTGCTCCAGCCCTCGGATCATTTTAGTAGCCCTCTTCTGGACCCGCTCCAACAGTTCCATGTCCTTCTTGTGCTGAAATATTAGCCAAAGCTGGAAACAGCATAGTAAGGATGGAGTTTATTAAAAAAAGAAAAAAAAAACCCAACAAGCTATTTACCAAATGTGGGAACTTTTCTTCAAAATGAGGAAGAGAGTGTCAGAAGTATGTTGAGGTGCACCAGACCCCAAAACTGAGTCATTAGTGGTTCCGTGGTAATTATGGTAGCATAAGTTTCCCTCAGAGTATTTAAGGAATGCCTCTGGTACACAAATGTTTATGCAGTTTCTAAAATGTAACAGCTTCACATCTTTTTGTTTCTTATTAAAAAAGGTATATAGTATTTTCAAAGGACCATTTTTATATCATCTGTCAGCAAAAGTTCTAAGTGTTCAGTGTCTGTGGGTTTTTCCCTCCTTTTTGAATTAAATCACTCATCATTTGTGCTCCATTCTGTCATAAACAAGTTCAGTCTTCTTTTTATCTAAATTGGATAAAAATATATTGTTTGCTTTCAGTTTTGCTCCTCTTAGCTAATTGAGTGCTTAAGTCATAAATAGAACTGAAATTCAAATTATTGGTTGAAGTAAGTCATCAGTGGTGTAAATGGTCACTTCCCCACTGCAGTTGCAAGAAAGCGGAAATGGAATAAGATTTGAAAGCAAAAATGAAGATCAACTTTATTCAGGCAATAGTAATATTTCTCATGTAGTGTGTGAAACAGACATCATTTATGTGGGATACTCTGATGAATCATTTAAACAGTTACATAAAAAAAGATTGACTGAAGGGAGAAAAATCAGTTACATATAAAAATATGACTTCATGGCAAAGAGACAGTTTGTGGGGGAGATGATGAATATGACACTGGTCTACAAAATCATGAGTGACGTAGGGTGAATAGCAGTAACTGTTCACTGTCCTCCAGTATAAACGCTAGGCAACATCAACAATATTTGCCAGCAGTCAGGTTAAAAAGGAACAAAAGAAGATAGCTTTACACACAAGGGTGGTAGAATTGTGGCACTAAAGGAACTTTATTTTTATTTTATTTTTTAGCTGGAGACTGTGAAAGGGGAGCCTGGAAGAGAAAGAGAAACCTACTGAAAATTACCAAATCAGCAAACTGTGACAGCTTAGAAGATCCCAAGAGCTAGAAATTGACAGGAAATGGGAGAGTAGTCAGTGAAGTCATTATTCAGCACCATGTTCTTGCTCTTCTTTCAAAATCAACCTTTGACCAATATTTGAGACAGTATTCTGGCTTAGACCAAGATCTGGGCCCTTAGTCTGAACTATTAAATCTAATTTTTGCTTTCCAGTCGAATGAAGTTTTTCTTGGTAGCAGGCAGGCTTGTTATTTATCTCAGAAACTCCATCTTTATAACAAAGTTCTTGCTCTAAATGCAGGCTCTCCCTGTTGGCTACAAAAGAGCTTAGGATAACTAAAATAAGCTCAGTTGTCAAATTTGAAATGTTGAAACATGAGATGAATCCCTCAGAAAGAACTGAACTAATACCATGACTGCCTTCTGACACGGGCCACAATGTAAGAATCTTTAGTTTTGAACACATTTATTAAAATGTTGCCAGTGTGATTCCTAGGTATTGATTTTTTTTTAACTCCCCCAAGGGTAAAACATGTTAGATGTGTCTTAAACAAAACATTTCCCTCTGAGAACAGTATTCTCAGGTTCAGAAGTGTTTTTGTATGGCTGCATGATAATTATAATTTATCCATAAACAAATAATAATTGCACAAAATAAATTTCCAGTTTCAATTCTATTGCCTAATTTGTCCCAACTTCTAATTCTAGAAGCACTTAGTGTGTAAAATTGGAAATAGAAACAAAAATTATTTTATTTCTTCTACTGTCTTCTCATTATCTACAAACATAGAGGAATAGCTCCTAAGTTTCACCTCTCAGTTTGCAGGACCAAACCCCTCTTTTTACCTATTTTTGACTGGTCATAAGAAAGGACTTCTGGGGCCATGTAGATGCAAAGACCACTTCTGCAAATGTAGGCGGCTATAGAACATTTTAAAGGACTCCTTTGTGTTAGGTAGGGGGTTGTGATTTCTGACCTTTTCTCTGGTAGTGGATTCAACAGCAAAATACATCAACAGTCAAAATTGTGATATATAGTGATTGTTCATATACAATCCCTAGAGCATTGTTTATTTTTCAAAGTTAAAAGACAGTAGCAAGATAGTCACCTGTGAAGAGAATAAAAAAAATCAACTTATAGATACAAGATGTATCCTTTTTAATGTTTTCTGCTTGTCATAAGTGAAGTTCATATTAATCAAATTAATGTTGTGTGAATTTCTCATATGGTTGTGTGGGAAGTACATTTCTGTCCTGCAGTTATTAAGATTCAGCTGTGTTTTGGTTTGGTTTGGTTTGGGTTTTTTTCCTTTTGAGTCTGGTTGATATATAAAGCTCTGTTTTAATGATATCAAATTTCTTTTTAAGAAAAAAATCTTTTTTACAATGACTTCTTGTTTAGACAGATCCATCCTTGATGAGGAAAACAAAGGAGGGTTTTTGTTTCATTTTCCAGAAAATTTGCTCTATTGCTCTATTTATGAATATGTATTTCCACATATGTTACCAATGAACTTTCAGAACAAGCCCCAAAATTACATCACAGTTGTCTTATTTGTTCTTTGGTATTTAAATTAATGAACATTGTGGGATTTCATCTTGTAACCTGAAAAAAAATGAAATTTTTTTTTGAGCTTCATTATCTTTTTGGTTTGTGTTTTTTTTACACGAACAGCATACTGAAAAGAGTTTGTGAACTTAATGTTGGCCTTCAAGAAGTACTGAGCTTGTACTATTTGAAACTGTAAACTAAATTATTTTGGAGGAGATTTAAAATGGGTATCATCTACATATAAATTGGTTTTAGAACCAAAGGGGGCCTGCAGTCAGTATATATTACAAGATGCTATCACATTGTCTAATGGATTAGATTTTATTAAGTACTATAAAACAGCATGAGATGTTCTCAATAGAAAACAAATTGAACTGAAACAGATAATTAATTACTGCAACTCTTATTTTTTCAAAACAGTGTAGACACACATGCATTTGTTATACGTGTATGTATTGCATATTGCATCATAAAGCTGTCAGCATAAACTTTTGCGTACCTAAAATAATCAATATGCTTTTCATTCAAGGTTTTAACATTTTTGAAGCACAATATCTGTTTTGCATACACAGAATCACTTTGCCCTGTTGGAACTAATTAACTCCTTAACAATTTCCATATTAAAATGCTTTTCTATAGTTAATAAAGCTGTCGCAGATATACATTCAATAGAGTACTCAAATACCACCTAACTAGATCCTAGTGTTAAGGAACACGCAATGTATGGAAAAATGGTGTTACTAAACTCAGCCAGAACTGTATGCTGAGAATCCTTGGGGAAGGATCCCTGAGAATTAATCCAGATCTTATTCTACTGATACCAAAAAGAACTGTTGTAAAATCCCTTATCTAACACAGTTTTGGTTTAAGAGTCTTTGGAAAGAAGATTCATATATTCTGCTTTAGTCTAATCCACAACATGTCTGAAAAACAAGTCTGAAACCTGAAAGACAGTTAACTTGTAACTGAAATTGTTTATTACCTTTAATTACTTGGATGGCATCAGAAAAAAAAATGTTGATTTTGTGAGAGAACTTTGAAATGAGATCTCAAGCTACTGGAAAGTTCAGCACTTCAGATACGAGATTCTTACAACTTTGAGATAGGGTCTGTTCTTCTATGGAGAGGACACAGACTTCTTTCTGAGGTCAGAATTTGGGTACAAAATAGCAGTCAGGTAACTCTCCCAAGACACATCTACTCCAGAAACGACCATAGAGAAAACCATCAGAAAGACTACTGTATTAAAACTGTAAAACCAGTGACAAGGATTTTTTTTCCCTCCAGAAACAGGTTATCTATAAGAATATAAAAATGTTGGTTTGCATTGCATCTCTTTAAGCTCAACATAATTATACAACCCTTGCAAACTAAATTTATACTGGTCAAAAGGTTACAATACATATATTCTGCAGTCATGCCTATAGTTTCCTAAGGCAACTGCAAATTACTTAAAGTCTTCAAACCATATATAAGGCAACAGTTTTCCACATGCCCTATTTAAACTAATTCCTTTCTGTACCAGCTTATGGTGCATAACATCCCCTCCTGTATTCACTTTGTTGAACTGTAACCTTCTCAAATACCACAATCTATTTAAAGATCTCAGAGGAAGATGTCTTTTTTTTTTTTTTTTTTTTTTTAAGCAAGTCGTACAAGCAATATATTGAATGGAACTCCATCCAGTGGAGCAGTATCTCCCCATCACTTGTAGCTGTCTATCTGCGGGGCTTTTCTCAAGGCTCATTTTATAAATACCAATATCCTGTTGTCTTCTGTCTTTTGGGGAAAATATATTAATAAACTGCTACAGTCTCAGTTGAAAGTACTTTGCTTCCCAGCTTAACCTGTGGTTTTGTGTATTTTATAATTTGCATTCCTAGTACCGCAGCTACAATCCACTGCTGCTCAGTTCAAACTTTTTGTAGTGCCTTTGCTATGACAGATCCTGTGGAATTAGGAATAAGTGATGAAGACAAATTTTGGTTATAGAAGATTATCTTTCCTTCCAAAAAGAGAGGGCTGAATAGAAGAAGGTTTTCCAACTGGGGAGAAAAAAAAAAAAAGCAAAAAAAAAGACAGTGGGTTTGGATAAGGGTGTTCTACCACTTGCCTTTCAGATGTATTTAAGGTCTTTTGTTTTGCAACTTCTTGACTGAATTTAAGCATGCAACAGTTTTACAGAACGAATTTGTTATATCTGTGAGAGAGAAGTACAAAAGTATGTAACAGAAATTTTAAACTAAATATTTTTATGGATATTGGGAAAAGGTACATTCCAAAATATGTGTTTAAAGTGACCATATATTCAAACATATGACCAAGTAGAGAAGTTGGAAACTGAAAAGGACAAGTAGAATGCCTGCTTCTTATAAAGTACAGTGAAAGACATAAAGAATAATAAAGTTAATAATAATAATAACCAGAGTAACATAACATTTGCCTTCAGAATCCCTCCAGTCTTGGCAAGCATGGCACTTACGGTTGTTTTCTCCACAGATATTAGCTTAAAAATAATAAGTTTATTCAAAGTGACTCTATTTCTATGTGAAAGGTGGAAGTCTTGCTCAGTCTCTGCCATTTGACCCATAAAATATGTTTCCTGATATGAAAACTGGGGAGCCTAATGAGATCTGTAGTCTCTTAGAAACATGCTTGCTGTACTACAGCTGCAAGAAGAAAGATTAATATTGTTAAATAGAAGAAAGATAAAGAAGAAAACAAGAGACTGATTTGTTTTCTTATGCTCCTGCCTGGCCAGCAGGACCCTGGATACCTCAGCTCTGATCTCAGCCTTTCTTGGGTCCGTCCACCTCACCGAGTGTCAGAATTAGTTTTTCTTTGCAAAAGATGTCAGGGAGACATGATGATTAACTCAACAGTTCAGCTTAGCCACAAACATAAACAGTTTCAGAAACATATAGGTCTAGGAAGGGGATATTTTTTAGTCTTTCAGATAAGAAGTACAAAATTACAAACCCTACATGTAAATTGCTTAACATTTAGGATTGTGCTAACAGAGCATTTGCCTTAAGTACAGTAGTTAAGTTCAGCATACTTAAAAGATTTATTGTGGATTCTTTGTATTACTTACATGGAAGTTTTCAAATCAGTTTCAGTTGCAGATGAGCTGGTATGAACTACTACAGTTTCGATGTACTACTTGCAGCTGTGATTCCTTACCTCTTTGTTCCCCTTTCCTTTTGTGTGATTTGTTCCTTATCATTTCTATGCTATATTAGAAAAAAATAAAGCATTACACTAAAGCCAGCTGTTATACCTGAAATATCACAGGTAGAAAATCTTAAACATGGGTAAATGATTTTCCATTCACTTTAAAAGAAATTGTCTTCTGACAGGCTTAGAATTTTCCTTCCTCTGGCAAGGTCTCCTTGAACTGGAGTAATGTGTATTATTGACATTCAAATAAAGACTGACAGATGGGGGTTTGCCATATATCAACTTTGAATGTCACCTCATTTCCACAGTGATAATTGTAGTCACTTATTTGGATAGAAGATTCTCAGTGGATCAGACTTCTTATGTTGTAACAAAACTAGTTGGAGTTCAAATAAAAACACTTTCCTTGTTACCTTCCAAAACAAAAAGACTTTTGTTGTCTAAAAGCTGTTACTTGTCTTTGGATAATATGTGTTACCTCAACAAAGCTTTATTGTCTTTTTTCTCTAAAATTCAGCACAGTCAAGATGCAGTTAACATTCTTTGAGTCAAATCTGTTCATGACACATTCTTTATACATCTTGCTATAAAATAGCTGCATTTATAAGTAACTTATAAAGTTTTATGACAACACCTTAAATATAGCATTACAGTGAAAAATGATGTTTCATATTTTTCTGCAATAGGCTTTTTTTTTTATTTGTACTGTGTTAGAGAGTATATATATATATAAACATACACACAAACATAAAAAATATGCAGGGACAATAATAAAAGAGGAAATACAATGAAGAAAAATTGCATGGAAGCTTACTAATATATTTGAAAATGAAAAAAAAAGGTGGTGCAAGTAAGTGTAAGTTAAAATGCGGAGAAAGAAACTCATTTTCACCAGATGTCCATGATAGCATGATCTTTTCTATAGCTCTGAGTCCCTCATCCTGGGTTAACACTGATTTATGAATGATGGTCTAAATTCACAGTATAAGGACTCTCCTATAGCAGTTGGAGGCAGTTTTTAATGTTTTCCTCAGGTAAACTGGGAGGCATTTAGGAATAAATTTCAGTCTTAAGTAAAACAGCTTTATAGAAGATGTTGTATCTCCCTTGTTCTAAAATTCTTTAAAGTATTGGCAGGTTAGAACTCTGCCTTCAATGGCACATTATGCCTGGGTGCCTAGATAATTAATCTCTTTTTACCATGACCTGTGCTTTCTCAAATTGCAAAAAGATTGGAATTATTTACTGTTTTAAATTATTCATAGATGCCTGTAGTGAACTGTTCTTGATTTGCATATTGTATGGAATAATTAATTGCTGGTATGGAAATGTTGAAATTCTCCACTTTGTGTACTTGGGGCTTTAGCCCTTTTTGATTTTCAGTGAAATAAAAGATGGTAGTTCCAAATCAGTTTAATTTTTTTGCTGCTTTTTCAATGATCTCCCTGTAGCTAAATTATGATTCTGTTTTTGGAGAAGAGATGTTGAAACTAGGAATACAGTCCCAGTTAACATGGTTCTTATGGAAACATGTAATCTGCATGAATTATATATCAAGTTCATGGTGCTCTGTGAGACAGTTAGTTTTCCCCTAAGCACAGAGAAAACTCAGGGTGAGCTTGTTAAGATTTCATTATTGGAAATATTACAAACAAACTGAACAAATGACTTTACTACTCCAGTGCTACATACAGGGAAATTATAATATATTTGTAATGGTAAACAATACAGAAAAGAGGCTCTTCTCTGGTGCTCATGCCAGCTGGCAGAGTCTGGTCATGACTACAGGATTAAACTGCCCCAAACTCTGAAATAAGACAACTGCATTCAACCTTTTAGGAACAATGCCTGACCTGCATTAACCCCCCCAAACTTGCCCATGATTTGTCTGGGAGGGTGTCAGCTGGCATTGCCCCAGAGCATGCCAGATTTCTATTGTTATGCCTGCAAAAAGAGTTTAGCAGTCCAGCCAGCTGAGGCCAGGCCCCACCACTGCTTAGGGCACTGCTCTAGATGTAGCCACAGGTATTTGCCCAAACAGGTACAGCTGCGCCATGTAAAACACCACGTGAAAGGGATCATAGCTTAAGACAGCTTGCTGTGAGAGCATGAATCATAAGGCACAACTTCAGGGGCTTTGGCAGGCTGCAATCCTACTTGCTTTTAGAAGTGTGATTATATTCCATCTGAAACTGGTTGATGCAAGAAATGAGCCTTAACATTTTCCTTAACATTTTCCTTCTTTCATTTCAGTTAAATCATCAATTGAAATGCACTTTCTTCTTTTTTATTTGATTTTTTAAACTTTATTACTGTTTTGTTTTTCTCTTCTTTTAACCTTTCTTAGTGTGTTTTTTTTCTTTTTTTTTTCTCCCCTTTTGCTGCTGTATTGGGTTGTGGCAAGGTCTTGGTAGTGGGGGGGCTACAGGGGTGGCTTCTGTGAGAAGCTGCTAGAAGTATTCCCTGTGTCCACTGCTGGCCAAGGCCAAGCCAATCAGTGGCAGTGGAAGTGCCTCTGTGATAACATGTTTAAGAAGGAAAAAAAAACGGCTGCGTCTCAGTAGCCGGAGAGAGAAGAGAAGTGAGAGGATGCAAGAGAAAACAGCCCTGCAGACACCAAAGTCAGTGAAGAAGGAGGGGGAGGAGGTGCTCCAGGTGCCGGAGCAGAGACTCCCCTGCAGCCCATGGTGAAGACCATGGTGAGGCAGGCTGTCCCCCTGCAGCCCATGGAGGTCCACGTAGGGTAGATATTGACCTGTAGCCCGTGGAGGACCCCACACGGGAGCAGGTGGATGCCTGAAGGGAGGAGGCTGTGACCCTGTGGGAAGCCTGTGCCAGATCAGGTTCCTGGCAAGCCATTGTGGACCCATGGAGGGAGGAGCCCATGCCAAAGCAGGTTTGGTGGCAGAACTTGTGACCCAACGCTGGAGCAATCTGCTCCTGAGGGACTGCACCCTGTGGAAGTTATGGACCCATGCTGGAGCAGTTCATGAAGAACTGTAGCCCATGGGAAGGACTCACATTGGAGAAGTTCGTGGAGGACTGTCTCCCGTGAGAGGGACCCCACGCTGGAGCAGGGGAAAAGTCCTCTCCCTAGGAAGAAGAAGCGGCAGAGACAATGTGTGATGAACTGACCTCAACCCCCATTCCCGTCCCCCTGTGCTGCTGGGAGAAGTAGGTAGAGAAAATGGGAGTGAAGTTGAGCCCAGAAAGAAGGGAGGGGTGAGGGGAAGGTTTTTAAGATCTAGCAGTTTTTCTCCTCTCCTTCTCTGATTTTGATTGATAAATTATTTTTTTTTTCAAGTTGAGTCTGTTTTGCCCATGATGGTAACTGATAAAATGGTCTCTCCCTGTCCTTATCTCGACCCACGAGCCTTTTGATTTACTTTGCCCTCCTCTGTCTGGTTAGAGGGGAGTGATAGAGTGGCTTTGGTGGGTCTCTGGCGTCTAGCCAGGGTCAAACCACCACAGCTGCATGTTAATACTGATCATTAATATAAATTAGCCATTTTTGCCACTGTGCTTTCCATTCAAGCATGAGTTTAAGAGAAAAAAAAAATCTCTTTTTAAAGTTAGCTACATAGATGGCCATGTGACTTTATCTTGCAGCTTTTACTCAAAAAAGAATCCCTTTTCCCCTGCAAAACTGAGAAGCAGGCTTCTTACAGAGCAAACTCTGAAATATAAGGTAATTATAATAATTACAAACCTTGTGAAGTTATTTTCTGAAATGTTACTGTAAAAAACCAAGCATAGCACAGTTAAGTATTAAATAGAATATAATAAAATGAGAACATTTTCTTCATGCTTCCATACCTACCTGATAGTCAACAAATAAAATGGGATTTGTTTTCTTTTTCTTCACAAGTAATATTTGTGACTGACATGATAACATTCAGCATGTGAAATTCAGTATAAAGTTTTAGGTCATTTTAACATTTAGATATGCTCTATGAATTAAAAGATTGTAATAATATATTCCTCAAATCCCAGAAGGTATTTTAGCCTCACATGAGAAATGTTATTAGGAATGACATGTGAATGAAATTACAAGATTAAATTATGCTGTTCTCATAATCCATAGATCTACAGATTTTTAAAATAATGCAAAAGGTATAATTCTACATTAAGGTAGATTACATTAACCTTGGGAAAAAAAAATCCATACAAATAAGAGCTTTAACCATAGCATATGATATGGATTTTGTAATGTTATAACTTAAGATAAACTTTCGGATAAAATATTGTCCAAACATTTATTAAACTTAATTTCTTGTATGTTGCAAGAAAGATTTTTTGTCTTCTCATGTTCTACTTTTGCACCAAGCAGGAAATGCACTTCAACTGTTGCACATGGCAAGTAAATTTGCTGTATGAAGTTTTGCTTTACTAAATTGTATTTGGCCTCAAAGGATATCAAGTGAAGTTCAAATAGCTACAGTTGCTTTCTAAGGCAACATGTATATTAGGATGAAGTTGTGTACCTCTGTGGTAATGGAATTTGTTGAGGTATCTCTCCTTGTTGTAGTAATATGATCCAATTATTAATCTATGTTTGATCTGCAAGAAAATAATTTAAAAAAAAACAAACCAAAACAAAGCAAAAAAAAAACCCCACGCAACATAACCAAGCTGTATACTAATACTGAGAGGTGAATAATGCAGTCCTGCCCTTCTGAGACCTAAAGAGACAGGAAAACTTGGATTACCAATTTGTTTGTGATATTCTTCCTGCATCTGATTTAACATGACTAGGATTTCATTTGATTGTAACTCATGAAGTTGATGGCTCTTGAATCTAGTAATGATCATTTTAATCACATTATAAAAGATTTTTTTTCTGATCATTTTAGACTGTTTCTTCTACTTTTATACATGCATAGAGAAAATTATGTTCCCTTTCTGGCTGAAATTTTAGCTTTATTCTGTGAACATACCAAATACATTTTTAAAATTTTGGTTTGCATTTAAAATTTCCAATAAAATTGTGTAAATAATAGTTTTTGTAGGCAATTACAAAACAGCTGAAATGCCATTGAATTAAACAAATTGCTTAGCTTCAGATTCAAGCTATGGTTTTTTTAGGCCAATTAAAGAAGGAATTAAAAATGAAAGATTAGTATTTTGACTTACTAAATTTCCTTCCACATAAATAATCAAGTGATACAGATTAATGAAGGATGTTTTGGCAACAGATAGTATGCATTTTTTTCCCCATTATACGCATAGCTGTAATTAGCACAAAGTGTTACATTGAAAACTTGAAAATATATAACATGACAGTTTTATTTCAATATCCAAGTGAATGAATATAATTCTCTAATTTACTTTCAACATATTGACTTTGACATTTAATTTAGTAATTAGTTATAAAATTATATTCAATCCATATTGATGGAGAATTTGTGGGGGTTTTGAACAATTCTAAGTATCCTATAATTTGTTTTAAAGAAGGAGGTAAGGTGTGATTGGCATTTTACATGTGTTTATTACATTATATTATAGTCTTTAGATCAGCAGAACCAATAACACGTTCAACATTAGCAGTCACACTTAAAGTTAAGCATATGTTATTTGAGGTTTGCTTGTTGTCATATCCAGCTGGAAAGAATGATAATAACCATTCAGGTATTGTCTCACTGAGAATAATGTTGTTTTGAAGAACCCTAAGTGGCCATGTATATGGGGATGTTTGGAGGCAGTGAATGAGACATTAAAAAGAAAAAAAAAGAGAACTTCCATAAGACTGAGTTTCTTCCTAAACTTTTCACTCGAATGGTCATGTGGAAACAAAAAGTAAAATTTACTAAAACAGTACAGCCTACTATTGGAATTAAGTACTGCTGTAATGGAGCCTATAACTTCCATGACTCTTAGTGTTTCAGCTGAGTAAATAAACTCCAATTGGAACAGTGGGACTTACAATTTCCTTGATCTCAGGAAGGTTTATAAGTGTATATTCCATCCTGGATTGTTTTCAAGCTGATTATCAATGCACATAAAAGACACTTCAAATTCTTTAGCTTTCTAGGAGCTAATAGGTGTTCTTTATAACTTGTTTATCTATTGTAGTCTATGTGGGTCAGTGTCATCAAAATATTGATCAACCCTAAAGGTTTTCTGATATTTCAAACAACTCTGAGCGTTCATATAAACATACAAACATAGCAGTTGGACTATATCCTCTGACAGGAACTCTTTGGTCCAGAGTTAAATATAAGTCCTGGTTTCTGCTGGGATAGACTTAATTTTCTTCACAGAAGCTGACATAGTGCTGTGTTTTGGATTTAGTACTACAAGAATGTTGATAACACACTGATGTTTTTAGTTGTTGCCAAATAGTGCTCAGACTACGCAAGGACTTTTTGAGCTTCTCCTGCTTGGCCAGGTGCATAACAAGCTGGGAGCACAGCACAGCTAGGACAGCTAGCCCAAACTGTCCAAAGAGCTATTCCATACCATATAATGTCATGCTCGAGGGGGGTTAGTTGGTCGGTTGCAGGGAGAGTGATCATGGCTCGGGGAGTGATTGTGGCTCGGGATGGGCTGGTCAGTGGGTGGTGAGCAAGTGCATTGTGCATCATTCGTTTTGTATATTCTGTATGTTCTGTTACCTTTCTCATTATTACTATTATTATTATTATTTTCTCTTATCAAACTGTTTTCATCTCAGCCCACAGCTCTAACCTTTTTTTCCTCTCAATTCTCTCCATCCCACTGAGGGAGGGGGGAGTGAGCGAGGGGCTGCATGGTGCTTAGTTGCCAGTCGGGTTAAACCACGACAATATATCATATTTTTTGTAGCACATATGAACAATTGTTTTCCTTTCCTCTTTAATGTGCCTTTCTTTTTCTCCTATTAATCTCATTTTTATTCTACACTACTGTTGCAATTAACACATTGAGCTATGCTGGCAATATGTTGGGCAAATATGGTACAACCAAACACCAAAGCCACAGTCAATTGCAAGAAAACTGTTAAAAACATTTTCAGCCAACACATTCCTTACCCCCGCTGATTTTTCTCTCAGAGGCTGAGGATACGTGGCTCAATGGGTAGCTCTTTTTAAAGACATGAAAGCATGAACTGCACTTGTTTGGTCCCCACATTCAGAGATGGTTCATAATTTGTGGATGGTGGGATCCAGCGACACCATAGATTTATAAACCTCAGTAAAATAAATCTTTGTTGTTCTAGATAGCGCATATGTAAAAGAACATACAGCAACTAATGACATGCATCAAGTTTCCACTTCTTTTTTCCTAAACCAGTGTTCAAATGCAATACAGAGTTCTTTTGTATTTGTGCACCAGTGTCTTAGTTCTCAGTAGGGATTTTGCTGGCTTTTCCCAAGCTTGTAGAAATGGGCATGTAGCAACACGGGCTTGAGCACACATGAGATGCTTACAAGGCTCCTTACAAATTAATGGACTTTTTATTGTTTCATTTTTCCAACATATAACAATTAAATATCCTCATCCTACCACTGTTATCTTGATAATGAACAACCTATACTTTTCTTCTTTTATATGATATCTTTCCTTTAAAGTCTCTTGTGTTATTAAAGAGCACATGCACCCACCCACATACTCAGGTAGGTACTCATTTGCTGCACTATCTGCTGTTGTGGATCCCACCAGCTAAAAAGTATAAAGAAGCAGTCACTGACCTTGATATCTTCTTGGGTTTAGTTTGTTAACATATCCTGCTTCAGTTTTGTGATGCTTGCTGCTTCATTTACCTGAGGTATTCCCATCTCTTCACCCACACTTGTGAAAACCTTTTGAAGTAATGAAGTCTTGCCATGCTCACCTGCCTGTGATTTTCACACCAGCCTTATTGAAAGACTCTTGAGATCTTCATCTCACTCTTTTCTAGCCAAAAGTGGGCTCTGAGGAATATTTTGCTTCAGTTAGTTTTCAGTGAGAGGAAACAATGTGTTATTTGAGATTTAATACAGGCAGTAACATAGGACTCACCTCCCCCTCCTCTCCAAAGGAGTATCTCTTATGAGGAAAACTAATTTCCATTCCCATCTCTAGTGTTTTTTGTTCAAAAAAAGTCTCTATGTTGTTATTGTTTAGGAATCTCACAGTCCCTGGAGATTTCTCCGTCAATCAATCCAGGTTTCAAACAATCCAGCTGATGCCCTATGACTACAACTTATCACAAGATCTGTAAATACCTCCTATGTGTCTTGTGCTTCAAGATATTTGAAGCACCTGCCTGTTATTATTTGTGGACTATAAACAATTTAGGAAAAGGACAGCATTCTTTTTTTTTATTTTTGTGTGTAGTGTCTCATGGAGCAGGTTGGAGTTTCTGCCTTACACAATTTAAATAAAAGTTCAGGTGTAAATAAAGAAAGTGCTGCACTGAACATTATTTCATTATACATATATAGTATAAATATATACTCATACATACATATATAATGTATTCGTTTAGTGAGATGCTTTAAGGTAATCACTTTGGATAGGGGTAGCCATTATTTCATCCAGTGTTTAATGCTATCTCTGAATACCATACTAGAATAGAGAGAATTAAAACAGAAATTATCATTAAATGGGAGTTCACTGTATATATTCCATCACATAATTTTCTTAAAGATAGTATTGGTCAACAGAATAGCTTTATACTGGTACCAATTAACAGAAATGAGGATGCTTCCCTTCCCCAAGAACTTTTGTTATACCATGAAATACGTGAAAACAAGTAGTTTGAAATACCTATATTAAGTATTGGAGATATCAATTTTTTTTTTTTTTTTTTTTTTTTTTTTTTACAAAAGCATTCTGACTTTAAATGTGTTTAATTTTTTTCACTGTACAAAAGCAAAAGGTAGTCCCTTTCATAGACAGGTACTTAGGCTATAGTACCCAATAGCTATGCAAACTGTTCCACTATGTTAGTCTGTTAAAATCTTCTTAGTCTTTTTTGGTTTTAGGCATGGTTGGGTTTTTGTGGTTTTTCTTTTTAAGCCTGACAGTCACAGTTTTTAGTAAATGCATTTTCTCCTTTGGAAAATTGACAAAGAATACAACCCTGGTACATAATGGCTGTTATCATTTCAGTTTTACAGATGATAGATTTTTCTTCTAAATATCCTCAAGGGTGATCTTTGCTGTCAGTGTCTACCTTGTGCTCATCTTCTAAATTTGGACATAGTTGATAGAAATTTCCAGTGTCTTGAATGGGGTGAGTTTTTTCACCCACTTAGATAAAAATTCAGCTTGTTTCTGAAAACATTGAGAAGGAGGTGCTTTGTGTGATTAAGCTGTGAAAAAAAAAAAAAAAAATCCCTACACTTATTGTCATGGTTTAACCCCGGGTGGCAACTAGGCACCACGCAGCCACTTGCTCACTCCCCCCACAATGGGACAGGGGAGAGAATCAGAGGAGTAAAAGTGAGAAAACTCATGGGTTGAGATAAAGACAGTTTAATAGGTAAAGCAAAAGCCATGCATACAAGCAAAGCAAGGAATTCACTCACCACTTCCCATGGGCAGGCAGGTGCTCAGCCATCTCCAGGGAAGCAGGGCTCCATCACATGTTATGGTTACTTGGGAAGACAGACACCACCACTCAAAATGTCCCCCCCACCCTTCTTCCCCCAGCTTATATACTGAGCATGATGTCATATGGTATGGAATAGCCCTTTGGTCAGTTTGGGTCAGCTGTCCTGGCTGTATCCCCTCCCAGCTTCTCATGCACCTGGCAGAGCTGAGAGCTGAGAAGTCCTTGGCCAGTCTAAGCACTACCCAGCAGCAACCAAAACATCAGTGTGTTATCAACATTCTTCTAGTACTAAATCCAAAACACAGCACTATACCAAAGACTAGGATGAAAATTAACTCTGTCCCAGCCAAAACCAGGACACTTATTCACTATTTTGGGGAAAGAAGGGGGAGATAGGTAGAAAAGTGGAAAAAATTTATTCACTCAAACAGAGTGAAAGTATATGTATTAGAACTTATTTTTCTTCTCAAATAAAGATACATTCTTTACAATTTACATTTGTAGTATTTCTCTCTAGTGAAGACTTTTACAATACAATTAGGAATGTGAAATGATGGAGAAAACTTTGTGTTGTAATTTTAGTAGAAATTCAATATTCATCAATATGCAACCCTTTTTCTATTAGTCTATTTCCATTTTAAAAACTGAAAGTGTGGTGAAAATATAAATTCTTCTTGTGAGACGATTTCAAGTGCAAACCCCCTAGCATTTCAAGCTTAGAAAAATGTTTATATTTGTAGCAGTTCAATTTTCAGAAACAAAAGACTCATTCACACTTTGTAGCAGTTATTTATATTCTGCTAGAAAAGCTTTCTTCTAAAATGCAAAAGAAAATTTGATCTTTATAGAATATGGAGAAAAGCCTAGAGATGTGGCTAAATTTGAAACTCCAAATTAAATTCTTTTTCTTTAATGGAGGTACATAGAGTACGTTTCCATGACTAAAACCTATATACAAATATCAGAAGGATCCCTCTAGACTGGTATTCCAGCTATAGTAAGAGACCTTGGATCCTGGCCCTGAAAGAGCTGTTCACTGAGAATAGTTCCTTTGAAGTTAATGTGTGGATCCAGTCTCTGCATTACTCTGTTGGCGAGAATGTGAAAACAGAACACAACTAAGATGGCAATGACTGTATAGAATCTGTATTTCTTGCAGCAAAAGAGGGGGAATGGAGAAAAAAAAAAAAAAGATTTCACAAGAGTAAAACTTGTGAAGTAAGAGAACCAGTGGAGAAGTTTCCATGCAAATACATGGAAAAAAAGAGTTTAGTACAGTTGGGAGTTCTTTGAACAGCATCAAGGGCACAACCACAAACTATTTCAAGCAGCATAAAGCTAGGATGGTCATAATAGATTAGCTGGGCTATATTGTGAAATCCTGCAAAATGGAAAAGTACTGAAAATTTAAGCTGGAAAGGTAACTAAGTGTAAAAGAATTGCATAAACTTTGTTAAATCAAGTCATATAACCACCAATGAGCAAAATATATTTTAAAAATCCAATGGCTTGGTAATATAGAAATGGCTTCTTTACAAATATCTCTAGAAATTGAAGACAAATCAGTTTGCTATTCAACAGAAAAGGAAAGCTGGTGCTGAGAAGACAGCATGTTTAATGTCGTCTTAATTTATTCTTCACAAAATAAGTCAGCTGTGATTAGGTGGCTAACAGTATCAAGGACAAAGTGGTAAAACAAGGAAATACCAGTTTAGAGAGTGCTTACATAAATTAGATGTTTTCAAATTAATTGAGTCTGGTGAAATTCACACAAGAGTACCTAGAAAATAGATCAATTTTCTTTGGGAAACTGTGAAGAATAGGAAGAGGTTCTAGAAAACCAGAAAGAAGTACATAAGGAACACAGGTAGTTGGTGTCATTCAATGACATAATTTGCAAGCACTTAGATGTCAAGAAAGAGATTATAAACAGTGTAGATTTTTCAGGAATAAATAAGATCAAAATATCTGGTTTTATAATTTTCGATCTAAAATAAAGAGTATCAAACCTTATAAACCTTTGTTGATTCGTGTGAAGTAGCAGATGTCTCCGTAAGTGATATAGGGAGATTAAACTGTTTCTTATGGGAGAAGAAAACTTGAAAATTTGTTCTTGGGCCGTCATTATCAATTGTCAAACCGAGAAGATGTACTGAGTAGGTCCAGAGGTTCTTTCTAGTGCTATTTGATATTTTCATTAGTAACTTGGATGAAGGAACAGAAAGTATGCTTTTTAATTTGCAGACAATCCCACCTGGGATGGACTTCAAACATGTTGTATATCAGAATTAAAATGTTAAATGAACTTGACAAATAGGAGATATGGTCAAAAAAAAGTAGGCCACAGTCCAGCAAGGTAAAATGAAAACTTCAGTATTTAGGTGCAAATAGTCAGCTACATAAATCAAAGATGAGAAATGGCTAGCCACATGCAATTCCACAGAAAAGGGTTGTGATTAATCAAAGATGAGAAATGGCTAGCCACATGCAATTCCACAGAAAAGGGTTGTGATTAAAAAGGACAAAAAGGTGAACATTGACCAACAATGCCATAGAGTTTTAAGAAAGATAAACACCAAGATGGGAAGTATAGGCAGGTTTGTAATGTATGAAATCCTTCTGCTCTGCTAGTTATTGGTAAATCCTGCACAGAAGTTCCACACTGAGTTTTGGGCACCATAACTTGGCAATTTGAACCAATGGCAGAGTCCAGAAAAAAGAAAAATTATCAGATGTTTAGAAAACATTATCCATACAGAAATGCTTACTAGCATCCATGCATCATCCATGCAGAAATACTGAAGGAGCTACAGATGATCCAGAGGAAATCAGAAATCGTCACAGACTTCACATTTGGAAAAGGATTTAAAAGAAAGTGCATTAATTTTTCCCAGCGTCTAGAGAAAAAAGAGGTATTTAATGTTAATGTTGGAAAAAATACATGTTTTAATATAAACATGAAGTTTAAAGGAAAAAAAATCATATCCTTTGTAAGTATCCATTGAATCATTGCCTTCTATTGTCAATTGTCATAAGAAAGCATTTTCATAATTCCAGTGTCAAATAATCTTTATTTTTTACTTTATTATCATGAAGGCATAAATCTTACTGTAAAGGGAACACTTAATATTCAAATACCACAAATTCTCATCTGAGGTTCTCTGACAGTGGAGCTGGAGTATCAATATATGTTGTTCTCAAATATACCTTAATTAATGTAAAATTAAAGGAAAATATTTCAGAATTTACTTTGTGCTACTTAAATAAGTCTAGTGAATCTGAAGTTACATGAAAGCCTTTCTTTCTTCTTTTCACATTATAAAATGCCTTCTCAAACAAACACTGCATTTTAACTTTTTAAAATATTTGTTAATCTCTTTTTCCCTTGTCAGACTTTATGGTGAGTTGAAACACAGCTGACGGTTTTACAACCAAGCACATAGTGTTTGTAGAAGAAGGGAAAAAAAAAAAAAAAAGTCAATAATTTCCTAGGAAAACTGCAGTGAATGTACGAAGACAGGTCAGAAAGTCACCTCGTTCACCTGCTCCCAGTCTGTTCCAACTGTAGATAAAACACAGATCTATGTGTTTATGTAATTAATTCAATACAGATAACTTTGAGTGCCCTAAAATGAGGCTTTAAACTGATAAATTTGAAAATTCAGTTTGACAACCTTATTTCTGCTATGGGCAAGGGCAGTTTAAGTCATGGCAGAGATAAGGAATGAAAAACCTCTTGAATTGACTTGACATAAGCGATAAGTACATCTGCCAGAATGTTCTTTTTGACACCATCATCATTAAGAAGGCTTTGATCACTAGAAAGGTGTTCTCACTGAATGGGAATAAATGCTTATTAATAAAGATATCACAAAGAGACACAACAATATGCCATAGTGGACAAAAAAAAAATCTCCTCAAAAAATGTTAGGTATATAAAGAAACACAGAAAATATATTTCTTGACAATACCAGTAGCAGATTTCTGTTATTCTAGTCTTTGTTTATTTTTAAACAAAATCAAACTGGACATGTTTTGTGAAGGCTGTGACCTCTTCCATTCTGGAAACACTAAGAGGAAAATACTATTGGCAGTATTCAAAAACCCAGCAGTTTCTTCCTGTGTCTCTAGTAGTTAGTCATTATAATAATGCAACCACTGTGGCTTCATTAGATTTTATTTTAATGCAGTAGTCTCTGTCTGCCTCTCTGATTATTCCAGAATTGCATTAAAGGTTATACTAAATTCTGACAATAGGTTCTGCAGGGGTAGCACATGTTATCCAGAGAAAGCAGATTCAATCAAAATAAATTTATGTTTCAATTTAGGACTTGAAGGGAGAGAGAACAGAGTCATTATTCTGATATATAGTATGGAATGTCTGGAATATAAATTAATGACCCAGTCTAAGTCAAAGAGTCTCATTGCATGAAACACGCAACAAGTTTTGGCCAGATATTTGTAAGAAATGTAAATACCTTATTTATATTTATAAAGCATAATTCACATTCTTTCAGTTTAATAAAATCTCTGTAACCATCCACAGCATTTTTGTAATAACTTTTCCAATGTTTTTGTATAAGTTTGAATGCAGCAGGTATCAAAAGTGTGTTAAAGGCAGAAAATATTAATACCACGATCCATTAATACTTTTTTCCCATTTATATACATTTCTTAATATTGATATCCTACTTCTTTAGGGCGATAAAGGCATATTGAATGCTTTTCTTACAAAAATCTCTTTTGGGCTTTCTTAGACACTGTGAGTGTGTATTTGTTTACAAGCATACCTGTGGGCACTGTACATGAATTTGTTTTAAAGCTACAGAATAAAAGCTTTATTTGCAATATGCTGAGTTATCATCTAGTTAGATGCACAATAACCTGAAATATTTCTCTACTTTTAAAGGAGATATATAAGTTTTCTTTTAATCTGAGTAGTCTGGGATGTGAAGGTTGGGGGCAGCCTTTGCTGCCATGACTGTGAGGTGGTGGAAGGAGGGAAGAAGGCAAACAGCAGGATCACAGCCCTGGACTTCAGAAGAAAAATCTTTGGCTTGTTCAGGGACCTTATTCTCAAAATCCTATGGAGCAACTGAGGACTAGAAAAAAGCAAATGTCAGTCCTATCTTCAAGAAGAGTAAGAAGGAGGATCTGGGGAACTACAGGATGGTCAGACTCACCTCAGTTCCTGGGAAGGTGATGGAATAAATAATTCTGGAGGTTTTTTCCAAACATAAAAAGGACAAGAAGGTAGTTTGGAATAGTCAGCATGGATTTATGAAGAGGAAATCATGCTTGACCAACCTAACAGACTTTTACAATTAAATTACTAGCTCAGTAAATGAGGGGAGAGCAATGAATGTTATCTTCCCTTTAACAAGACTTGACACTGTACTGTCACCACCTTGTGACTGGTAGACTGGTAGGATGGTCTGGACCTCTGTGATACTTGTATTCAAGGACAGGACAGTCGTGAAAGCTTTCTCAGGGTTTCCTACTCTTCTTGCTGTTACTCCTCATGATCAGGGTAATTGCAATTTGAATTAATGGCATCCAATCATTGTTGCTTACACTTTTGCTTTTGCATTCCTTTGTGGATATTATAATAGTATGCAATAGAATAATGTGAAAACAAATTATGGTTTTAGCTCTTTAAATTCAGCCAGGAGATGAAGAAGGAGGAAAAGAAGTTGAGAAGGAAATGTAGATTGATATCAGAGCCAATAATGAGTGTCTGTCTGGAGTTTTGACTGTCTGACAGTTCTCCACCATAATGTTTTTCTCTGTATTTTTACTGCATCTGGCCGATATTTTCAACTACCTACAAATTCCATATGACTTACTATCCACAAGAGTTACCCATATACAGCCTCAAAACAGATCTGTTCTTCAGTCAGGATTTTTAAGTAACAGTTTCTTCTCTGAATTATTTAGAGAGGGTAAACTAGTTTAATTTTTCATCCTTAAGTTCAGTTCTCTCCTGAAACAGGATACAGTCCTATTTGTTCCTAATTAAAATATAAGTATTTTTTCCCATAAACTTGTAAATATCTAGGAGTCATTTGTTATGCTTGATTCATTTGCAAAGAGCTTTTAGCCTCTAAAAGTTGCAAAACTATCATCTTCTCTTTTGATATCTTGTTGGAATTTTTCTGGTACGAAAGCACCTTTCACCAGAAGTTCCATTTCAATGATTAAATGCATCCATGATATTGACATCTAGCATTCTGATTGAATTTTATTTGTTATTTGCACTTGAACAAGACAAATCACAAGAGTAAATAAGCAGTTTGATACAGAAACTAACTGACGCCCAAATTATTCATTTTATCACTATTGCTACAATTATAAACATTAATTAATAACAGTAATTTTTAAATTTAAAGTGACAATAGAAGAATCAATAAACAATATAATATCCTTTGAACTAACATATATTAATATGATGATTAACTCCTGTACAATATTCTGCTTTCTATTTCTCCTTTGTGCTGAACACCTCGAATACTGTGTTCAGTTTTGGACACCTCGCTACAAGAAAGACATTGAGGTGCCAGAGCATGTCCAAAGAAGAGCAATGATGCTGGCAAAGGGTCTAGAGCACAAGCCTTATGAGGAGCATCTGAGGAAACTGGGGTTTGTTCAGCCTGGAGAAAAGAAGGCTCAGAGGAGACCTTGTCTCTCTATAGCCGCTTGAAAGGAGGTTATAGCAAGGTGGGTGTTGGTCTCTTCTCCCAGGTTACAAGTGAAAGGAGAAGAGGGAACAGCCTCAAATTGTGCCAGAGGAGGTTTAGATTATGTATTAGGAAAAATTTCTTCACTGAAAAGGTGTCAAGCATTGGAAAGAGCTGCTCAGGGAAGTGGTTGAGTCCCCATCCCTGGAGGTATTTAAAA
>JADKXX010002458.1:0-97510 GCA_017310255.1 Butorides virescens
GGGAGGAGGGGCATGACACACAACATGGTTTAGTTATCGACTAAGCAGTGTTAAGTTTATGGTTGGTGTCAATGATCTTACGGGTGTTTTCTAACCTAAATAATACTATGATTCTATAATTCCATTCCTTTTTAGCATAATGCCTTAAGATGAATTCTTGAAAACTTAACTAATACATCCTTTGAAAAAGAACACATCTTCCACCTGGATTATGTTACTCTTAAAGTTTTCACCTTTCCTCTCCTAGTATTTACCTCTTCTCCTTGCCTAACATCCAGTGTTATGGAACTTGATCTTTTTTCCCAACCAAATATATATTTTGTAATTATATTGCCAACTCTCAAAGGTCCTACTGTATATGTTTTTGATTCTGTTCAACCTCATTTCAAATCTTTGCTTACAACTTGGGTTTATTTTTTCCTCTACCTAAAACTTGCAGATAAACTTTAACCAAGTTTTGTATATTCATTTACAACAGGAAAAAAAGCACATTCTCCACAACATTCTACCATTACATTGTTTGCAGATAAGTGCTGATGAAGAACAAGAAATTTTGTGTCCTTAATCTTTTTCATTCAACATTTGTAGCAAACCCTTTTCTGTTCAATGTTGAACAGGGCGACCGGTTTGTTTGGGCTAACCAGGGAAGAGGGGAGCTTTAGAAAGCAGACACAGTCTCCATAGGAGTATAGTGAATGCTTCAGCTTTATTGCAAAGTGCAGGTATACTTATAGAGCAGAGCAGGGTCCACACAGCATAAGCAATAATTTCATAGGTGTAACACACTGTCCATACACTTCTCCTCTAATAGCGATTGGATATATACAGCAAAGCTTCACTCATTGGTTACTTTACCCTACTTGTGGTTACTGCTTCTCTATTATGGCAACTAAGCATTTCCCCTTTAGAAGCATTCCAACCCTATCAGAACCTGATGTCCTTGTTCTGCTAGGAATGTATCCACAATCCCCCTTGTTTGTTTTTGTGCTAACCGAACTCCAGGAATAGCCCTCTTTATTATATCAGTCACACACCTGGATTGTCCACATAGCTCCACAACACATTGTGGCCCTGTTGTTCAAGAAATCCCTCTACAGTTCACCACTTGTGTTTCATGACGTATTGGTACATATCACATTTTCAGTAGCCTCATTTTGTTCCCCACCATCACTTCCAACGAGGAAAATCCAGTGGAGATACTAAGTGCTGTCTGTAAGACCATCAAGACCAAGGGAAGACTTTTATCTCATGCTTTTATGTTCCTTTGACAACTCTCCCTGGTGACTTCTTAATGGTTTATTACTCCTTTCTTCATGCCTGCTGAACTGTATGGAGTAGGATTTATTAAATTGTTGCTTGATTTCATGCATTTAACAAATTGCTTTAGTAATTGCTTTTACAAAATGGGTACTGTTGTCTGATTCCACCACATTCAGAGCATGTTCTTCTGGGCACAATTTGCTCAGCTAAGACTTTAAAAAAAAAATAAAAAAATCTTGATACTATTTTGGAAAAATACATTTTAATATTTTCTTCCCATGTAGTAAAAGAGTCAATTATCACTAGAAAGTGCTTATATCCACTCCATGCTTTTTTAGAGAGATCTAATAGTGTAAATTTGAAATCTAGATGAGTGTCACACACTTTGAAATGTCAAGAAAATTTTTCTTCTTTGGTGGGACATACCCACAGCAAACAATTATTCACATGTTCCATCATGTCTTGCTATAGTTTTAACCACCATGCTGAGATATGTCAGTGTTTCTTGGAAGCTTTGCCTTCCCATATTGTGGCCAATCACAATATATATTACTGGCTTGGTCATTTAATTCAGCTGAGAATGCTAATTAAATCTGAAATTATATTAAAAGACTCTTTTAATTTTGGGTAATTTTCCTGCTCTGCACATTTCAAAAGTGTTCATTAGAACTTCAAAAGTAGCTCGCAGTTTAAGATTTCCTTGATACTTCATCATACATTCTTCTTCTTTCCAGAAGTTCTCTGCATGAGAATCCTGCTATTGATTTTGAGTAATTTTAGTGACCTTTTGCTTCTCATTTTAGCTGCTACTGATATTTTTTGATTTGGGACTGCCTGCTAATTTCTTGTGTTGGAAGAAGCTTCTAAAAGCTGGTGTCTTTTTTCTCCTCAGATGCTCCTTTACTGCCCATGCCCATGTATTGTTTTCCAAAGTAAGATTAAAAAAAAGAAAGAAAGATGTTTCTGACTCCTTTTCAACACGTGAATAATCTTTTTTTAATACTGGAAATATTTCTGCCAAAACAGCTTGTCTGAAAAATGTATCATTCTGATTTTGTCTTCAGTTGACAATTCACAGGCAACAAAACTAATTTTAAATACTTCTGGATATTTTTCAAGCCCTTTTTTCAAATTTCTGCCTTAGGATAGATTGTGTCACAGTGGGAACAGATCCATTCAAACCTTCCATGAATTATTTTTTATTGTTTTCCTTGCCTTCAGGTTGATTGTTGGCAACTATGTCATAAATTACAGCAATGCAAAAAATCTTGGAGGTCTAGTTGCAATATATTTGATTGGTTAGCCACTGAAAAATTCAACCCAAAGAGAGCTTTTGCTCAATACTGTCACTCTATAGCTACCTTTTTCTTTGATGATTATATTAATTGCATTTGAGTCAGTTCCCCACATTAGTTTCTAGTGTTATTTCAATAGCTGTAGAGTATTTCCATTTCTTCACAGTGCCACTCCAAACAGGCATAATCCTCCCACAGGCCCAGTGACATGTCTCCCGTGCATATGCCTTCATTTTTGGGACATCTCAGTTGCATCTTCTCCTTTCTCCACTGTGGAAGAAGTGTTCTAAAAAGGTTCTAACTGTCTTAGCAATAAAGGTTTTTTTTATTTTTCTTTTTTTTTCTCTCCCTTTGATCTTCTCTTTACATATTTTCTTCACGAATACAAAAAGAAAAAAAACAACAACACAGTTTGTTGCTGTCATAAAGTGAAGCCCAGACTACTTTGCAATCCACCATATACTTTATGGTACCTCCAGTGGGTTATCAGAGCAAGGATTTTTACATTCCCACAGTCAAGATAAATCTCCTTCTCCAAGACAGGGCAATTCACAACCTTTTCTGAACATCATTCTTCTGTACAGTTAATTCTTTGAACTGTGTCTTTAGCTCCCTCATGATGTTATTTCTTCTCTGTTCTGATCTGTGTGAAAAGGATTTTGTAGGTAAGTAGCTTGCATTCCCAGAAAATCCAACATGTGTTAGTCGTATTTCAAACTGGATTCCTCCAATTGCCTTTCTTTAACCTAACTTCTGGACTTGTGAAGGAGATCGTATCCTTTTAAGGCAAGTGGAGGAGTTTTGAAATAAGATATCCCTATATAATTCCTCTGCTTTGTATTGGTCCCACTGCCCACATAGAGACGTTTTTCTGTTTTACAAAAACTCTTTTCCAATTCCATTTCAAAAGGATCTAGTTAAATCAGCTCACTCCCTAATAATGAAATATATTTCTATGTTCCCATTTCCCCATGTGTCCTTTTTACTTCAACAGTAAAGGCTCATACTCACCACACCATGTTTTATTGTATTGTCTAGATCTTTATAATTAATGAAGAAAAATAAGTGATTCAAGATGACAATTTACCTCACCAAATGTTCATATTTGTCTTAGGCTGAAAAATTACCCCTTTAGCATTATTATATGGCTGCAGAAAGAGTCTAGCCAAGTAGTTTGGGACAGGCAACTAACTTTTAAATAATCAAAGATGAATGAGAATAATCCAGTCCAGCTGATCCTTGGTAGTAAAGTGCTGAAACCAATTAATTCCACAATGTTTAAAGCCAAGATTTAATACACAACCATTGAAAAGGTGGGAAAAATTCCACTTAAAATAAGTTTCTCCGCAATGGAAATATAATTATCATCAGTGTAGTCAAACTGTTGGAGCATATATGTTTGCTCTTCCATGTTTTCTCAAAAATTATATTTGAACATTTGGCACATAGATTTTGTAGACAAGCATTGGTTTATTCTTCCTAAGTTAATGCAGGCCAGAGGGCAGAACAAACTTGCAAACTGTGCTCATCAGACACTGACATAATCTATCTCTCACTTGTCTTTATGTTTGGTCATGTAACTGATTTATACCTGTTTTGTTTAATTCTAGGTATGCTACTACCAAAGCAGGATCACACACTGGCTGTCTCTATCCATATTTACTGTCACAGTCTGTATGACTGTTGGAATAAATCATGATTAGATGACATTTAGAATAGTAAGACTGACTGTACATGAAACTTTGCTTTTGCTTCTGCTGCCCTGAGCCTAGAATACTCCAGAATCTGAGCTCAGCCCATGAGATGAGGACTTCTGGCTCATTACCGCAGAGGAAGGAGGCAGAAGATGCTCCAGGTTGCCTCACATGGGTTGTACATTTTGGTTTTAGAACAGCATATGGACTGGTATTTCTGAAACAGAATTTTACAGACTTTTTTAAAATTCCAAATTCTAAAAAAGTTTGAAGTCGACAGTTCCATTGCTTTAGAACTTTGTCTTTAGTCACCACCAAGTAAATGTGTGTTAGTATTTTTTTTTTTTTCTAAATAATGTAACTAGTATAGCTAGCTGTTACGAACATCATTCATTTAGTGCAGTTGTCACATATCTGGTGAATACTATCCAGCAAATTTAACATTTTAAATTTTAAACATTAACATTTAAAATATACTGTATGCTTCTTCCAAAGCACTTTGCAGAACGTATCATGAAAACCGTTCTTCACAGAAAAAAGTGTCAGACTAGCATGTGGCAGACCAGCAGAAGAAGCTGAAACTCGTTGTGTGAAATGCTGTTTGATAAAGGTTGAGAAGAATATCTGATTTTTAGAGCTAATCAGCAGTGAGCTAAGGACAGAACACTGGATTTCAACACCTTCTATGTCTAGCCCATATATCAAGCCTGGCACTTCTCAGATACAGGTGAAAATAACTCTTGGTTGTCTCAAATTAATTCTGGGGAGCTGAATGTGCTTCTAGCTATCCATGCATATGCAGTGACCATAATTTGCTTCAAAATGCATGAAAAAAATATGAACTGTAAATAATAAAGGGGTATAAAAATGTCCAACTGAAGCCTGGTTTCAAAATCAGTGAACTGTTTGCCATCACACTTTTAAGCTATGTAACCTGAAAAGAGAGTAAAAATGATTGTGGAAGTTCTGCAAATTGTATGTAATTAGCTGATACTCTGTCACAAGATGGATATAAACACCACCAATCTTTTTTTTAACTCCTTTCCTTTTCTGGATTCAGAATATGTCATTTAGTAAATCACAGGTACTTACAGTTGCACAGATTATTTTTTTTTAGGTAAGCAGTATTTTTCCCTCATTTGAGTATTGATGGTGGTATATAAAATGTTAATTCCATGCCTTATAGGAACATGTACTTACAGAAGCAAACACTATCACTCTATATGAAATCAACATGTGACTCTGGGAGAGAACACAACACTAATGTTTAATGAACTGACCTTACTATTGAACAAACTCTTTCTACTCTGGCCTCTGGGTATAATCTGATCCAATTTATTATAAAACAAATACAGATTGCCTTAGTTTTCTGCTTCAGTGTGTAATTCCTTACTGCAACCATTCCTTACTGGTATGGCGAACAAAATAAAAACTATATACTAATAGGCTTTTTCTCAAATTAAACCACATCATATTTCTCAGAAGTAGAATAAGAATGCAGTAATAAAGCTATAACTTCCCAAGCTTACTGAAATAAATAACATACAAATGATGCATAAGTAGATGAGAAGCAGGTGGATTACAGCTATGAATGTAGTGAAGTGAAATGTTAGGATTGGCAATGACTTATTCATGTCCTATATTTGTCCTCTGTGGAATATGGATCAACTAATTCTATAGAATAATATTCATTTACATACAGCACCTATGAGTCCCTTGAAGTTCATTTTTAATGACTGGCAGCACAGCGCTCTCTGATAGAAGCCCCTTTTGAAATAATTTTATCCCAGTCTAAAGGAGTGAAGTTAATTTGTTTGAATCATAAAATCATAGAATCATAGAATCTTTAGGTTGGAAAAGACCTTTGAGATAATTGAGTCCAACCATTAACCTAGCACTGCCTAGTCCACCACTAAACCATGTCCCCCCTGACATCTATACATCTTTTAAATACCTCCAGGGATGGGGACTCAACCACTTCCCTGAGCAGCCCTTTCCAATGCTTGACACCTTTTCAGTGAAGAAATTTTTCCTAATACATAATCTAAACCTCCTCTGGCACAATTTGAGGCTGTTCCCTCTTCTCCTTTCACTTGTAACCTGGGAGAAGAGACCAACACCCACCTTGCTATAACCTCCTTTCAAACGGCTGTAGAGAGAGACAAGGTCTCCTCTGAGCCTCCTTTTCTCCAGGCTGAACAAATCCCAGTTTCCTCAGCTGCTCCTCATAAGGCTTGTGCTCTAGACCCTTTGCCAGCATCATTGCTCTTCTTTGGACATGCTCTGGCACCTCAATGTCTTTCTTGTAGCGAGGTGTCCAAAACTGAACACAGTATTCGAGGTGCAGCCTCACCAGTGCCGAGTACAGGGGGACGATCACTTCCCTACTCTTGCTGGCTACACTATTCCTGATACAAGCCAGGATGCTATTGGCCTTCTTGGCCCCCTGGGCACACTGCTGGTTCATATTCAGCCACGTGTCAACCAGTACCCCCAGGTCCTTTTCTGCCAGGCAGTTTTCCATCCACTCTTCCCCAAGACTGTAGCATTGCATGGGGTTATTGTGACCCAATGCAGGACCTGGCACTTAACCTTGCTGAATCCCATACAATTGGCCTCAGCTGTAGAGAACCATTACTGAATGTACTTTGTCTCGACATTGCCATTGTACCACCGTTTTCTGCCACTCAGAAGATCCTGCCCTCGCGGTCTGCAGACAAACAACACCATGCACCTGTGCAAGACCCAAGGCACAAAAAAGGTAGAAGGCATCCAAAGGAGACAGCACGTATGGCACAAACTGCATATACGACAGTGTGATCTGCGCATGAGCAAGGGACCCCAACCCCTATAAAAGGAGTGTGTGCGCTCCAGTAAGGGGGCTCTTTCCTGTCTTCATCCCTCCCCTTCGGACCTTTTGGAACCCCCCTCGACAAAGTCAGCATCGCGTGGACTGAACCTGGAGTAGCAGACGGGGGCGCCGGAGCGTCGACTGCGCCACAGATGGAGGTGCTGGAACCTTGCTGGACCTGGGGTGGTGGTAGCTAGTCCTCTCTTTCTCTCCCTCTCTTTCTCTCTCTTGTTCACCCCATCTTCCCTGACGCTCCCTTTCTAGCTCTCCTTTTCTCTCGTCCCCCTCTTTTTTCCTTGGTTCTTCCCCTTTGCCTTTCCCCACTCACCTCCTCTGTTACTTCCCCACGTGGTTCCCTCCTCCCTCCACGGTTCCCTCCTCCCTCTGCATCGAAAATAAAGTTGAAAGGTTGTACAACATTTGACCGGATTTAGTGTCTTCATCTCGTCCTTGGGATCGTATCGAAACCTCCCCGACATTGGATCAGGACATCAGCTCATCGACCCAGCCTGTCCAGATCCCTCTGTGGAGCCTTCCTACCCTCAAGCAGATTAACACTCCCGCCCAACTTGGTGTCATCTGCAAACTTACTGAGGGTGCACTTGATCCCCTCATCCAGATCATTGATAAAGATATTAAACAGAACTGGCCCCAAGACTGAGCCCTGGGAAACATCACTTGTGACTGTCCACCAACTTGATAACTCCATTCATGACAACCTTTTGGGCCTGGCCATCCAGACAGTTTTTTACTCAGAGAAAAGTATGCCTATCCAAGCCCTGAGCAGCCAGTTTCTCCACAGGAATGCTGTGGGAAATGGTGTCAAATGCTTTACTAAAGTCTAGGTAGACAATGTCCACAGATATTCCCTCATCCACTAGGTGGGCCAGCTTGTCATAGGAGATCAGGTTAGAATCATAGAATCGTTTAGGTCAGAAAAGACCTTTAAGATCATCAAGTCCAACCATTGACGTAACACTGCCATCCCACCACTAAACCATTTCCCTAAGCACCTCATCCACCCGTCTTTTAAATACCTCCAGGGATGGGGATTCAACCACTTCCCCAGGAATCCCGTTCCAATGCTTGACAACCCTTTCATTGAAAATTTTTTTCCTAATGTCTAACCTAAACCTCCCCTGGCGCAGCTTGAGGCCAGGTTAGTCAAGCAGGAGCTGCCTTTCATAAAACCATGCTGACTGTGCCTGATCACTGGTTGTCCTTCATGTTCCACGTGATGGCACTCAGGATGATCTGCTCCATAATCTTCCCTGGCACCGAGGTCAGACTGACAGGCCTATAGCTCCCTGGATCTTCCTTCCAGCCTTTTCTATAGATGGGTGTCACATTTGCTGTCCTCCAGTCAACTGGGACCTCCCTGGTTACCCAGGACTACCAATAAAGGATGGAAAGTGATTTGGTGAGCACTTCCACCAGCTTCCTCAGTACCCCTGGGTGGATTCCATCCAGCCCCATATATTTGTTTGTGTCTGAATGGTGTAGCAGGTTGCTAACCATTTCCTCTTGGATTATGGGAGCTTCATTCTGCTCCCCATTCCTGTCTTCAGGCTCAGGGGTCTGGGTACTTCGAGAACAACTGGTCTGACTATTAAAAACTGAGGCAAAGAAGACATGAAGTACCTCAGCCTTTTCCTCATCCTTTGTCACCATGTTTCCTCCTGCATCCAAAAAGGGATGAGATTATCCTTAGCCCTCCTTTTGTTCTAATATGTTTATAGAAACATTATTTATTGTCTTACGTCTTTGCAGGCACTCAGTCCATTCTTTTCTGCTATATATCATGATTATGTACATAACATGGATTCTTTGGGGAGGAGGGGAGGAAGAGCATTCCAGTTATTAATTTTCAGCTGTGCATATACCAAACATTTGCAGGCTGAAAGTGAAAAGTTCTTAAGTGACATATGGGATGGAAGTGGGAAAGCATATACTGGTGCTTTAAAAATATTCACTTTTTATGATACATAATTTTAGGAACATTCTTTGGATGCACGTTTTAATCTATTTTTTATAAATATCTATATATCTATCTGCATAAACCATAATACAGTAAATTAATCCTAAAGCAATGGTGACGAATACCCTGACTTTAATGCAATAGTACATAGTAAAGAGTACTTATATTAAAATACTTCCATATACAAGCTGTGTATACATTTAACTAGGTATTAGACACCTGTTTTCTTGCCTCTACTTCCAGTTCATTTCTCTCTGAATCACCAGTTCAGAACAGGTAATAATGAATGGTGAAGTGTCACTTTGCACATGAGTCAATGGTATGAGAAACGACTCTGGGACCCCCAACATAAGAAGGTCATGGACCTGTTGGACCAAGTCCAGAGAAGGGCCACTAAGCTGATCAGAGGGCTGGAACACCTCTCCTATGAAAACAGGCTGAGAGAGTTGGGATTGTTCAGCCTGGAGAAGAGAAGGCTTCGAGGAGACCTTATAGCAGCCTTCCACTACCTGAAGGGGGCCTACAAGAAAGCTGGTGGAGGACTTTTCACAAGGGCATGAAGCAATAGGACAAGAGGTAATGGCTTTAAACTGAAAGAGGGTAGATTTAGATTGGTTATAAGGAAGAAATCTTTTACAATGAGGGTGGTGAGGCACCAGAACATGTTGCCCAGAGAAGTTGTGGATGCTCCATCCCTGGAAGTGTTCAAGGCCAGGTTGGATTGGGCTTTGAGCAACCTGGTCTAGTGGAAGGTGTCGCTGGCTGTGGCAGGGGGTTGAAACTAGATGATCTTTAAGGTTCCTTCCAACCCAAACCAATCTGATTCTATGGTTTTATGACTTCTGATTTGCAAGCCTAAATTTTGGGGAACTGACCTTTTCATCTGGGATTGTGGGTGAAAGGTAGATATAGAAGCAGGTAGTCACACATATTTAATTTTTTTTATTTCAAAGAGTCCTTGGAGAACATTCATCTTAGTCATCTACATCTGAACTAGCAATGCTAGCCAGTCTTTACAGACAATGAATAGATAGACATTTTTAGGACATGATTCATCTGACCTATTTTAGACTTTTACATGAGGTGATTCATGTGTTAAGAATGCCTATTTCCTTCCATTAACTATAAAAAGAAGCTATGATGGCTGATACAGATGTAAATGAAAGCAGTATGGATATATTTTTGGTCAGAGGACTCCCACTTAATATGCCTGTCAAAAAAATGAACTCTTATAAAAACAGGCACAAATGATTTAAAAAAATCCATTCACTGAGTTAAATTGTATCTAGAAAAATGAATCATTATCTTTTTCTCTGTGCAAAACAGATGACAAAAGAAAAAAGTAGTTGCTATGGTTGACATGCTGATAAGAGTAACAAAATCAAATACCTAAGAGAGAGAAAAGGAGAGAATGACAGAGGGATACATGCACTATATAGACTAACAGGTCTATGTTGGGCACAGTGTTGCTGGCAAAACAACTCTTCCAGACTCTATTGTCCCAGCAGGTTCCGAGTGCTGAGTTTGAAAAAACAGTTGACAGCAGTAAAAGGCAATCGCAACTGTTGCTTGTGCTCCCAGCTTTGCTCTGCAGCTATCTTAGCAGAAAAAAATTTGGAGCATGACCACATTTTTCCCTTCAGACTATGACCTCATATAATCCTGGTAAGAGTAGATGTGTATGCTCAGTGCTAGAAAAGACACTGGATAGAAAAAGGTTCATATTCACTTATGCAAACACCCAGGTCACAATATCCTCTTAATAGTTGTGCTCTAGTGTTTTGATTCAAGGTTAGAGCCTTGGGACACATTTGAATTCTGGTACAGATCGAAGATGCATTATACTGCTGAGTGCTGATCCCATGATTATCCACACTGCTATATTCAGCACTTGAGTTTCTCTGAACAAGCCCTGGTATTCTTACAAAAGAAAAGAAAAGAAAAGAAAATAATCAAAACCAAAATGAACCTAAAAAAAAAAACCCCACAAAAAAACCCCAAACAAAACCCCAAAACCCAACAAAACCAAAAAAAATCATCAAATAAGGATGTAATGGAAGATGGTGTTTAACATCTCATCTGAAAGTGATCTGAAAGAATCAGAATACAGTAAGGATACTTGACCGAGAGTGGAGGTGTTTCTAAAGCACCACAAGGTTTTAAACAGAAAAAGAAATGAAAATATTCTTCACCTGAGAAAATTCAAAGAAGTGGTATTCTTCTGTTTATTTCTCCCATTGTCTTATGTGAACCATGATAACAAACCATGTGACAGCTTTCTTGCGTATCATGACATTGTCAGTGGGTGTAGAGATGCCCTGAATAATATCAGCCTCAGGACATTACATTTCTTTATGTGACAGATTAGATGCACAAAGAATCAAACCACAGCTCCCAGCAGATGATTATTCCATGGAAATAAAATTTTTGTTCAGTTATTTTCCTAGTATAGCTGTGAATATTTCATTTAACTGGACAACCTACTTTTCTACTAAACAACTGTTATTATAACCGGTTTTATGGTAAAGACAATTCCTCTAAGGCATTGTTCAAAACAGCCACAGAAATATGTTGCAAGAACAATTGGGAGAGGACGAGGAGTGCAATACTAAGGTGTAGTAGGTACCTTTGAGAAGAGAAGGCTCTGGGGAGACATTATAGCATTTCAACATAAAAAGGGGGTTTATAAAAATGATCGAGAGACCCTTTTTACCAAGGCCTGTAGTGACAGGACAAGGAGTAATGGTTTTAAACTGAAAGAGAGTACATTTATATTGGACATAAGGAAAAACTTTTTACAATGTGGGTGGTGAGGCACAGGAAAAGGTTGCCCAGAGAAGTTGTGGATGCCCCATCCCTGGAAGTGTTCAAGGTCAGGTTGGACGGGGCTTTGAGCAACCTAATACAGTGAAAAGTGTCCCTGCCTATGGCAGTGAGGTTGGACTAGATGTTCTTTAAATATCCCTTCCAACTCAAACCATTCTATGATTCTATGATTTTTGTCTCTGTAACTGCCAATGAATATAATGTCAAGCCAATCAACTACCTGTATTATGGCAGAGAAATCTCTCAGATGCAGGAGACAAAAAGCTGGAGGGTCACTTCAAGATAAATAACACTAAAACCTGGAAGGCAGCATTCTTGAAAAAAAATTAGTCCTTCCCTCTCCTACATAATGTCTTGGATGATATTAAAGATTAGGTTGGGTTAACCACACGTGTGTCCAGTAATAGTTCAAACAGCATGTGGAGGTGGTATATGTGCTGCTAATTTATTGTATCCAAAGCACAGAATAAGTTGCTTGAAATCCTTTTAGCTTGTTGCAATCAAGTTCTTGTCATGGGTAAAAGGAAGTCAGCTTATAAACAGAAATTCATGTTAGTCTAATTAAAGTATTAAGAGTCTAAACTAAGGATTATCATCCCAGTTACAAATTTTAAACATTGGTATTTCAGATTATACATGACTGAAATGATATGTATGCAAACTTTGAACTATCTAACCCTTACTGTGATGTTATGCTCACCCTTATACTGCCTCTCTACACATTGATGCCCAGGATTTCCACCTGGGTAGGGGATACATGGCAAGTGATCATCAGCAGAAGTCCTTCACTGGGAGTAGTGTGGTGTTGACATACATGCTTTTTTCCTCCTTGATTTGGCATCTTCTGGGGTAATTTTTATGTGTCTGTTACAGTCTAGACCCAGGTTTTTATTGCTCTGAAATTTCACATTTGCAGGCAAATTTACTATAGGTGATGTGATTTACATATCTTGGCTACTTGATCTTGGATTTTTTATTACCCTTAAAACATTTTTACCTGGCTCCTAAAGCTGCATTTTTTATATGACCAGTAACTGACTGCTGTTGAGTTGTTTGTAGCCCTTGGCCCTCCAGTATTATCTGCTTGTACTTTCAAGGCCTCTTCAAAGCATCCCATTTCTTTGTTCCCTTGCACTGTGTTTTTATTATTGGATCATCGATAATTCATTCTACATCAGATAGCTACTTGTTATAGCCATCATTAAGATACCAAAACCCCTGCAATGAACAGCTATTATAACACACAACTACACAAAGCTAATTAACAGTTAAACCAAAGTAGGTAATAGTTCCCTGGCTGCTTGATTATTGCCATTACAAGCCAAAACAGATCTCTAGGCAGGCCAAGTCTAAAAACTCATGAGGCTTTTTGTGGTAGCTTAACCCAAGGCCTGTGGCCTGTTTCAAGCAAATGGCAACTCCAAGTTTTGTGGGCTACGTATCCACAAATAAGACAGTACTCATGAGGAGCCTGCGTCACTCAGGAAAAGTATCCATGGGGAGGCAGGACCCCATGTTGTTTTGCATGTCCTTAGACTTTCAAGTGGGCAACTGAACTGAGTGCTTAAGGTCATGTTGCACATGGCAGCGAGAAGATTAATTATCTCAAAGACCAATTACATACACGACAAAGAAATCACTAACCTTTCATATTTTCACTTCGAAGTAATTCATTCCTTTAAAAATGAAATTAGTATAAGAACATAAGGCAGAATAATTTAAGTAGTTTAAGGATATAGAGCAACACACCCTCATTTTAAAATCACACCTGAAGTGATTAATTTGGTACTCCAGTTCTTTGTAAGTTACACAAAATAGGAATGTGTGCAATAGTTTCTGTAGTCTGTTAATAGGTAATAAGTTATCCTGAATTATAGGCTATGCCTACTTTATCGAGTAATGTAGCACATTCAGAGCAGATCAGTAGACTGAAAGCTGTAGGATGTTGTAATCCTACATATACAATACGGGCAGTTCAAGGTTTTTTACTTCAGACAGGATTTAGCCTAGTCCAATGTGTTCACTGCTGGTGTCCAAAAGAAAAAAAACTGTCCAAAAGAAAGCTATATACAAAACTTTGCTTCCTCAGCTGTGGGGTCCTCTCTGAATCTGACCAGGAAGGATAATTGTGTTCTTTTGTCCTCTTCAGGCAAATAACAGAAATTAATCTCCTCTGTCGTCAACGCCTGTATAAAGACATACACAGGGAAGCAAAATTTGTTTCTTCTTCTGTTCTTTCCTAAGCTACACCAGTGATTCCTGCCTACGGCCATCTGCTTATGGTCATAGCTCCCTAGGGAGTACAGGAGTCATCCTAAAACTCATTTTGACTAAATATTGATTCATTCCATAATCTAAAGGAGTTTCCTGAAGTTATCGGTGTTCTTAATCTCCCAAATCTTATAGATAGGCCTTGCTCTTCTCCACACTGTAAACTAAATCACTTTGGAAAGAGGGAAGTAACATTTGCCGTTTGGGGCAAAACAAGGTCTTCATGTAAGAAATGGATTAGCCCAGATCAGTCACTTGAAAGAAAAGATCAATTTTGAAAGTGGAAAGTTAAGTCTTTTTAGTGATTGTTCCATTTCTTATACAAACTAGTAGTTTTGGCAAAAATCCTTTTTGAACACACGCTGGAATTCTTTGCCTTTACTTCCATGTAACTCTTAATACTGTATGAAAAAGGAAAGAAAAACAAATCCACCGTCAGAATACTGAACTACACATATATCTTCTCCACATGGGAAAAAGTAAAAAAGAGTAAGAGATCAAAGCAATCTGATATTATAGAAACTTCTCTGAAACAGCTGTGATGAAGTTATTTCAATAGTGTATATAGAACTGCAGAAGTGTAATCAAGATGTTATGGGTTATCCTACTAGCAAAGAGCATGGTCATGTTATCTCAGTTGTACATTTCTCTGTTGCAGTCTAATGTCTTTAGTAGTGCATCTTAAACGTTTCCTACTAACAATTAATTCAGCTTTTATTCAATGATGTTTCATGTAAAATACGTAACAGCTCTCAGTAAAGGCTAGAGTACTGCATTTCATGCTATTAAGTGAAATTTTTAATTACTACAATACAACCAGGGTCCCTCTTGGGCACTGTCTATCCTAATAAAATTTAGCATTCCTGCTGTCTGTAACAGGATCACTTATGTAATAGTTATGTCTTCAGAGTCCATAAAATCTTTTTGATAACACAGCTTCCCAACCAAATTCTCATTTCTTCTCAAAGCAAGATTTTTGGAGTAGACCCTTGGGGACTAGAGTTTCTGGATCTCAGCAGATTTGGCTTTAACCTGAGGTATTTCTAGATCTAACCTGGTGTGTACCTCTGCATGTTGTACGGAAGCAGAACTGCAACCTGCAGAACAAAGAAACATCTTATAAGATCATATAGAAATGTAAGTAGAAAAGGGAGGACAGATGTGTCTTAAATTTTGGGTTTGGACAGTGGCCATAAAGTCTAACAATAACTCAATGCTTTGTGTTCTCTCATTCCTGGTACCCACAAATAACTTCGATGAAAGAAACAACCTGTCAATGGAGCCAAATTCTTGAAAGAACTAGAGTAAAAGCGTTATTAGTCTCTGGTTTCATCTTCACTGGAGAATCGCTGAGTCTGTAAATAAGTTAGATTTTGATTAAAATATATTTATTCTTAATTTTCCTTTTAAAATATTTCCAAATTTTAATCTAAACTGTTTCTTCATTTGACTAAAGTAATAAAAAGTTCAAAAATAGAGATGTAAAATGCATCTTGGTTAAGTTTTCTCAAAATCAGACCAACTGACCACTAATATTTTATCCATGAATTCATATTAAATGCTTTGATAGTTTCTATAACAGGTACTTTGAGATATCATGGAATGGTTACCAGCTTTGGTTGTAATTTTTAAATTTTGTGCTGATGAACTTAAAACCAAGTGTATCTTTACAAGGTAGGAAAGAGTATAACAAAACAAAGGAGGAAATTTCAGGATGCCTGAACTAGTATTGAATGTAATAGGTGTTATTACATTTTTGTTTCTAAATTTCAGATCAGATGGAATTAAAGAATCAAAAGGAGTTCTAGATACATAAAACTAGAATAAGTATTACATGTCAGAGAAATATGTTCCTTCATATTTTTTTTTTTTAAATTTCTGATGTAGTTCCCAGGAAATGGGATTTGTTCATTGCAAATTATAGTCTGCATTTGACAAAAAATTCGAACAAACCCCAAGATCAAAACTTCAAGAGTTATAATCTCAGCTAGCTGAATAGCTAAATTGTTCTTGAATTTCCATGTCAGCATAGCTTGCTTATAGAGAGGGGTGGGGAACAGACAGACCAGGGCTTATTAATAAATTCCTAGATCATATGGCATTATCAGATTTTAACAGCACCATAGTGTCCCTCTGTCTTTTCCTCCCCAGTAATATGCTGATTAAAAAAAAAAAAATGACATAATGATACCATAGGCAGTAAGATCAAAATACTATGAAATAAAAAAAAAGAGTCAATCAAGCTTTCTAACATTAACCTTGTTAAGATTTGAAAGCATAAAAAATGGACCAAAATGCAGAAGACACAGTATTACATTTGGCTAAGTCACATTTTAAAAGCAGAAAATTCATTTTTTAAAAGTTACCATGTAATTTTTTTATATCTTTCAGTTCTGTTTATTTTGCTGCTTTTTTTCCTTGCATTTTGCATCAGGAAACCAAATAATCTAATTCCATTAACCCATTTGTCACAGGGGACTATATCGGGTCAGACTGGGATGGAGTTTATCTTCCCAATAGCTGCCCGCATAGTGCTGTGCTTTGTATTGGTAGCTAGAAAGACGTTGATAATACACCAGTGTTTTGGCTACTGTTGAGCAGTGCTCACACAGCATAAAGGCTGTGTCTCCAACATTTTTTCCCCCTCACCAGTAGGCTGGGGATAGACAATATCTTGGGAGAGAACATAGAGAAGACTGCTGACCCAAACTGACCAAAGGGATATTCCATACCATATGATGTCTGCTCAGCAATAAAAGCTAAGAGAAAGGGAGGACTGGTGGGAAGGATTCATTGTTTATGATGTTTGTCTTCTGGAGAAACTGTTTCATGTACTGAAGCCCTGCTGCCTGGGAAGTGGATGGACATCACCCACTAATGGGAAGTAGAGGATAAAATCTTTGCTTTCCTTTTGCTTTAGTGAGCAATCTTTGCTTTAGCTTTTATTAGACTACCTTTATCTTGAGCCATGAGGGGTTTTTTTTCCATATCATTTTCTACCCACCTGTCCTGCTGAGGAGGGAAGTTAGGGCAGCTTGGTGGCATCTGGCATCCAGCCAAGGTCAACCCACCACAGGGAAATAACACTTTGAACTTTGTGAAAGGCCCAACTTCAAATATTTTAAAGATACATTTTGAAAATATTTATACCCTTCTCTCTCAAATTAATTTGAATAATGTTTCTCAAAAATGTTGTTAAAGAGAATGACCTTGGGAAAATAGTGAGAATTGATTACTTGTGATAAGATCATCAAAGCTGCTTTCTAAATTAATCTTTTCAAGCACTTTTCAAAGGTAATGAGACACTTCCAGCTGTTAACAGGTTCAGGAAAGGATGTCTGTGTAAATTTAAAAAGAAAAAAACAACATCAAAACTAGGAAGTGTTTAGTTGTGCCTCAAGGCACGGAAAACAAGTTACAAGTCAGCCTGTAAGTGCTTCGGTTCCTGTTGAAGCCAAACTAATGGATGAACAGTAGCTGAAGAGTATTTTTCTTAGATGATGAAAGTTATTCCATGCTGAGAGAAGTTTTACATTTAAGTATAAGATTTTTTTTCCTATAATGAAATAGAAAAAAAAAAGCCTTTTTTTTTGGTTGATGTTCAAAAAATATATGCTTAGAAGCAACAAAGTGAACCATTAAAAATTATCTAAACTAAATATTGAATCAGTATTCCAGCCAAAAGTATAGTAATTTCTAACTAGAACTATGATAAACCATGGAAAAGAAAAATAAAAAGTTTATGGGTGAAATATTCATACACAGGTTCTGAATGATTAAATTTATTAGACTGTCAAAAAGCCACCCAAGGAAAATACAGTGACCGTCATTTGACCCTCACTGAAATGAGGCTATATAGAGACTGTGCTAGGTGACTGTATAGGTCTTTTCTGCCGTTAAATTCAGCTGTTTTGTAAACTCCAGTATACTGGCTAACAACCCAACCGTTTTTATTTCAAACAGATGAGGATTTATTAATCCATCCAATATCTTTGTATAAACACCATTTCCCAAATATGTGTACAATAGAAATGTAATCATTTATATAATATCATATAACCCCCCTAACTTTTTATGCTGTGAAGATAGTAAATATTAAAGGCAATTTTAAACTTGGAATTGCAGTGAGTAATGTGCTATCTTGTGCAATACAAAAGGTCAAAATCTTTTCAGGGTACTTGAAGATAAAAAATTTGCTGTAATTTGAGTTGAGTGTCCAACAAGGATGAAACAGGTATTTTGACTTCACTACTCACTTGAAGCTCAGGAAGCACAAATTTTCCTTGAGTTTTTAGGCGACCTACTAAAATTCTGTTTTGCTATCCCTGTAGTTTTAACAACTTGCTGTGGTTTAATCATGGTAGGCAACTCAGCCCCACACAACCGCTTGCTCAGCTACCCACAGCAGGATGGGGAAGAGAATCAGAAGTGTAAAAGTGAGAAAACTTGTGGGTTGAGGTAAAGACAGTTTAATAGGTAAAGCAATAGCTGAGCACACAAGCAAAGTTAAATAAGGAATTCTTTTACTTTTTCCCTTTGGCAGGCAGATGCTTAGCTGTCTCCAGGAAAGCAGGGCTTCATCATGCCTAACAATTACTTGGGAAGACAAATGCCATCACTCTGAACATTCCCGCCCTTCCTCCCTCTTCCCCCCCATGTTGAGCATGACACCATATGGACTGGGACATCCCTTTGGTCAGCTGGGTCCAGCTGTTCCAGCTGTTTCCCCTCTCAGCAAGCTCACTGGTGGGGTGGTGTGAGAAGCACAAAAGGCCTTAATGTTTTACAAGCACTCTTCAGCAATAACTAAAATATCAGTGTCTATCAATACTCTTTTCATTGCAAATCCAAAACATAGCAGCATATGAGCTACTATGAAGAAAATTAATTCTATCCCAGCCAATACCAATACATAGCCTCACAAAAAATTTTCTACTGCCCCTCACCCCCAGCAGCAGCAACCTTGAAATAGATTTCTGTTTCCTTGAAGTTAGAAAGAGGGAAAGGTAAAACGGGGAAAAGGTGAAATATCATGTCGGGGGAAAAATTCTTCAAAGTTACATTTTAGATGTGAAGCCACCTCTTGTTGCCTCAGTGAAAAGTTCAGTACTTCATGCAAACTGTTAAAACATCAACATGAGATTTTTGTGATTGTGTAGGCAGCAGGGAATTATTTTAATTGTGAAGCAATGCTAGTGCTTTGATATGGTTTTGAAGGTCTAAAATTTTTGACAGTACAGGATTTGTAGCTAGAGATAAAGGTTTTCACCAGCTGGTGTATATGGGAATATTAGCCACACTTTCAGACACCTAAACAGTTCTTCATATCTGAAATAGAAGCAGCAGATTTCAAAACTTTATAAGTCTTAAAAATTTGTTTATAGCATGTTTAGTTTTGCACTGGGCCATCTCTGAAAAGAAACACAGCTGATACTGAGAACTAAAGTAGGTGTCAGTAGGGGGAAAGAGAGAAAAAGGTGATGAAGTATTTGTACTACGTGTTTTGGAGTGTGATATCTCTACTTCGTACCTGAAGTCTGTCTAATTATCCAAGCATACCAATAGATTTGATGAAATTACATTGTCTTTACCTGCAAAATAAAGATAAGGAGAACAAAAATATTTAAAATAATTTATGGGGTAATCATTGTATTTTGATCACACTCCATGAATAAGGAAGAAGCTTTTTCTTGAACAACAGGAGAGAATATTTCTGTATTATTGCAAAATAGGGCTGTATTCAAAATATTGTATTGCATTCAAACACAAGCTGATAATTTAATTCAAGGCATTTTCATGCTTATGTGTTGAAGGCTCCAAAATGTCCAGAAAAAAAGTAACTAAAAGAGGATGATGAAATGATGAAAACACTTATCTTTACATTTTAGCAGATGAAGGTTCACTTAATCAATCAATGCACGTTTCCTCCTTATTATGCCACATGGCTGCAGTAAAATCTCTCTCTCTTTTCCCATTACTCCTGCCCCTGTTCCTCTTCATTTGTTACTGCTTCTATTTTCAGCTGGTTTTGAAAAAATTAACCTTATAGATTATTTCTTCTAATAAATTTTGAACATGGTGAATTTTGATCAAATTTGAGAGAAAGATAGAAATTTGAAAATTTGTTACACTTTATGATATGAAAATGTTGCCTAAGTAGACTAGAGTAACCTTTTTTTACCATATTCACAGAAATAACAGCTAAACATTATGTCAAACCACATGGAACACCAGAAAGTCTGCCTAGTAGATCATCATTAGATGCCAAAAACACAGGAAAAGCCTATCAGTGGTTATGCATGCATCTAACCCCAAGCACAGTTTCAAAGTTACTCAGGGTATCTAAACAAGGAAATTACGTGGTTTTAATTTCTCTACCAACAAAACCTATTTGCTTTTCTCAGAATCCAGCACTAGCAGATGATACTGAAACAGCCTTTTAGCTCTGCTAATCTTAGATATACATATTCTTTTCCATTCTAAGTTAGTCAACATGTTGAACTTTAAACAAGTAGCTAAACTGAAAAATGAAGCAAAGGAAAACAGAATCAGCTTTTCAGTACTGAATAACATATCCACTTTAATTTTGGCAGCTAATTTTTCTTTTGAGAAATCTTTGTGTTTATATTTTCCACAGCTTCTTCAACATTTGTTTACTGTAGACCTTACTGATCACACTTTTCACAGCATTATTGTTGGCCATCAAACAGAGAAACCCGATCTGTCAAAGAGTAAGTATTATGTAGTATGAACTCCACATTGCTTATTTTTCAATCCTCCATATATATTTTGAAGGACAGATTGATATATTTATTTTTTTGTTTGCAAGATAAAGAAGAAAATTAAACTTCTGCAGCATTGCTGGTTCATAGCTCTCCAACCTTTCAAAAATGTTGAAAAGATAGAGACAAAAATACACAAAGCATAGAATTCTAATAGGTAATTGATACACCATTAATTGAGAATGGCTTCATATACCCTGAGCTTTATAATACTGTAAATCAGGAAAAAGATCTTCATTGGTGACATTTCATTATCAGTGATGTCACATACCAAATATACATTAAGAAAAAATGAAGCCTATGATTTGCAGTATTTACTGGTGAAAATAATTCTAAGAGCTTAAAGATAGGTTCTGTTTTTCCAACAAAGTTGGTTATAAGTAAAGTTGATTATATCATTTATTCTGATAAAATTCTCATGGAGTGTAGAAAGATTGTATTTTAAGGTTAAGATCAGTCTTTTTTTTAGAACATAGTATTAAAAAAATAACTCAATTTTGGAATTATAAAAATGGACAACTATGCTCTTAAAAAAGAGAAGACATTTCCTAGTATGGCCACATAGAAAGCGTTAGTGAGTAATGACCGGATTCACACAAGCACAGTTCTGTAGCATACAGTAAGAGTAAAATGGAGTGAGAAACAATTAAAAAACCCACCAGGAACTGTGAATCACTATCTTAACATCTATGTTAGAGGACTAGAATATATTGGCATAATTTAAGGCATTATATGATGCTATTTGTAATTTGTGTATGCAACATTTGAAAAACAAGTTGTGATCTGAAATGACAAGTTCCCAGATGGTGTAGCGGAACATATTGACCAGCCAGATTAATAGAAGCAGGTTTGGAGTGTGCAAGAAAAGATTTCTGTGGCATAAGAATTCTTATTATAAATTATTCTGAGGGGATTCTGTATGAATTAAGCCTTATCATTGCCCATATAAGAATAGATACTATTTTCATCCTCTTTTCTGTGAACAAGATACGAAATAACCTTGAGTAGTCCTTAGTCATAACACTGCTATTGTTCATAAAGCTGTCTCACTGAGGCCTTTTATATAACTTAAGTGTTTAACCCCTGAAATTAAAAAAATGAAATGGTCTTCAGAACCTCATGAATAACAGTAGTACACTGAAGACCTGAGTATAGTGGAGACTTTTCACAGACAGACAATAGAAAAATTCTGCCTTGAGCCTACCCAAATTCATCGTTGCTTCTATCATGAAATCGGGTGGGAAGCTATAATAGGAACAAATGTATTGACGTATAGAGGCACATTTTGGCAAAATAAAAGCTGAACAGTATTCTGACTTTGGAGATGGGCAACAGTGGAATACAGTTCTTTATTGACAAACTTTTCAGAAACCTTTGAAGAAATAGGAGAAAAGCCATCGAAAAAGAACATGGCTGCTGAAACAAAAATTTTGCAAAAGCAGAAGTATGAAGTATTTAACAAAGATTAGAATTATAAAGCATGACAGTTCCACTCAAACTTGAGAAGTAATGTCTGTCACATAGAATAGAAACACAATAGCTGTGCACGTTTGGGACTATCAAAGCAGCCAGTTTGACATTTTTCCAAGGAAAAGTCTAGAAATCTTATGATCAAATGTCTTCAGGAATCAAACCAGACAGTAATGTTCAAACCAGACTTTTTTTCGTAGTAAGTGATCATTCAGTTTTTTCTGAAACTAGAAATTGAATGTTTTCTATAGTAGATGATGAAAAGCGGGTAAAGGCATACTTGAAAATCCTCAATGTATGTACATATGTCAGTAGCAAAAAAGTATTCCTTTTATAATATGAATTAAAAAGTGTAAAATATATTACTTGTCAAGAAAAAAGTGTAAAAATATCAACTAAAATGTTATTGTTTAAGTAGCAGGTGATTGTACACTCCAGAAATATTATTGTGGTGAAAATAGTTAAAAAGATAACTCTCAGTAGAAGTAGTGTGGAAAAAATAACTGATTTTTCTGGGTATTTTACAGCATTTTAGTGAACTGAGAAAATGGTAGGTGTAGAATATTTAAATATGAATAAACCATTTAAGTATTTGGAAAATTACTATTTTAATTCATTGAAATTGGTTTATTTTTTGTCACTTCTGTGAATATTCATGCTCTAGATTATGACAAGTGATAAAATAAATAAATAAATAGGTAAAGTAATAAATAAATAAATGAAAGCGTAGCTAGAAGCCAAAATGATTTCAAAGGAGAATTTCAGTGTCTGCTCCATCTGAAATGAAGAAATATAGATCAAAGACCACAAAGACATAACCAGACAGGTCTTACTCATGCTCAGTCTGCTTTGAGTAGGAATCAGCCATCATTAAAGTTTTGATCATAACATCATACATCTAAGAGATAGACGAAGTTACATTTTTCACTCATGCAGACTTGTGCAGACATTTCTTTGAATGCTTTCACACTTGCAAATTTTGAAGCAGAATGTAGCTCTTGCAGTTAAAAGAACCAAGAACAGAATGACAAATTTTAAACATTTGACAGCATGCTACTGCCTTACAGCAATTCCCAAAAAAGTGGTCAACCTGCAAATATAACAACTGAAAATTCCAAGGAACAAACCATGTCCATGTATATTACCAAGAATGAAGAGTTTCTTCTTAAGATGGGAAAGTTAGGAAACAAAGCCTTAAGCCAGCTCATATTGCTACAAAAAATCCCATGGAATCATTTGTTTTCCTTATAGCAGAATAGAAACTGAAAAATAAATAGTCCAGCATTAGCAAATAAAGAAGAGAAGAAACTAATTTCAGTGTGGGCTCTATATTGAGAGAAAATCCAACAAGCCATAGCTGTTATATGCTGGATATTAACACAGTCACAAAATAAGTGTCACTGGACAAGAAAGCTTGGCAGATATAACAACTTTTTGCTAAAAATATTCATAAGTAAACACTGTTGTATTTTTGAACTTTCTCTTCTGCTTATTCATTTTCAGTTTATAGGGAAACTTCTGAAGTATTCTTGAGACCAAATCTTTCTGAGGATTTTTCTCCCTGGAGCTGTTGTACGCTCACATACAAATGTTAGTCGTGCTGCGATATATTCCTCCTGAGGTCAAGTTTACTCTTTTCAGAAGGGGCTGGATTGCTGATACCAACAGACTGTTGGCACATACGTGATCTATCTGTAAGGAAGGCTATTATAAACCTTCCATTGCTCACAGAGCTATGAAATGCAATGAGCACTTCATAGATGTCACATTCTTCCTGAATGTCCCTGGATCAGTCTGAAGAGTTATAGTTAGAATATAATATTCCTTTGCTTTACATCAAAGCTTAGTCAGTCAGATTTACCTACCTTTGAATTTTCACCATTATTAATGTAGCTGTTGTGGAAAGTGTTCGATGGCAGAATTTTCTGGAACATTCAACTTTTATTTCAGGAAAAAAAGACATTTTTTTCTACCTTAGCTTTTATAAACAGCAAGGAGACTGACATTTTCTTGTCATTCTCAGGAACCTCAAAACACGTAGCCTTTGTTAGGTTATGTAAACATATTGATAGAAAAAATATATTTGACTGTCGCTAAAAGAAACTGCAGCATCAGAAGTGAAGGGAATTGAATATTGAAAAAGGGACTAGTCTTTCTAAATAGAAAAGGTGAGTGTAAAGGCTACTTGACAGTACCTCTTAAATACATAAATGTATATGTGCAGGCGTGCCTGTATGTGTGTAGCAGAATGAGAAGACATGCTGCAGGAGCACATGTAAAGTGCTCCAACAGAAGATGGGCAGTCAGACCACAGGACCAGACCAGAACCTTTACACGCGCTTGGGTATACTATTGACCAAAGTGGAAATGTAGACAAGACCCTTGTCTTGAGGAGCATGAAAGTCTGGTTGGTGGTGTGGAAATGAATTAGGAACAGAGGAAGAGGAAAAGCAAAATACAGAGATGAGAACTGTGGATAAAGCAAGTCCTAAATTGCTGATTTCTAGAAAAGGAGATTATAATTTCAGTGATGAATGATATAATCTCTCAATTACAATGTTTGTTGATTTTTATAGTTTTGTAAGCTTGCTGAATAATAAAAGATTTTCAGGTAAAAGGATTTCTACCAGGCCAGCTCCTAATTAGCTGATGTTCTGTTTTCTCTGATGGATCAAAAAAATTCATCCCTTTACATCAGATTAAGCACATACATATGTGTAGGGTCAATGCTTTTTTTCCTGAAGATGACCACATTTTTATCTGGGAAGTCAGTAGCTATGTGTAAAGGACTAGAAACTTGTCTCAACATTGGTGGCAGGCAAGTTTAACTACCGAAGCCTAATCACCACGGCAACTGAGTGAGACAGTTTAATCACCAAGGCAACCCGTTGAGTTCTACCCAACAGGAATGTGTGTCCTGTTGTCTTGGAGTACATGTCCTCTGCACATGACCCCGGGCCCAGGGTCAACTGACAATGGGGAGGGGGCTTGGACCCTCTAGAACCTTCAAGCACCCTATAGTGGCAGTATTGGGTATGCGCCCCACTGCCGAGTGGGAGGTGTGGGTATGCAAAACAGTTATTGACTATGCAAGAGGACAACCCTATAAAAAGGGGAACCCAGCGGAGACCATGAGGAGTGTTCTGAAACATCCCCCCCTCCACTGGATTCGAAGATACATTGGCTGCTCAGTTTGCACTCAGACCCGTGGTGTTAGCTATTGCAACGTTCTCCCGCTGTTTGTTTTTTTCCTCTCTCTCACTTTCCCTCTCTTTCTCAGCTTTTCTCTTGTGTATTTGTTGTTGGCAAATAAAATGACTTGGCACTTGGCTCTGTTTTGAGTCTTAATTCTGTTCCCAAGCATGTAAAAGGAACCTAGTCATGATAAAACATTAGAGTTAATCAGAAGTTAAGCTGAGCCGCCCACAACCTCCCAGGATTATCTAAGGTCAGTTGGAAAGCAAGGGGGTTTAACATCTGCCAAACTGTTCAACCCAACAGTGGAGTGTGACACTATTTGTGATAACTTTTTTTGTTGCTGGGGTTTTATATGCGGGAACTATATTTCACTTTCTAGCTTTTCTTGCAATCCAAGCTATGTGTAGCTTCAGTTAAAGCTGTGTTTATGACAACACTGGCAGCAAAGCTCAAAGATTTTTTTTTTAAAAATGCTTGAGCTATAAATATAAGTAAAAAAATTAGAAGGTCATTAAAATAAGTATAATTTGTTCAAATAAATAGCAAATTTACTTTTTTAAAGGTATACAGTGCAAATTTTGTACAATTACACCTTATTGCAAGGAATATGTTATTTCAGTCTAGAACAAGTCCAGAGGAGGGCCACGAAGATGATTAGAGGGCTGGAGCATTTCTCCTATGAAAACAGGCTGAGAGAGTTGGGGTTGTTCAGCCTGGAGAAGAGAAGGCTCGGAGGAGACCTTATAGCAGCCTTCCAGTACCCGAAGGGGGCCTACAGGAAAGCTGGAGGAGGACTTTTCACAAGGGCATGAAGCAATAGGACAAGAGTTAATGGCTTTAAAGTGAAAGAGGGTAGATTTAGATTGGCTGTAAGGAAGAAATCTTTTACAACGAGGGTGGTGAGGCACCAGAACATGTTGCCCAGAGAAGTTGTGGATGCTCCATCCCTGGAAGTGTTCAAGGTCAGGTTGGATTGGGCTTTGAGCAACCTGGTCTAGTGGAAGGTGTCACTGCCTGTGGCAGGGGGGGTTGGAACTAGATGATCTTTAAGGTCCCTTCCAACCTGAACCATTCTATGATTCTATACTAGTTAATTTAATGTTGAAAATATTTATGTATCTATTTCCCTTTATTAAAGACTAGTGGTGATAAAGGGCACTAAAGATTTTTCTTTCTCAGAGAAGCAAGGGTGATAATTAGTAAATATTCTGTCTGACCATCTTACTAAAAAGTGACAGCCATAATACCTTCTTGCACATTGTATATCGTGTAATGTATTAATCTTTACCTAGAGAAATGGCACTCCTTCTTGACTTGAAGAACTTTACGTGTCTTTTAGATTAATCATTACCCAAAAATAGTAAATGTTATTCACTACCTCCCTGCTTAAACACTAAGAATGGCAGATATGAATGACAGCTAGATGTTTAAATGTATTAAAACTATACGGAGGTACAGATCTGAAAAATAAAACTAGGACATAGTTTCACGACTGTATTTTGAAACTTGTGTAACAGATAGCTCAAGAAATCTAATGAAAACCACCTTTCAAGAAAGTCGTGAAAGACTCTTCATTCTATTGTTAACCATCTTGTTCTTTGCTAGGCGTTATATTTAATCCCAATACCTGGAAATCAGATCTGCATAATATTTTTTCTTCAAATAATAACATGACAGAGACCACTGTATGAAAGTGACCACATGAATAAAAAGACTGGAATTTGTCAATGAAATGGAAAATCATTAAAGAAAACAAATATGTACCCAGCCTCAAAGCTCCCTACTAATACAGCAATCTTTAGGAAACTGAGTAAAATGTTCATAATTGCTGTTGTGTGTATTCTTGGGTATTCATTTCAAGATCTAAGAATTCATTTTCAACTGTCATTTCAAGGTGTCATTGCTTTATAAACAATTTAGACAAAATTTTGTTCGACAGTTTCCCTATGAGCAAGGTATAGTAGAATCCTGCTTAGAGGGAAGGAATTAAGTGAGCTCAGGAGGTAACTTCCAGCTTCACTTACTTCCAATCTACCACTCTGGACAATTTGGGCCTCTCTTATTCTGGTGGCACACTTATCTATGTAATACTTGTAATTTTGAACTTCTCATTTTTTTTGTTCCATTATTTCTGACCAAAAAAGGGGTTTTTTACTACTCCTAAAACAACATAAGAAAATTTGAAATTTTGGTTTAATGTCACTTGAAAACTATTTCTCACCTAGCTACAGTGAAAAACAAAATCTTTGCTTTCATTAAAATGGTATTTCCTATTAGCTTGTGCAGAAACTGTTTAAAATAAAATCTTTCCCAGACTATATGCAACTGAAAAATTAGCTCCAAGAAATGCAAATTGCCACAGTTATTCTAACAGAAAGCTGCTACTTTGCATCAGTAATCTTCCTCCAGTACCTCAGCTCATGGTCCTATGGGGAGCTACTACCGCCATGCTGTGATCAGCATTTTGGAATGGTTTGACTGGCATTTCCACAACTAAGGGGAATGGTGAATTATTCTTGTCTTTGAGAAAGACCCAGAGTGCGTCCAGAGAGGATTTAAGGACACACTGTATCTCTACCTGAAGCCTAGCACTTTAACAGAGGGCACCTGTAAATCACCCTAGGAAAATTATGTAATAACTTTGTAATATTTGGGGTGGGCAATGCAGCTGTAGGTTGCAAGGGAGGAAATAGGAATTTAGAGACTAGTGAGTGGGAAAATGCAATCTGTCCTTTTCCTGTGAAGCTGGCAGAGAAGAAACACAGAGACTCTGAGCCTGGAATTTGTGTAGAAAGAGAACGAGGTCTCTTAGCCTTAATTTATGATGTTTGGATCTCTTATTATATACAGGAAAAGTTACTGCCTTTGGAAGTTTTCCAGCTAAAAAGTCAGTCAGAGTAGAGAGTATTGTATTTCTAACTATGTTGGTTTCTCTAGTGGCTCAAACAATATCAAATAGTACTATTTATTACCTGGAAAGAGACCAGATACATTGAAGATGTGTCAGGATTAGCATTCTATGTAGGTTTTTAATCAGAACATTATCACATCTGACTGTGTCACAGAATTTTTAAGAGAAAGAGGCAAGAACTGTATACTTCCTCTCTATTCCACTTTTAGTACAATAAGAGTCACAGATGATACAACATTAAAAATAATGGTGCACAAGCTTTAGATCTTATCAGGACTAATTGAGGTAAGTGTTAGGAATTTGGATTTTCAATGTCTAACTTTATTCCAGATGTTTTCCTTTTTCAGTATGCAATACCCAGTGCTTAGTTTTTTATTTCTAAATCAACAATTACTTCACTTTGATTTGTTCCTGCTGACCAGCAATCTCTTGCAAAACTATATCTTAAAGACAGAACATTTCTGATATGTAGTGTTATGTGTATATATTCCTAGCTGGATGTGAGACCTTAATAAGAAATGCAAAAGAATCTTAGGTTAAGGAATCTGAAACGAAGCGATATTAGAATTTCTGGACTATTTGTATGCCTCCTCCAACACATGAAATTATGCCAAACACACAATATTAAAAGAAAAAATAATTTAATTATTTGACAGTAGAAATAAAATTGCACAACATCTCATTTTTAATAATCCATAATGAAATCTTGAAATGTAGTATCTGTTATTCCTTTTGAACTAATCATATTTTCGATTGATATATGTTCATGTACTGAGTCAATCTTATTCTAGGAATATGTCTACAGTATTTTCCATGTGCATAAGATATGTTTACAGTATTTTCCATATGCATAAAGATTTCTGCAGTGTAAAGAAAGCAATAAATCCTCCTTAAAGGAATAACTTAATTTCCTCTGCAGTTTTGATTTAAAAAAAAAATGCAGAGCAAATTATAATGAAAAATCTAATAGCTGTTTTGCATAAAAAAAAAAAAGGTTTAAAAAAATGCATAAAAACCCAACCAAAGAAACCTCCAACTTCAAAACCTTAAAAGAAAGGGTGCAAAATATTTTATTCCCATAATTAACATAAATGAATTACAGGAATGTGTGCAGCAGTTACCATTCTACTGAAAAAAACATGTTCACACGGAGCTCTGTGGAACACATCCAGGTGTTCCTGGATTGGTACCATAAAGATTCAGGCAAGATTCATCAGGGAACTTTGTTTCAAAATGTTACAGGTTAGGAGCCGTCATATAAATTATGGCATTATTATCAGTGCTGGCATGCATGTCAACAGTAATTAAAAAACAAACAAACAAACAAAACCCCCTGCCCCATCCCAACAAAAACCCAGCAAAACTTATCAAATCCCATAGAAACTATGAAGAACACAGCACGTCTCCCAACTTTCCAAAGAACCTAACACTACCCAGCTGTTCTCATTTAAAATTAATGTAATACCGTGAAATGATTCATTAAGAATTACCTGTGGGCTCACGGCAATGGAACTGCAGCAGAAAATGGAAACCAAAAGTTTTCTCATACAATTTAAATCATTCATGATGCATCTTTAGCCAAAGATGGATCAAGCAGTTCCTTAATACACATCTATTTTCAATTTTTCATTTGTAGGCAATGATATATGGGCAAGGAGGGAGGAGGAAAGTAAAAAATAAAGGTCTAGTTTGTTATAAGTTGTTCATCAGAGCGTTATCTCATTCAGGTCTCTGAGAGAACATATTACAGGCTGCAAGTAAGTGTAAACTTTATATACATAGTTTTCTTTGTGCCAAACGAATATATTTTGTTCGAAAAATCCTTCAAGTCACCTCAGTCTACATCTTAGTAGCAGAATGAAGAAAAAAATATTTTTAAAAATAAACAAGTCTTTCTGAAGACATTACTTATTAATAAACTTTTGTCAAACAGTTTGTAATGCGCTGGATACCTACACATACTACCTGCAGGACCTATGCCAGTCAAAAATCCATTGTCCTTTAAAACTGCAATATTAGTTCTTACATTATTTATGTGGTTTATAAAAGACATTCTCACTGAATTGTAGTATGCATTGTTATTCAGCTGTCTCAATTACACCTGGAATACAAAATACACTATTAACTATTCGTGGGTTTAACATTTTACTTTTTTAATAGGTTCTCAACAGTAATATTTGGGACATGGTAATCTTCCTGCAAATGTCATAGCAACTATTACATGCTCCCTCACATTGTTCTGTTCACACTGTAAACAAAAAACAGGGTAAAAGCAAGTCTGAAAAACTGAAATTCAGTTTTCTTTGTGACCACAGTTTCATTTGTAAAAGCAAAGCAAAAATGGGAATTTCTGCTGTGTCTGAAATTCAGATTTATATAGATATATCACAGTTCACTACATGGGATTAAGCTTTAAAAAAAATATTTTTGTAATATATCAATTTCTATAAAATCTTATGCAATGTAGAAAATACTTTTTTTTTTTCAAGATGGCTACTTCAGTGGTGGGCCTTACATACCATACATATCATAGAACAAAGTCAGACTGATCACACTCATCATCCAGTATGCATATTCAGGATTATAACTTCATTCTTGAAAGGATATGTTAAGCAAAATTGAAAAAAGGAGTGAATTTGCATAAAATATATTAACTTCATTACATGGAGTGTAAATATTCAAATACATATTTAGGGCATTTTGAAGAGTTCTACCTGAAAGATATTAGGAAACCAAGATTATAAGTGAGATCAACACTTATGAACATAAATGGATAGTGCATGACTGTGTCGGTAATTAACATTTGTATGAGTTAGTATGGTCACACATGTATTAATGTACACATCTCAAATACCAGAGACAGCAGAAGTTTTAGATAGATTTAATCCATCGGTTATGGACTAGAAATATAAACATCCAATTGTCATTCACAAAGGCACCAACGGGACAGGGAGCACGTCACAATTCTGTAAGATGAAGATAAGTGCATAAGCCACAGTGGTGGAGATAAGCTCCTTTGATTTCTGGAGGGCTTTCTTTCAGTACAAAAAAGGTACTGAGAAGCAGTTTGCTGAAAGATATAGCATAATTAGATAAAAGAGCAGAAAAATAACCGCAAGCTTGATGCAATTCTTAACTAAATTCTGAAGAACAGATCTAATTTCCCAAAGTGATGAACACTTCTGTACTGCACTATACTTCCCCTTGCTATAAACAATGCCATTTTGATTAACTCACTTGTTTTCTTAACATGAGCAAAAATTAGGACTGTTAATTACTCTGAATTTGCAAGGTAATTAACGTATCCACATTATGCAATAACTCAAAGAAAAATACTTAAAATTTATTAGTTTGAATATTGGAATTAAGAAGAGTAGTCAGAAATTTTCCTTTTTCTGACACCTTGCAAAGCTATGTCATGGTAAGCCTGTAATAATGTTTTCCTATTAATTAATTACAGTCATATTTCGTATCCAATTCTACCCTCAGTTAACTCACTGATGAAGAACTTCTTAAACTTGTTGCTGTAGGATCAGGGATTGGTAATGTCTGCATGCAGCTGAGGCCCTAAACCATATATCTTAGTGAGACTAATGAGGATTAGATATCTAAGTACCTTCTGTGATGTGCTTTAAGGATGCAGATCATGTTTACTCCGAGCAAAGGAGTATGGTACAAAGATTTGAGTTACAAGACACAGTGCTAGGCAGATGTGTTGGCTCATCTCGCTGAACTATCATGGAACTGAATAAAAATTAGCAAGTCCTTCCTGCACTCTGTAGGATAAAGATAGACAAACTTTGAAAAGAAGCAAAAAAGTTGACACAGAAATGTGGAGTGATGTATTTTGGGAGACTAGACAGCCCTGCCTCTTATGGGAAAGGAGAGGGAGCCAACTGCTCATCCTGTCATTCATCCCTCCTGTGCTCTAGGACGTGAGGACAGCCTCCCTTGCTAAGAAGGGATTAAAAGCAATACTTCATGTGGAAGGCAAGTAAGGAAGAGAAGGACCTTGATCAACAGAGAAGGATCCACCACATCACACATACCTTGTTACCTGAAAAAAGTACTCTTAAGGAATCTCAAATGAACCACTGACTAATCGTGGCATTTTTTTTTTAAATGCAATGATGTACCAAAACAGATCCAGAGTTGTTTATTTAAATTACTGTTTGTTCATATTTCATACATTAGAAGCCTTTAATTTGTGATGATTACTATGACAGTCAGGTCTAAACTCATTAGAGTGTATTACATTTCATTTAAAAGAGCTAAGTATGAAGTGAACATATTTGCTGCCAAAGCTTTAAGGATATCAGACCACTGAACTAACAAAAGTCACTGGCTATGCAGACAGAAGCAGTCTGTTGAAGTGCTAAACCACTTCTGACAGCATCTGCTCCTTCTGCAGGTGCAGAGAGAACATTTTATTTATTCTAAGTTATCTGAGTAGATCAGTTCAATGACTAGTTTGCTCAAACTTGAGAAACCAAATGGGACTGAAAGAGAAGCAAAGCAATTTGTAGGCTATGCATACAAAGAATGCAATAACGATATATACTGATCCTAAAATCTTAGAGGATAAAGTAGCCAGAACTGTTAAGTTAGTTTGCTAACTACATGCATTGATATTTTTTCTAAATAAATCTTTTACATGTAAAATGTGCTCTGGCAAATTATTTTTCCCATATTCTGTACATCTATTAAGGTTTTATTTTAAACTACAGTTACTGCATTCATTTAAAAAAAATAAAATCCAGTTGTCTAAATACAGGCCACCTTTGGGCTGTGGTCTAGCACAGATTACAGATACAGTTTGCCCTAAACCATTGAGACAGCTGTGAAGAGGCATAACAAATTGAAAGAGGGGATATATATCTCTCTTAGACAAAGTGATCTCGAGCCTTGTGCCTTCTATTCTTGTGTTGAAAAAATATATATATTACTATTTATACTTCTGTATGCATAGTGGAAATACAAATTACATAAATTTTTGATACAAACTCTGTCTTAATGTTCCTTCTTGTGATTTTTATTCAAGTAAATAAATCAAACAGCAGTAAAGATAAAGGTAAAAACTTTACTGGTTTCATTCTTACTGTGGAACATCCTGTGCTCATCCTGCTTTACCTGGTCTAATATTTTGGACCAGGGATAGATGCCCTTGATGTGGAGGGCATTGTGACTACCCATTCAGCCCATTCCCTCTTTGTATGATTGTCTGTGGTCAATGAGTCCAGGCAGGGTGGGTCAGCGTGACTGATTCCTGGCTTCTTTGGAGAAATGGGATTTTTTGGCATCCCTGGAAATGAACTACTTATAAATGCCTCAGGTATACAAATGGATGAATCCAGAGCCATACAGGTAGATCCAGGGTGCTAAGACTTACTGTGGACATGATATCCAATATCCCTCAAAATTCAATACTGTTTCATGTGTGATGAGTTTGGACATACACATAAATATAATTTGGACTGCAGTCACACTTAAAATGTATTTTACCTGCTCAGAAAGGTATGTTGTTCTTTGTTTCTACATTGTAAAGAATATTAATTAATTGCCTTTAGTCATGGAAACCACAAAATTCTCAATATTCTGTCTCTATCCTCCATTAGTAGTCTAAACATACTACAAGGAAGACTGAAAAACAGCTGTATTTCTACCAAGTTCTTTAATCCTGAAAGACAACAACCTGCCCCCAAACATATTTTTCCTTGCATATTTCAAGAACTACTTATGTATTTTCTCTTCATTCTTTTCTTAGCTTAAGTCACGTAGCTTTGAAAATATGACTTCTTTTTTTCTTCCAATGTACAAAGTGGTGGTTGTTTTTAAGTAATACTGAAAACTCATGAGTGATATCAGTGCTTCCCTTAAGTCCCTGGCAAAGATCCCACTGAATAACAGTGATTGTGCAAGACTGATTACAAGAGTTTGTAAAATCCCAACATTTATATACCAATAATTTTACAGGAACTTTTTGGGTCTTATTCTGCTTCCATTGAAGTCTGTGGCAGTTTTTTCTAGGCACGTTAATGAGATCCCAGAATTTTCTTCAAAGTTTAAGGAAAAGCAAGCTGAGAGAGAGATAGAGTTGAAACTTTTTTAGAGGAGTAGAAAAATCATAGTGCAAATGTGATTGTAATAATAATAATTGTTAATAAAACCGCTAGAGATAATATGTGCAAAGAATATGACTCTGAAGATTAACAGAAGCAAACAGATTATTTTTTTTCCAAGTCTTTTTAAGGTGCAAAAAGTTATTGGTTGAACTCGTATGGCTTCTAAAAAATGAAGTTAGTAATTTATAGAAATGTGAATCAGCTGACACAAAAATGTTGTATAAGTTTTTAACTGCAGTATTAGGAAAGGAAGAAAAGTTCCATATTGCAGAAAAAGACATCAATTTCACAGAAGAAAGAAAAAATATGGAGTTGAAATGAGGATCAAACTAGGATGAATTGTCTCACCCTCTGAAAGCTGCCAAAATTCCCAAGCCAAATGGAGCTTTAATCTGAAGTGAGCAGAAAAAAAAAAAAAAGGTCAGCTGTTAGTAGTATATCCAAAAACTTATTGAGAGCTGGAAAAATAATGTGAGCAGAGAAAGTTAAATGTTGTCACAGTATGTAGAAAGTGATTTAGTGTGGTTCTAGTAAAATAGTCTCAGAAGACCAATAACCTTCACTGCAGTATACTGAATATAAACTTGAATCAGGTACAGCCTGAAAACACCAAGAGAGCTTTGACATTAATTAAGGGTATTTAGCATTGATCTTTAATAAAGAAGTCTAGGAAATTGAGAATAGGAAAGAGGTTATTTTGTTTAGATACCAAAATGAATTGGTGAGATAAAAGCTATGAATATCCCTTAGAGTATCTTGCTTTTAGAGAAAGTTTTGCTATGATAGAACCCCAAAGAGCAGTAAATAAAGTTGATTTGTGAAAAGGTCGATAAGAGAGAAGTACAGTGCACCTGGGAAGGTAAAGAATTACAATTAATCAGAGTACTATGATAAGGAGAAGTTGAAAATGGAAAAAAACAACTCTTAATGAAAATATAGGTAGAGAGTAGTATACTGACTCAGGAATTTGGGCTAGTGGAGTCAAATCTGATTGTTTTCCCCTTTTCCAGAGCATGTAAGTATATTCAAGAGTATACTTACAAACAATGTGTGTGCATCATGTGCTTCTTCTTTAACAAAGATTTTTTTCTGTACAAACCAGTGGATTTATTACAGTGCAATGGCAGTGATACTTACAGGTGTTTCAGGTCTGAATACTACTGGTGGTTTTATTGTAAAGCTGAAAATCCTAATAAATCTGACAGATATGTAGCAACATACATGATCACAGTGATGCCATTGTGCTTTTTTTACTTACATTTTATTTATAATTTATATTTAGTTATGTTTGATACAATTTCTTTTTTGTCATTGTGGTGACTGTCATTCTGACTGCCTGCTTAAAAGAAAACAGATTTTAACTATGAAATACATACTTGAACACCACTAGTAGACTTTGATTTTTTGGGTTTTTTTTCAGTTACTTGTATTGTATTTAGAGATGGCCAGCCTCCCACTGTCCACATCTGCTTTCAATTCACAAACAGTTGGTGTAAGTCATGCATCATCAGCATTTTGTTTGCTTGCTATTCTGTCTCATCTGGAAAGCCATTACATGAAGTAATAGAAGCAGAAAATAGGTACACTCCCTCTTTAAGTTTTCAGCAGGGATCCTGCTTTTTGTAACTTCTGCAAATTGCACCATTAAGTTGCATATGTTGGCCTGTTGGGTACCTATAATTAAATAAATAAGGAAAAGTGCCCATAAACTTCATGAACTGACTAACTTACTAAAACTGTCAGTGAAATAAACCAGAAACCTATAGTACTTCCCAACTTTATTTTTTTTTGTCTCAGTTCAACCGGCTCAAAAACTGTAAAGCTATGTAGAAATGCAGTATATCGTGGTAATTCTATTTAGAGACACACACCTATAACATACATATGAGCTGTCTTTGGCTCAATACCCTGCCTTCTTTAAACATATGACTTGGAAGCTATCAGAGTAATTTCAACGAACTGTTGCAAAGAGAGAAGGTAAATTTCCTTAGTAAAAAAAAAGTGATCAAATAATGAAAATGGACTGAATTATTAGTTTATGAACTTACTTATGTACTTCTTTCAAAAGTTTATTTTTAAATAATAAAATATCTAGTTTGTTCAAATAAAATTCAAAAGTAAGCAACATTAATTTAAACTCTGTAGGAAAAACATCCTAGACTGTTGTTACATGAACAGTTCCCTGATGCAAAATGTTATATACATATTTTCTTGGAACCCATGTGCATTTCCCTTCCTTTTCTGAGCTGAGAAAGGACCATAAATTAACCTCTAAATCACAGTTTCAGAGAGCTACATCTTTTTGCAGAAATATACGTACTAGTTGCTGAAGTACAGTTTAATAGATAATAATGATCCATTTGGGGTGCTGGGACAGTTGGGTGTGTGGTGCCATGAAGGACAAAGCCATCAGCCCTGAACTATACTGCTTTATATTTAGCAAATTTGAGTTCTGAGAAGTTTTTACAACACAGTATCTACATTCCTGGAGGCTTTCCATAGAGAAATTAAAAATTAGAAGGTTGAAAGAAAAGATAATTGAATGTGATTGGAATTGGTATTCAGTTCACTGATATTTCATTATTTATTTCTGTTCCAAGTCAGGAAGCAGAATTACTCTTTTCCCATCATGATATGAAAAATTTTATGAATGAAATGAAATTCACAGTTTTCCTGGTTCATTAGTTTGAAGCAAGCTGAGCCTCCACAAAGGCTTTGTAGTGTTTTATTCTGGTTGGATTGCCTGAAAACCCTATGTAGAAGGCAAAGGTGTGGCCTTCCAGATGAGCTAATGCTCTCACTGAAGGCTTTTTCCAGCAGTGTTTGGCCAAGGAAGTGCACGTATCTGTAAGCATGCAAATAACATGCTTGGCCTCAAAGCAGACTTTATAATCAGTAGAAAGAAATGCATATTTTAGAAAAAAATACACCTGTAAATTTCTTTTCTGCATATCTGTATATATATACATTTATATATATATAAATGTATATATGTAAATTTAAATAAACTAAACATCTCAGAAGCAAGTATCTTTCACCATCGACAACTAAAGGAGTTCTGATTAGCTAAGATTGATAGAAATATAAAATTAGGCAAGGTCAGTCTCACTCTAAGAGTAGTTGGACTAGAGTTCTGAGTAGAAAGATTTTCCAGTTATGTTGCATTCATGCAAAAAATTAAAGCAAACTTGTGTAAATTAATTTAGCAGTACACTTTTCCCATACTTTCCTAGAAGTTAAATTATCAAACTAGTTACAAGGGTTTTAATACCTCTTGATTTTTTTAGCATGTAAAAATTCTGTTTGAAATGTATTGATTACTATTTTCTCCTAATCTACTTAGAAAAAAACCCCAACCAAACAAAAATAAACTCTAAATAATCTAAAGGTCTATAATTTTAAGTACTTTTAACAGAATGAACCATAAATCCCTGTGTTCTGTGTGGTCGAGTATGGCTGACAGACTTGAATATGAGATTAGGCATACTTAGGCTGTGGAATTAAAAGCACTCTAGACCTCATATTCAAGTAGAAGTGTCAGTGAAATCAATCTCTTTTGTGTATCACAATTCTTGGTTTTGTTTGCATGTTTCATGATAACTTTCTGTTAGCTTATTAAAAACTTCCATTACAACATTCTGAAGGATCCACTGTATGTATTGACTATGAATAATACATTAGTCACAGTACTATAATTGTTTTCATATATTGTTTTTGAAAGCATTAATACATGACATTTTCATTTTAGAATGAAGTATGTTCCTAATACAGATAATATACCTGCAAACAAAATAGTTTTAAATTACTGAGCTTAATGAAGTTCAGCTCTCCTGATATTGGATAGATAATATAAAAACTAAACGTACAATTTCACATAATTAAAAATGCCTTCTAAATGTTACTTTTGTTGTGGTTTGGGGGGTTTTTGGTGGGTTTTTTTTCTTTCTTTTCACGACTACTTTTTATGAGGTCATTTACAGACATAATCATGAGTAAATGTGACTTCTTTTATAGCTAAAGCAAATGAAGCATATCTTCAATTAGAAACTTTTGAAAATGTACTGTGGTAGCCCACTGAGAATGGAATTGCTTTTCTTCACAGCTTCACACCCACTCCTCTTTAGAAGCTCATGGCTGTAGATAAGTGCTGCAAGTGCAATATCCTTCTCTTCAAGTATCTTCAGCCACTGCTACTTCAAATTACCTATCTGATGTGTAGTTTGGGATAATTCAGAATTATTTATGTGCTTGCTTTGCACTAGGTACCCACCTTTAGTTTTGTTAAGTAAAGTTTCGCTGTAAAACATAAGTAAGGAAGTATAGCTGTTTATGTAGACATAACTGTAATGATTTGCCCTCCATATGTAGGAGGAAGCAGGTTTACAAAATGTTTGCCATGCTCCAGCAGGAATCCCCTCTGCGAGGTGGACAGTTCACAGTGTGGTCGTGCTCTAGACAACTCCTCCATCTCCTTCTCTCTATGTTTTTATGTAAATTGTTTCAATTTCTGACTTGTTATATATTATTCATAGTAATAAAATGAATGTGTTTCAAAACCAGAAAAATCAATTATAGCTGAAAGGTATTTAAAAAAGAAAGAAGAAAAGAGACTTTAACAATAGGGTCTTTTATGTTCTTACGACAGGCTCGTACAGGCACTTGGAATCATTAAGACACAGTAAGACATAGTAAGATAAATTTAGTGTCAAGAAACAAATTACAGTTAAGGGCCAAAACCCCACTGATACTCTCATAGAAGAATTACATAGGGAAGCTTTCAAATATTTTCACACATAACCAATGATTAAGGTTTTATAGAGTTACTTCCAAATGCTCAAGGCCAAATCAATCATATATATAATCCCTCTGTATTTTCTCACATGTGGTTACTTTTGCTTATTAAGCTGCTGCTGCACAAAAAGAGAAAAAAAAAAAGAAGATAAGGCAATACTAGCAACCTAAACAGAATCAGGATACAGCTGTGATACTTTTGGCACTCTCTGTTTTCCCATGCAATTCCTGGACTTAGTAAGGAGCAGCAAGAACATTTCCAGCAGGTTACTGTGTATGTGGCCTACCAATGTCAGTGTGGCAGTGTGCTCCCCCCACCCTCCCCCACCCTCTTCCTGTAACCCTGCTCAAGCAATCACCACCTGTGGTGGTCGTGATGGATGCGTCCATCACAAAGTGGATTAAGGGAAGACAGATAACAATACAATAGCCATGTCCAGAGGAGAGCAACCAAGCTGGTGGGGCATCTGGAACACAAGTCATACGAGGAACGGCTGAGGGAACTGGGGTTGTTTAGCCTGGAGAAGAGGAGGCTGAGGGGAGACCTGATCGCCCTCTACAACTACCTGAAAGGAGGCTGTAGTGAGGTGGGGGTCAGCCTCTTCCTGGTAACAGATGATAGGACGAGGGGCAATGGTTTGAAGCTGTGCCAGGGCAGGTTTAGGCTAGACATTAGGAAAAACTTCTTCACCGAGAGGGTTGTCAGGCTCTGGAATGGGCTGCCCAGGGAGGTGGTAGAGTCCTCATCCCTGGAGGTATTTAAAAGAAGGATAGATGAGATGCTTAGGGACGTGGTTTAGTGGTGGGATGGCAGTGCTAGGTTAATAGTTGGACTCGATGATCTTAAAGGTCTTTTCCAACCGAGGTGATTCTATGATTCTATGACTATTGTGCAATGCATCTACCTAAGCACATTGACGAAACTAACATCTGCAGTCAGTATGTAAAGGTGACTATGAGCCAATCATTATACTCCCATAAATAGTGAGCAGCCCAAGAGCCCTTTGAGCTCTCCTGCACAGCAGTGGGCTGCATGCCAGGATCTCCCCTTGAGTAGGTTCGCCTCTCAAGGTAACTCCTCAAGTTGAGAGTCTCCTTGCTGCAACAAATTCTTGGTAAGTGGCTAATAGCATGCTAAACTTTGAAATCTTAGCTAAGTGATATGAAGGATCAACTGCACATATATAATCCTTTAGACATAAACCATTGACCAAGTCTGCAACTAGGATTGGATCCACCCACACCTAGATTCCTCTTTGAGGAAGGAGTTTAGAAAGCAATGGGATCTTTTCTGGATCTCGTGACTCAATGGGAGGGACAGTGAGACCATTTTGTCTGACCCTGTCCTCTATACAGTAAACAACCAAGCATACCTTGCCATTGAATCTTATAAACTGCTGTCACATTTGCCACTGAACTTTGTTAACTCACTGTTTTATATCAATAAACTATATTTTTGCCTCTTATTCCATCTGCAACAGTGAACAGCTAAGGGAGTTTGCTAGTATGGATGTGGCTAGACACTGTCAGTTGACTAGACACAAAAGACAAGCCCTGATACTATTTAGTGTATTAATACAGATGTAGTCACAGATGCCAGGCTGAGAAACATGGTATAAAGTCTCTGTCAGTTGAGTCTAAAGACCATTAGATCCTCAGTGAGCTACTTTCCTGTCTTTGAACGCAAGTAGACAATAGCATTAATATCACATTGAGTCTGCAATGAGCTCAAGACTGCTGTTGTAATTGGAAGACAGCCAAACAAAATGAAAGGAAGCTAGTTCTTCCCTTGCCTCAGAAAGTTCCTTTCAATATCAAAATAAGAAGTTGTATCCCAAACAGGGATAACGTTCAAAAGATGACGTAAGTACTCCAGAGTTCACATATACATATTTTTATATTTCATGGATGCTCATCTATTGAGGATTAAGATCCTTCTGTTTTCTTACTGATTCAGAGAATGAAATATGGAGCATTTCAAATGTGTTGAAGAAGGGGACACAACTAAGACCTCTGAATTTCCTAACAGTTCAGGAAAAGCATAGCATAGGCACTTTAAAAAGTATCTGCAAGTAGATCATTGTGAATTGCTGTTCTGCAGAACAAATCTAACTGACGTAAAAGTAATCAAATCTGGAATTTGGACTATTCTTCTGAGCATAATTATTCTATTGTATCATAAATCAAGCAAAGAATAATTGATTTAGGATTAAAGTAATAGCTTTCCTAAAAAAATATATCAGTTGTCAGTGTAAAAAAATGGAAGACAGGAAACAATTATCTTAGAACTTCCCTCAAAACAAATTATATTCATAAAGATGTATTTCATTGTCATATCTGAAACATGTTAGGGTAAGAGAAGAGGCCTCAGGAGCTTGAAACAATACTAAATCAGCCACCCTAAGTACATTTTTGTCTTAAGATTTTTGTTTGATTATAATTGAGACTACTCAAGTAGACAGCTGTACATAAAATCTTTTTCACTTTCTGAATCAGAAAAACAGACAAATTCATGTTTCAAACAAATTCTAGAAATAAAAATACTCTTAGCAGAAAAAAAAAAAAAGTCTGTTTGAATAGACAATGAATACTATCATACCACAGAATTAATCTTCATCTTGGTAAAATTTCCCAAGGGGGGAATATTCAGTGGTATTAGTACCTGTAAAAAGGATTTGACCTATCATATGGGATACTAGAAAATGTCATAGCCCCTGTATTAGTAAGTTGGATATTTCTTAATGTTCCAAAAGTGAACATGTCTCTGTTGCAGACAATGGACAGGAGTGGGCTTCCAGGTTCCCTTAAGACTTAGTTCTCATCTTGCATTTCTTCTTGTAAAATAACAGTGTCTTGTCCAAAGTTGCAGAAACTTTTCTACAGTTTTAGGATGTATATGAAATGAGAATGCCTGATCGTTTTGTTCTTACACATAACATAGAACATATGTATGTATATGCACATGTATAGAAGTATACGTGTGTATACACACACATATATCTACATATATATATAGTATCTGATAGGATTTATTTTAATTAGTCAGAGTCCCTACCTGTTGGGTTTTTCTACAAGCTCGAGCCCACAAAAGCCACAGTTAACATCTATGTTCTACCAACATAACAACCAGACAAACCAGTAAGTTTAAGTCAGAAGTGCAATTCTGAAATACTCCCACTGTTGACTACAGTAAGCCTTTTCAGAACCTGTAAGGTGTACTACTTCTATCTGATTTCTTAATTTTTACAATTAGACATAAACCCATATTGATTACATAAGCTGCTCATTTAATCCAACTTCATATTCTGGTTTAATGTTAAACATGTATTATGGTCTTTGATCCTCTTTTTGTGATCTCTGCATGGTAGAGCTTAGTTAAGTCACAGGAAGAAATCTATCTTCTGAGCCTCATCTATCTTGAGATGTCTGCAGTAAAACAGCACTTATCAACTTTACTTCATCCATTTAATAGCTGTGATTTTTTAAAATTAATTCTAGGAAATTAGATGATTCAAAGTTTGAGTTTTTAAGGGACATAATTTCAGGTGGTATGTGTCCTATTCTGATGATAATAGGATCTGTTTAGACAGGCTTTTTGTTCCGTAACAGCTGTTACAAAGACAAAAAGCTTGATTCTAAGTGTTCACTCTGCTCTTATTAAGGTTGACAACAATAAAATTTCAATGAGGATTGAAGGAATGGATGTAAAAGTTTCTAAATATCACTTAAGTGAAAGAATACTGTTAGGGGTTTTTTTTAAGAAAAAATATAACTGTTGGCTGTAGCTTGAGGTGATTTGCAATAAAAGCATTTAAGAATTTTGAAATTATGTTTAGCTTAAAAATTATTTTGTTTTAGCTCATTTCACTTAAAGGTGACTGAACTATAAGATTCCCCTCACCTGTGTTTAGACATATTCCTTACATATATTTACTTGGCTGAGGCTGGTCATCCTCAACTCAGCCCCTGAGAAGATCATGGAGTCCAGGCTCTTAGAATTAATTTCCAAATATTAAAAGGTTTTCCTGGACTAAAAAGAAAACCCTAATAAAATTAATAGATATAGCATTGAGAATAATCCCACTTTGAGGAGGTGATTGGATTAAATGACCTTTAGTGTCCCTTTCAAAGAATATTTCCATGACTGTGCTTGAGCCAATCACCCTATGTATTCATTATAGCTAAAGGAGATATGTTGTGTTTGTATTTTGTATCAGATTAAGTCCACCCTTTGTGTCATCTTTCTGGACTATATTAACACCTACCAGATATCAGCGTTTATAACTTTTTTTTTTTTTTTTTTTTTTTTTTTTTTTTTTTTATAATTTTTTTTTTTTTTTTTTTTTTTTTTTTTGGTAGAGCACAATGATGTAGATTTTCTACAATTCTTTTCATAAAATGAGACAAGCCAGCCAGTAATCACCTCAGAAAACCAACTTTTCCCAGTTGTAGTAAGTGACCAGTGATGAAGAGATAAGCTACTTTCTTAAAACAAATTAAATTTTTAAAAATGCTATACATTATTAGTGAGGCTATTTTCCAAATACTATTCTTGCAATACTGAAGGAATGCATCAAAACTGCTCTCCCTGCCACTTCAATAACAGACATAAAAGAATTATACATTAAAGACACTTCTGGGCTAGACAGCTCTATTTATAGCCAACCATCAAGCATTGCTGAAATCATGCATAGCTTAATTACAAGAAAATAAATATTTGAACGATTTAGTCATCTAAGTTCTAGAAAAGTTACAGGGACTTAAGCACATATTTGATAAAGTTCCTCAGCATTCTGCTGAAAGAGGTTCCTAGGATATGATCCAAGACATACTGATTTCCTTCAACCTTCAACAGGTTTTTAGTAAAGCCTTTAAGAAATATGAAAACATCTTGCTGAATTTGAGCTGAAAAAATGGAGGTATATTGCAGTGTACTTTTTTGCAACTCTTTAGTTATTAATTTTTTTTTATTTTTTTTTTATTTTATAAAGCATTCATGATCTCTATTTCTGCAAATGGACATACTGGGTTTTAGAAATATTGGTACAGATACTGTTTTAATGTGTTGAAAACATTGAAAGGACTGTGAACTTGAACCAGAGTCTACACTTACACGAGTGCATTAATGCCAGGGATTTTAATTTACTATGAATCAAAAAGAATTAGAAATCAATCTTTCTTAAATGTGAAAGACTGGAGGTGGAATTTGGACACTACCAGAGGTTCAGGGCTGATCAGGAACCCTTGAGGAGGGAGGAAGCTGCCTCACTCCAGGCTCCTGCTTCCTTTGAAGGATTATTGGAATACTTTTCTGGTTTCTGCAGGAGGAAGCTCTGTGCAACAGACCCACACTAATTAGTGTTTTCTACTTCTTGTTTCCTTTTAAAAAGCTGCTAAAGACTAAAGGAAAATTGAAGAACCATGTTTGACTAGCTGTTTGACTGAAATATTGAGAAGAAATTTTATCAAATTAGAATGAGAAAAGGAAACAAAAAAATTCAAGGTAGTAGAGGGTGGAAAACTGGAGTATACTGTCCCTGAGGAGAACCCCACTGCCCTCAAATATATTACATCTTATGAAAAAATACATAGCTTTTTTATTTTATTATTCCAATTCCACAAAGGCAAAAAAAGGCAAAAGCTTTATACTACATTTGCTTGAAATAAATTTGGCAGAAAGAGTAGTTTCATTTTGCAAAATTTATTTAGTATAAATCTTGTTAGCTTATCAATCAATGGTGATTTTAAACAACTTCACAATTTCTCCCATGAACCACCAGCCTTCCCAGACTGTAGATGAGCAATTACAGGGATCTAAAATTTGTGCCATAGAAGTTATGTCATTTCCTGTGAATACTTCCTATCTATTATTGTTTCATTGTGCTGTTTTATCAATATTGATTTTTTTAATGTGGAAACAATATATTAAAATTTTCACTGCACAGAAACAAACAAGGATTCTGATAATTATTTGTAGACTAAAATGGAAGAGTGTTTAACTACAAGGTGGCATTAATTTCTCTTAACTATGCTGCAATTACATTGTAGCAGTTTAAAAAAAATCCATCACCATAAAGTTTATAATGTAAACAAAGTGTTAGCTAGTCTCTAAAAGTTATGCTTACTGGGGCATTCTAAGATAAGCATGAAACTGATAAGTTTGATGATCTTTGTGTTCCCCTTGCGAACAGAACAATCCACATGTGTACAATCCACAACATTTGCTTCAGGGTGACTAGTTTAATACAAAATGCATATGTAAATCCCATAAGAAAATTGTCAAAATAGGTTTACATGAAAATTAAATCACATTTGCTATGTTAGGACAGACACAATGTCATTTACCATATGTCTTGCCTTGTGAAATTCAGTCAAAGTATTTGGCAAAGCTGAACAGTTCAGAAGCTGCGTAATTAATACTTGCCTTAGTGCTTGCTTGTAGGCATTGTTTGGGGAAATTTTAGCATACATTATCTATACCTACTTTTTCCTGTAATGTGCTACCAAGCTATATTAATGCTTATGTAAGCATGCATTATAGAAACATTTACCATAAAGATACATCACTCTTAAAAGCCAGTTATTTGGCTAAATGAAGCTACCCAGTTACTGAGTGTTTAGCCAAGTTTAATTTGGAATATTTTTTTCTTAACTAGAAACTGGACTATGCATCTGTCATTTCCCTGCCACAGAAGGCACAAAGGGGAACATACTACAGTAAATGAGAGACGGGAGAGGAGTGGTTAAAATGGAAAAAAGAATAAGATTAGGTAACCAGAAATAAATGGAGAAAATCCAGGGAAATTGAATAGAAATGAGATCAAAATGGCAAACTAGACTGGGAGATGTGTTGAAGTGGAATGAGATAGACCATCTTTTTGGTAACTATGTATGGTCCTCACTTTTGTCTTCACCTCAGGTAGTGTGTGCCACAGTGCAATAAGTTCTTTTGCAAACTCAATAGTTCTGACATTCAAGTAAATATGGAACAATGGCAAAAGTTTGCCACTCCTGACACTGTGTTTTTTTCTGAAATATTTGCAAAGAATTGCTTTTTGCACATGCTTACATATGCTTGGAAACTTAGCTTAACACCTTCAGCAGCAAGAAATAAAGAACTTGTGTAATGCCCTGCAAAGTCTTTCATGATTGAGATAAATTCAGCATCAAGAGGAATGCATGAGAGAACATTAGTGCACTCAATCAATTTCTTTGGGTTGAGCTCCAGGGAGCTTATTTTTAAAGTGGTGTACAGGAGGTCTTCAGTCCACACAGATATTTTGCTGAGGTATTTTGTTAATAAATAATTTGACTTGTGCACATGTGTCCCTTACATGGCTTTAAAGATTTATTGCTTAATGGCTGATTGAACTTAGCAGGTGAATTGAAACAGGGTGACATGGGACCATTGCAGCTAAGTACAAGATGGCAAATTCAGCCTTGCACAAGTGGTGTCTTAAATGTTAAACCTCTAAAGCCACAAAATAGATGTGGTTTTATGTGTGTATATTTGCACTGCTCAATTTTAGGACTAAAATTAGATAACTAAACTAGGATAATCATTTCCATAGTGTCCTTATGGTTTAACTAGAAGAGAGAAAGACAGAAGAAAAGAGAGTAAAAAAAGTTCCATCAAAGGTTGATGTAGAGCCAGAATTTATCAGTGAAACTTGAGGATACAGCTAAACCTCATAAAATCTGTCAAAAGTAGTGGTTTTGCCCTCTTCCCTGTCTTTCCCTGTGTAAACACTGACATTTGTCTGACCCTCATCAGCGGTCTTGTTCTGGAGCCAAACCAGTGTAAAACTACTTACTTGTTTGTTGAATGCGTCCTCTGCTCTGACCCAGCTCACTGAGCAGCAGACAAATGTCAATGCCAACATGAAGGAAGCTGGGAGAGCAGGTAAGTGAAACAAAGCAGCTAGATGGTAGATCAGCATAGCAGTATGTAGAACCATGCTCCTCTAGTGGAGAAGTTGGAGTTTCTCTCTCATTCACACTGTAATATGAAGACCAGTTTTCTAATTCAGATCCAAAACTGAGTTGTCCAAAGTTAGGCACTCCTCTCTCTCCTATCTCAGATTTAAGCAGCTGCACACAGGCATTGTCCAACTTGCTTCAACTTCCATTGCTGGCCTTGTTTCTCACAAGGCTTTTTGATTTTTATATCCCATTCACACCCTGTTTTCTTCCTAAGTCTCTAACATCCTTCCTGGACTACCTCCAAGTTGTGGCCCTGTCACGATCCACTATTGGGTTGAACAATTTGGCAGAGGTTAAACCCCCTTGCTTTCCAACCGACCTCAGATAATTCTGGGAGGTTGGGGGCGGCTGGGCTTAACTTCTGATTAACTCCAATGTTTTATCGTGACTAGGTTCTTTTTACATCCTCGGGAACAGAATTGAGACTCAAAACGGAGTCAAGTGCCAAGTCACTTTATTTGGCCAACAACAAATGGCGAGAGAAAAGCAGAGAAAAGGAGGAAAAGTGAGAAAGGGAAAGAGAGGGGAGAAACAAATGGCACGGGAGTGTTGCAATAGCTACCACCACGGGTCTATATCCTGTCCATGCAGCCTGAGCGATCCACGCGGTCCGTGCAACTGGTGCGGCCTGATGTATCTTCGAATCTGATGGAGATTAGATGTTCCTGGACGCTCCCTTTGGTCTCCGCTGGTTCCCCTTTCATAGTGTTGTCTTTTGCATAGTCAATGACTATTTTGCATACCCACGCCTCCCACTCGGCAGTGGGGCGCATGCCCAGTACCGTCACTAGAGTCTGCTGGAAAGTTCTAGGGGGTCTGAGCCCCCTCCCCATTGTCAGTCGACTCTGGGCCCGGGCGCATGCGCAGAGGACATATACTCCAAGATAACAGGACACACACTCCTGTGGGGTGGGACTTAATGGGCTGAAAATGCCCCACTCAATTGCCGTGGTGATTAAGCTTGCCTGTCACCGATGTTGAGACAAGTTTCTAGTCCTTTACAGACAAGTTTCCAGTCCCTTACAGGCCCCAACATTGACAAATATGATATATAAAAAAAAGAAAAGAAAATTTCTACCTTAATTATATGTCCAAATCATTTTGGAATAGATTTTTACTTCCTCATTCCTGTTCATAAACATTTTTTTATTGATTCTTATTCCTTAGTCCAAAAATCTCCTTTAAATAACATGGTTAACAGGAGTGGCAGGAAAAGCTGTTAATAAGAATGCAGTTTTATGAGCCAACCCTCCCCTATTTTTTTCTTTGAGTGGTATCTTCATTCAAAGGACTGAATTATTGTCAAATGAATATTTTTGTCAGGATGATTTTTGTCTTATGATCATATAAACTATACAAATTTACAAGTTCTTAAACTAGCATTTCTCTAGTGAAGTCAGGCCCCAGTAATGTTATATTTACCCATCAAACAGGCCATCAAAACTACTGTGATGTCTTCCTTGTCTTCAATATTTTTTCAACATTGCATTGTTGACTTTCTTGTATTTTCTGTAAAGGAAGAGGAAGCATGAATACAACCAGTGCAAAAAGAAAAGCATCAACAATTTGAAGAGTTGTCAAGTGCTTTGAAATTTAAATCTTTGGTAAAGCAATGCTTGTCAATGGAAGAATATTAAAATAATTGGGTGCTTTCTTGCACAAGAACCAGTCTAGAGCCCAGCTGAAATGAGAAGATAACCTGCAATATTCTCCATAATATATTCTTTTCATCTTTCAGATACAGAGACAATCATTCATCAATTAAATCAGGATATGTAAAAGTTTAGATGACAGACACTTAAGAAGTCATTAATTTAAATTTGTATAAGAAAGTACCAAATTTGAAAAATACAAGAAAACTTTCATTAAATTCAAAGAGCAATCTACTTAGAAAAACTATGAAAAGATACAATACATAGACAAGTAAAAATATACTAAATAATGAATATAGTATTTTTGAGATTACAACCCCAAGCTCTCAGAAGATAAGAAATACCAGAATTAGTTTAAGCAATTAATGTAAACAATCTTAATTTGCCACTACTGAACAAAGTAATGCATTTCTGACATTCTATGCTAATTTTTTGTGATCCTTGCTTTCCACCAGTGATCAACATGGACAAAAATGAAATATAAAAAAATATCTTCTACTCAAAGCAAATGTAGCCTCACATCATTTTCTCTGGAACACATAGCTGAAGCACCTTAGCAGTTCACAGCTACTGATTATTTTCTTTTTGCAGTTCCGTTCTGTGGCATGGAGATAGTATTATCTTTATTTTACAAATGCAGTAAAATATTTCCACTAATACTGGGAAGCACGTAAACTGTCAGAATCATTAGCATAGTGACAACAACAGTGGACAAAGGAAAACCAATGGATGTCACCTATCTGGACTTCAGCAAAGCCTTTGACACAGTCCCCCACAACATCCTTCTCTCTAAATTGGAGAGCTATGGATTTGATGGGTGGACTGTTCGGTGGATAAGGAACTGGCTGGACGGTTGCATCCAGAGGGTAGTGGTCAATGGCTCAATGTCTAGATGGAGACCAGTGACGAGTGGTGTCCCTCAGGGGTCCGTACTGGGACCGGTGCTGTTTAATGTCTTCATCAATGACTTAGACAGTGAGATCGAGTGCACCCTCAGCAAGTTTGTGGATGACACCAAACTGAGTGGTGCAGTTGACACACCAGAAGGACGGGATGTCATCCAGAGAGACCTGGACAAGCTGGAGAGGTGGGCCTATGTGAACCTCATGAGGTTCAACAAGGCCAAGTGCAAGGTCCTGCACCTGGGTCGGGGTAACCCCCAGTATCAATACAGGCTGGGGGAAGAAAGGATTGAGAGCAGCCCTGCCAAGAGGGACTTGGGGGTGCTGGTGGATGAAAAGCTGGACATGAGCCGGCAATGTGCCCTGGCAGCCCAGAAGGCCAACCGTACTCTGGGCTGCATCAGGAGGAGCGTGGCCAGCAGGTCGAGGGAGGTAATTCTGCCCCTCTACTCAGCTCTGGTGAGACCTCACCTGGAGTACTACATCCAGCTCTGGAGCCCTCAGCACAAGAAGGACATGGAACTGTTGGAGCGGGTCCAGAAGAGGGCTACTAAAATGATCCGAGGGCTGGAGCACCTCTCCTACGAGGACAGGCTGAGAGAGTTGGGGATGTTCAGCCTGTAGAAAAGAAGGCTGCGGGGAGACCTTATTGTGGCCTTTCAGTACTTAAAGGGGGCCTATAGGAAAGATGGGGAAAATCTTTTTAGTAGGGCCAGCTGCATTAGGACAAGGGGTAATGGTTCTAAACTAAAACAGGGTAGGTTTAGGCTAGATCTAAGGAAGAAATTCTTAACAATGAGGGTGGTAAAACACTGGAAGGGGTTGCCCAGAGAGGTAGTGGAGGCTCCATCCCTGGAAACATTCAAGGCCAGGGTGGATGGGACTCTGAGCAACCTGATCTAGTTAGCAGTGTCCCTGCTCACTGCAGGTGGGTTGGACTATATGACCTCTAGAGGTCTCTTCCAACCCAAAACATCCTATGATTCTATGATAGTTAAATCAAACATTTTCTCTAATTTCATAAAGAAAATCACTGAAATCTTTGTTAAAACTGCAAGTAATGGGAAGAATTGTTTTATATTAGGAAGTTCAGGTGTTAAAAGCTGAATAGATGCTACTCTCAGCTCTGCCTATGGTAAATGACTAAAAGAAACAACATTTCATCACAAGAGTAAGTCTTGGCTCCTGCAGAATTATTAAATCGTTTAGCATTGTAATGTTGTCATTTTTGTCAAGTTTTCCATCAAGCTATCCTGTGCTGTTCTTTAAGGCTGATCTTTTATCATACAGAACAAAAACTCTACGTCTTTTTCTTGGGCACAGGTGATGTGGAGCATCTTCCTGTTCTAGTAATAAATTAATTTGAGAATGTAAAAGCTTTTGGACACCCATCTAAAAAAAATAGAAATCCATTATGTTATAGCCCTGGTCTTTCATTAAAAATAACTTTATATTAATGTGACAAAGGAGAATTGCTGGAAACCAAATTCTAGCAATTCCTGTCAGTATAAATGAGGAGAAAGTTCTTATTTTAGTAAACCTTTCCAGTTTTTTCCCCTTCATTGCTGCATTTTTAACTGTTATCTTCAGGGGTTCTGCAGCCATTGTGAAAATTGCTGTCATTAATTTTTAAACAAAAGCACTTTCATAAAAAAATAAACTTTTAGGGTCTCCCAAGGCAGGTTAGCTTATAGTTATAGTATAAAATGACACATGATTCATGATCTGGCCACAAACGTTTTTTCCCCCAGTCAGAAGTGCTAGCATTTTATCACTACTAATTATCTCTTTAGAACAATTCTTGGTATAACAACCTATCAGCTTCATAATCTAGGTCCCAAATGCCTATAATAATAACAGAAAGTGAGCAATATTCAATAGCGAGTCATAGAGCAAGCTAGAAGTGTGCAAATGTTGTCATCATCTGCATTCGCCTCTTTCATCTCTCACTTGCAAGAGTCTCGTTTATCTAAAAAGACTCTTGCAGTTGCTATTTTGTTCACTGAAGGGAAAAAATAGCATCATGGCTTTAACATCCAAAAGATGCTAAAGGTCTGGTTGTTGTCATTGAAGGTACATAGTGGTATGGTGGGGTTTATGCAAAAACATACAACATTTATTAAACAACTACTTTCTTCCAGAGTTCTAACCATTTTCATTCCGTTATCAACGGGGTACTTACATGTTTGTGCAGGTAAATATAACAAGTTCACATTACTTCATTTGTAACGCACAATTTAATTGAAAGACCAGATGGTTGCTGCAAAATGATGTGTCATCACATCTATAAATTTTTATGCATTACATGTTTGAAATAACACTTCTTTCTTTTGCATAACACAGTTCTTCATGATAACATTTCAGAATGTTTTGCTTACCAGTTTCTGTGAGTTTCATCACTCAGTCAGTCCTTTCCCAAATTCCCGCACCTCTCTAATCCTGCTGTCCCTCCTTAAGAGCAACTATAATATATATTTGGGGTTGGTGTTAATATAATGGTAGAAGAATTTAAAAGTAGTGATGAGGAAGAAAAATCAAGCTGTATTTTTTTTTGTCAAATATTTCTTATCATCCTATACTGATAGCTAAACCATCAAAAACTCCTTTATTAGAGAGAAGCTAGGGAACACAAATTATTGGCTTCAATTATATTTTGCATCTTTATGGTGCACAGAACTTTGATGAGTTTCTGTGACTACCAGAATCACTGGCTTGTACAAGGACAAGTTATTACTTGACTGCCCCCGTGTCAGCAGTGACCTTGACTCCTGGTAACAGATAGGCATGGATGCCTAATCAAGCAAATTATGATCATTTAACTTCCAGAAGGGACTATAGGTAGCTCTTTCGCTGAACCAAATAGTTAACCATATTTTGCTTCCTTGGAAACAGTGGTTTTAATCCTGATTTGTGACTAATTGTTCCGTGCAATTTCTGGCATTTGCCATCAGTGGGATCCGACATCTACACCAAGACAAGATACTACTCAGATGCTCAAAAAGACAAAGAGATTTGTACTAGCCTATGCTCAGGTCAGCTATAAAGATTCTACATTCAGATTTTGCTGGCAGCTTGTTTAGAAGGAGAAGCTCAGATTCACTAACAGAATTGCCTCAAAATATCATTTATTATATATAGTGTCTGTGTCCATTTCTGTGTCCAAAACACCAGTGAATTACAGTTGCACCATGATAATAACAGATGGTTGAGTCATTGAATACCATCGTGCTTCACAAACACTGTCTCAATGGACGTCTTTCTTATGACCACAGCTTCCAGGCATCATGAACTGGAAATTGAAGTAATAGTATATTGTAGCATCTTGCTAAATCTGTGACAAACTTCATACAATGGTAACAAATACATGAAGATCAATAAAGCACCCTTCTGTTCTCTCTCTCTCTTATTTATTTGTTTCCTGTGTTAGATACATCCAGTCTTTTCAGTGCTCCATGTTAAGTTCTATTTTCTCACTCTTTTCTATTTGTCACACTATACTGGACCTTCTCAATTTCTTCTATTTTCTTTTTAAAAAGGTAGTTAGTGATCATAGAATCATAGAATCGTTTAGGTTGGAAAAGGTCTTTAAGATCATCAAGTCCAGCCGTTAACCTAACACTGCCATCCCACCACTAAACCATGTCCCTAATTACCTAATCTATTCATCTTTTAAATATCTCCAGGGATGGGGACTTGACCACTTCCCTGGGCAGCCCGTTCCAGTGCCTGACAACCCTTTCTGTGAAGAAATTTTTCTTAATGTCTAACCTGTTCTTGATTCAGTCTTTTTCTGTGATTCACTATAATGCTCCCAATTTTTCTACTGTGCTACTGCCTCACATCTGGTTCTTTATTTCAGTATTTGCTCATTAGAATGCCTGTACTAAAATTTAACAAATTTACTTGCTCCATTTCTCCAATGTATCAAAATAATTTTGAATCATAGGTTTGGTCTTGTAAACTCTCCCAGATCACTGTAAGAAGCATACTATGTTCTATCACTCAGATAGTTAATTACAGTATTGAACAGTGCCAAATGTGAGGCAATTGTTTTTATGTTTTGCCATTTTGGCATTGAAGTTTTCTAACTGCTTTTTGAGTGAGCTTTGGCAACAGGTTGTGCATTTGCTTTATACTAATTTCAACTGGGCAGTATTTTCATACCTTATGAGATGTCTTTTGAGACAGTGTCAAAAGCTTTACTACAATCTAGGTATATCACACCCACTGGGCCAATTATCCTGTTAATGATATAAATTGCATTGGTTTGCTATGATTTGTTCTTGACAGATTCATGTCTTCTGTTTCTTGATACCTTATTATCCTTTAGGTGCTAGCAAATGGGATATTTAATAATTTGTTCCAGCTTTCCAGTCATAAAATTAGATTGTTCGATAATCATCTTTGCACTTTTCAAATGAAAGAATTATTATTGCCGTCTTCTAATTTTCTAAAACATCACTATGATTTTTAAAATACTTATGAACAGTTCAAAGATTCCTTTCTTGCTTCCTTAAGGTGCCTTTAATTCTATATTTATCTAAAAGTATCCCTTATTCTGTAACTCGCTCTCCTTATTCTGACCATATTTTAACTGTGATAATTATTTGTTCATCACAAATTTTTGTGTACTTGGGAAGAATTACACTACCTAAACCATATTTTCTCTGCCTCTAGTTTTTCACTGAAATGATGGGGCTATAACATCTTTCACTTTTCTCTCTTCTGTAGAGTATCTATATTTCTTTTTGTTTTCATTGTCTATTGCTAGGTACAATATTGCTTACTAGTCTTTTTGTTTGGTGTGCTGCATGGTTTTACTTTTTTTTTTCATTCCTTCTTTTTGTAAAAGATCTTTTAATTTTTTCATAATCTAAAGAGCTTCTGTTGATGCCATGCTGGTCACTTATTTTCTATGTTTATTTTTTCCCTTATTAGGATGTTTTGTCTCACTGTCTTGAGTAATTTCCAGACAATAAACAATTCCCTAAATTAATTTCCCTCCTTTAAAACTCCCTGTTGTGGTACCAGTTTCCCAACTCTGTTGAAGTTTGTCATGGTTAATCTGTTTTCTTATTCTTTTCATAGTAACATGAACACTATCATCTTGCAAACTATTTCATACTTTTTCTTTCATAAATAAATCTTGCGCCCATAATCTAAATGGCCCAGCTACCAGTAATTTCACAGAATCATAGAATGATTTCGGTTTGAATGGACCTTTAAATGTCATGTAGTCCAACCCCCTGCCATTGCCAGGAACATCTTTCACTAGATCAGGTTGCTCAAAGCCTCATCCAACCTGACGCCAAACAGTGTCAATGGTGGGGCATCCATGACTTCTCTGGGCAATCTGTTCCAGTGGCTCACCACCCTCATCGTAAAAAACTTCTTCCTTATGTCTTATCTAAGTCTACCCTCCTTCAGTTTAAAAACATTGCCCCTTCTGCCGTCACTACAGGCCCTGGTAAAAAGTCTCTCTCCATCTTTCTTATAAGCCCCTTTTAGGTACTGAGAAACTGCGATAACATCAGAGCCTTCTCTTCTCAAGGCTAAATAACCCCAACTCTCTCATCTTTTTTTCATAGGAAAGAAAGTGTTACAGATCCCTGTTCTTTCTTGTAGCCCTACTCTGGACCCGCTCTAACAATTCCATGTCTCTGGGCACCCAAGAGCTGGACACAGTACTCCAGGTAGGGTCTCACCAGAGTGGACTAGAGGGGGGACAATCACCTCCCTTGACCTGTGGCTATGCTTCTTTTTACACAGCCCAGAATATGGTTGGCTTTCTGAGCTGCAAGCACACACTGCTGGCACATATCCAGTTTTTCATCCACCAATTTCCATTGACTCTAAAAAAAAAATGTTGACTGACCCATTCCAACTTAATACGCTATTTGCTCAAAAGATAATCAGAATTTATATACTTCTACAGGAAGGAACATCCAGCATAACAGTTTCATCTGCTCTTGACATCAGAAAACAGCTAAAATTTTAATCATTCCTTACATTGAATAACCAACCCTTAGATTAAGCAATATGAACTACAAAGGCTTTTCTGTCTACTACTCAGTAGTTTCTAAATAGTCATCTGTTATCTTGTCTGAGACCTACTGGGTCATTGCATGTTTCCTTGCCTCGATCAACTTTCCTGGGCAGAGGGGGAACAGAGAGGGCTGAGGCAGGTCTTGTGGATGCAGGGTGGCGGGCTGCCCCCTTGACTTCTTCTGACAGGCTGCCCCCTCAGCTTCTTCCTGAGGGCAACAACTGAGCAAGCACCGGTCAACAACGTGTTCACGGGGGGATTGCGTAGTCACCAAAGATCCTCACTGTTCCACCAATACCCCCCTACCCAATTTGGGAACTCTCTAGAACACTTGACTGAACAGAAGTGCCACCCCAGGGGTGAAGATTATATAAGGATATATAAGGATGAGCACACACGTTTTGTTGTTGCTGACCCATCACCTACAGATCCAAACTCCACCCCAAGATGACCACGCAGAATCCAAGGGTGGTGATAACTCTCCTTTTTCTACCCTCCTTTCTTTCCTTTTCTTGTTTCTTTCTTTCTCTATTTCTCTACAATATATATTCACATATGTAAGTTTTTTGACAACTTGCAACAGGTTACACTGAAAATAGTCCCTTTGGCAAATTGCCTTTGTTTACTTCTTAAATTTGCCAGTTAATAAAGTTACCAGTTAAATTGTTACTCTGAGTCATTTTTGTGACTCTACCGGTCACATGGCTCTGCTGAGCAGAGATTGGCTTTTCATCAGTACACAAACCCTCAGGGGATCAAAATGTTTCACCCATCTCACAACCCACCACGTGGGACAGGACATATCTGTTAATTGGTCCCTATATAACTATTATCCCAGTCTTCTTGCATGAGAAGCTGCCAGAAGGAAGAGTTACAAGGAGATGGCTTATTTTTCTAGACAAAATTTTATGTTGGAGAATTTTGCTCACTGTTACTTGTATCCATAATTCGGTGAATAACTTTAAAAAATAAGGTACAAAATAAATCTCTTTGGTCTACAATGTCTAATGACATTCCAAGGGATAGAATTGTTATTATGTTATTATTACTGAAAAGCATTAAAGTTTCTAGTCTTTACTCTTCAATGAGCTTAGTACCTTCCTGACTTTTAAGTATATTAAAGGTTAATTCAGAAAGAAAGCAAAATAAAGCCAGGCCATTGGATACCATATTAATTAAAATCTTTGCTACTTGATATATTTGGTATAAGGGACTTGGTTATGGGTAGGTTCTACTTACAATATCTTGCTTCTGTCCCAGAAGAGGGTATTTTGTCCTCTTATTTGTTCAGCAGTAGATTAAAAAGATTAAGGGGATAAAACAGTTAGTGGAGAGTTATAAAAGGAGAGTTTTGAGACTGGATAATTTGATAAGACACTTGCAGGGTTAATTCGTGGTAGTAATACAATAACAGACATAATGCTGATGTGAATTAAATTGGTTAATCAATAGAGGTGGGCTCCCTGATTGTACCATGGGAAAGGAAATAAATGCTATTTTTTTTAACCATTAACAGGTAGGTGCGTGAATGATGACTTGTGTTCTGAACTTTAATGTTTTCTTTCCTAGATAGAAAGCCATATGACTTTTCACTAGTGATTTTTCTTAGTTCATTAAAAATGTGATTTTTTTTTTTAAAATTCTGTCTTACATGTAGTTTAAATACACAGAAGTAGTACTTTTGCATAGTAAGCCTGAACATGTTATTGTAAGGCTAGAAACTCTTAATTCTTAATCTGGATTTTACTGAAGTCTGATACTTCCTGGCAGGCTGAGGTTATCTGTGTGCTGTAGCACACCAATGTTCTTGTGTAATTCAGGACAAAAAATAATAACATTTGCATATACCTGTACTATCTCATATTTGTTTGTTTACTTCCCCCCAAATCCTACTCTTCTCTGGACTAAGACAACAATCCCATGCACTCTATGGAGTCTCCTCAGGACAGGACCATACTTGTCTATCAGCTATTCACAAAACAAGACCATTACACTATGTACATAATTTTTTTCAATGTATATTTCTGCCTTTATAGAGCTTTTTCTACTGTTAATACAGAAAGGCTGTTCTACAGCTTGATAACCTCTACAACGAGCCATGCCAAAGATGGGTTTTAGAAGTTTTAGATCAGCTTTTCTCCATGATCATATCTTCAGCATTGAATTATCTTGTTCTGCCAAGCAGAGGAGGTTAACAAGATTGTGACTGCACAAGCACAGAACAAAATCCTAGCTGGTTTTGCAGTATGAGTACAATTACTCTGATTTTTAGTAATAAAGCTGATTAGCTCATATTTTGCTTTTGACATGCAATCATATTATGTTCCGTTTATGACCTCAAGGGTAGGGTGGTGGATTTTCTGAAGGAAAGACTAGTGTGGTGCTCATTTAGTTCTTTCTACTTTATGCTGCCAGTTACAGAGTAACTACCTGTGGAATCAGTCTTCAAAAATTTAGTCCCTGATGCCCCTCCAGATTCACAGACCCCATTTAGACAAGGGCTGTACCTACCCAGAGGGATGACTCTAACAGAAAAATAAGTCTCCACCTGGATAATTTGTTTTCCCTGACATGTACATGAGAAGTTATGCTGAATATAATAGCTTTATGCTATACAGAGAAAAGTTGGCTTCTCAAGAATTACCTGGAAAAAGACTTGAATTATAGTCTGGACAATTATTGAGAGTTATGGACCAGAGTCCTGGGATTCCCTTTAAATGGAGTGAAATTCTGCATGGAACAGCTTGCTTATGTGAGCAAGATATTCACCTTTGACTCCTAACTACTTTTTTTGCTTTTCTCAGGCAGAAAGGTGATAAACTGTACTTAAGCTGTAATTAAATTATTACTCCATTAGAACTTGAGCAGAAGACAAAACTTTGAGAAGCTCTGGCAAAATTCTGTAAGTGATATCAAATGCAGAGAACAAAACTCTACCTCAGGTTGGACTTATGCTCTTCAACAGTATTTAAAATCATTTTGTACCGAGAAATTCAACTTTTCTAAAAACAGACAGGTGGATATATAAAATAATCAAATTCATGTTAACATGTGGAATAAATATATTGCAAATGGTGAACAGCAAAGCCATAATAAGACATATTCCAGGTTTCTGCTCCCATTAAATCACACAAGTACTCACTGGAAGCAAAACAAAACTCCATTCTACAGCATATTGACATATCTCAGAGGCCACAAAGAAGCAAAGTCATATATTAAAATGCTAAGAGGATTATGATGATGATGATGATGATAAGCAGAAAAAGGGTAATTTCTGCAATTTTGGAGCCTTTCCACCCACTCTTGCTGTATACGTAAAAAGAAACATGGGCAGCTGGCATACCAGATGGTTTATATTTATGACACCCAAAGCAAAAAAAAGTTTAGACTAAAAAGAAGTTCTGTTAACACTAGCAGCAACTCAGAATCCAAATGATGGTTCTTGCACTTTGTCTCTTGAGTAGATTAATAATAAAATTCATCAAAAAGAAACTGGAAAAAGTGGCATTCTTTATTTGCTTTTTAATTGCCACATTTTAATTCTGTTGCTCCAAAAATACAATTTTCTATAAGGAGGGAACAAAACGACCACACTGAATTTATAGTACTATGAAAAGATTCTTCTCAATGAAATAATAAAAAAGACATCTTCTGTCCTGTTGGTTTCTGGAAACCCAAAGAACAATTCAAAAATTTAATTTCCAAAGGAGCACGTTGTTTTTCTTTGTCAGTAAAAGCTAGCTTCCCACTTTTAGGAGTTTAGTAGTTGGTGTTTTCTTGATCCAGAGAGTGTTGAAGCAGCTGCTTCTCTCATTTTCTCTAAAACCACCATCCAAGCCATCACCTGGAAAAATAGTTAATCAATACAAGATTAAGGTTACAGATATGTGTAAGAAAAATACAGAGTTCTCTGGCAGGCAGCTCTACCTAACGGGATAAAAACCTTCTGTGCAGACTTGCTGTGTGTTGAGATTTTGATGGATCAAAATTGTCATATGATTTTACAGGGTTCAAGAGTGGGATCCCACTACAGCTTTCTTTGGAGGTAATGGAGCAAAATAGTCTCTTTGAAAAGAGAGCAGTTCAGTTGTAGATGTCTGCTTTAGGATGAGAAGACCTACAACCTAGAAATGTTCCTTACTTTCACTTAAAGGGATCTTTTAGAGTCACTAGCTCTGTGTTATAGACATCCATATTTTGTAAGATGAAATCTGTCCAAGGGCACTACAAGCCGCAGGCAGAAATAGTCTTAACAGCTGTTTGCTCATCAATATATTGTATTCTTTAATAAGTTCAAAGGAGGATAGGAGAACCTGTCATGGATACTCATTAGCTCACTGCTAAGTGATTAGCAGTGAGATTAGATTAGATTATTATCTAAATTTTAGCAGTGAGATTAGATTATTATCTAAATTTTTTACAGGTCTATGATTCTAAAATGAAGGCAAATGTATTAATAACTTAAAAGAGGAAAACAGTTTAAAACTATATTAAAATTAATACTTGCTAACCCCTTATCTTAGGAGCTATCATAGGCTACAACTAGAACACCACAAGATAAAGTTAAGGAGATTTTACCACCTAACTTCTTGAATAACTTAGATGAAAATTAAAAATAAGAGAGACCAAAATTTTGGGGGGACAAAGATAAAACTAAATACAATTACTAAACATTGTTAAATGTTCATCCCATATTTATATACACCTAAAGTTTGAGCATCCTGATGCCTGTCTTTGAAGAATTCTTCTTAGCTTGTGAAAATTAAAAAGAATATTAACTTCTATAGCAAGAGGTGAGAAGGAAAGGAAAATTTTAGTGGGATGCTCTATTAAAAATACAGTACTCTATGCTATGTATAGTGTGAATAAGGAATGTGAATAAAGGGTGTTAAATCATGTCCTAATTTTGTGAAACTTTTGTAAAAAAGGGTAACTTATTACAATTTTCTTGCCATTTATAATCTTCAGAAAACAGAGAAACTGTTTTTCAATATGTTTGAAAAGGATAGAGGCAAAGCGTTACATGTAATCTCTTCTCCTAAAGCTGGTAAGGGTCCTTCTCCCTGTTTCAAACTATTGAGTGTTTGCTTTATTTGACTTGGGTTTGATTTTTCATCTACCTGCACAGTTTCCTTGAAAACTTCCTTCTGTAATGCCTTACCTTGCTGTTATTTTAAAAATATTCTCACAAGTCTCTAGGATGATTATTAGGTCATGTAAATGATCTGATTTTTTAAAAAATCTTTTCACTGTGACATTTGTTGTTACTGTGTGATGCCAATGGACAGATGGAAAGTAAAATGAAGTGTCTGTGCATACAATTTGACATGTAACAGTCAAATATTTACCTGCATAGGCTTTTGCATAACATCTAATGCCATATATTTCTTCATCACTCCTCTCTGTATAGAAATAATTTGCTTTTAGCTGTTAAATATGGTTTAATGTAATATTTCAGAAGGAAAAACTGTAGGAATTGTGAACTGAAGATTTTTTAATTACTTCTGAAAGTGAAGAGAACAACTAATGTTTTATCTGGTAGACGATAGATGTAACTTTTGAAATTTACATCTTAGAAGTTAGGCTAATTGGACAGACTGCTTTCTTCTACAGGCATTTATTGATATGCAAGCTCTTTCAGGAGTTAGATTTTACTTTAGTATGTGCCATTCATTAACTGAAAAAAAAAGGTCAAACAATTCAGACAGTCTGGGTGTATTTTGAATCCTGGATATATGCTGAAGTATGAAAACAATATGATAACCTGAGATAAAACGTATTTGCAGAGTTTGGCTTTTATTTTTTTTGGGGGGGGGGTGTTGTTGTTTGGGGTTTTTTTGCAGAATATGGTGCACTAGAAAATAATTTCTCAAATGTTGCCAAACTGGAATGCTTACCACATACCTTAGTATATAAAATTTGGGAGTCACTTTGAAAAAATCATAGATTTTAGAGAATGGAATTTTGAAATTTAACTAAAACAATATTAGTGTAATGTAGGTAGCAAGAAACATACATAAAAATATAAACCTATTGAACTCTATGATTTACCCATAGCCATCTATAAACAGCAGCTGAAGAAACATATTTGTGTACATTAGCAGTAAGATTTTGCCGAAGACACACCAGCTTTATGTGTAGAAAGGATAAGCAGTGCTCTTATTTGATCTGTGACTTTGATCTATTTTTGTGCTTATTTTCTCTGCAAGATTTCTAGATTTATTCATTTCTTAGTGTCAACCACTCTGGGTTGTTACTTACTGTGGCATTTGCCTTTGCCATCTTCTTGTTAACTTCCACATTCAATCAGATCAATAGTTCCCTGTCTAGGATGCTGCCAGGCTGATCCACGACAATCAAGTGAGTTTCTTTCACCTATTCTGTGTGAAAAGCTTTGCACAGGGACAACTAAATAAACTGTGAATAACATAAAATTCAATTCTCTCATGACACTCCAAATTCTCTTTGGCTAAATAATTAGCTGACTAGGCAACAGTTGTCACTGTCTTTCAGTAGAGCTAGGATCCCTAATTAAATTCACTGGGCAATTTTTGTGGGTGAATATTAGTAGTAGAGAATACAGCAGATTATGGTGAAAAGAAATTTTGCTGTTGTTTTAAGAGGAGTAATTTTATTTTCTTCTATGTTTTTGGAACAGCATTAGATATTTATATTTTTTATCTGCTTAATCCTCTAGAATGAGAGGAGCTATTCTACCAGGTTGCCTGATTCAGGAAAGAGCTAAACAATCTGTTCTATTTGGGGAATTATGCTTGAACATTTAAAGATTATATTGATTTCAGAATAAAAATTCAATTATCTGTATTGCCTATGAGAATATTTTATTTCTTTGGAAGTAAAAGAAAATATGCAAATTAAACTTATAAAGCCATGCAGGGAATAAACTAATAAATCCATTAAACTGACAATGACATAATTTCCTGTAATACATAGGCATATCATAACACATCACACTAAGAGTCCCATACTCATAAAAGTATAAACAAGCAGATTATTTCTATAAAAAAAACCTGGCTTTTAGCTGTAGTGACCAAATGTTGTTAGTTGTGTTACACTTATTTACTAGTTTTGTGTAAAATAATTTGGTGGTGTCTGTGATTCTTAGCCAATTCGTGTGATTCTTAACTGCCAAACAATGTTTCCCTTGCCACTTAGTTGTTTCTGTCAGTGCCAAGCACTAACCTACTGCCATTACCTTAGCAATATCTCTAGCTGTCTTCCCTAACGTTGCCTTATTGTTGTCCAGCTCTTCCTTCATGCTACAACCATATTTCCTGACACTTTCTGACTCCCACCCTACCCACATATCACTGGCCCAGATGGTCAAGTGTCCAACTGAGGACACACATAACACTTTGTTCGTGTCTACTAATTCCTTTCTCCATGCCTTGCTTTTTTCTCTTCACACACTTGACAAAGTGATTAACATCTGCTTGCTACAGCCAGCTGGTTTTGAAGGAAGAGAGAATCCACCACTCTTTTAAGTAGAACATTTGGGGAAATCTATATACAACCAATGAATTTTCATTAAATCTACTAAGTTTCTCTCTTCTGTAAATGATCGGGTACATAGATTCAGCTGTAAATTGTAAAGACTGTGCCTGGTGTGCTCCACATGAGGGATGAGCAGAGAACTTTTTGGCTTCGGTGACTACAATTTTAACAGAATAAATGAGATCACAAGGTAAGGCTAACTTTCTCCATGTTTTTAGCAGAAGACCTAAGAGCAGGGAAAAAAAAGAAAAAAGATATAACATTGAGACAAAATACAAGTATTATCATTTAAAGTTTATACAGAAAACTCCTTGGGAATCTTGAGATTTGTAGTGGTAAAATGATTTGATTTCCCTGGAATTTCTTAATTGTAAGATTAGCTTCAGAAGACATAAGTGAACTTTAGAAGGCGTGAGAGAGAAAACAGAAAATCAACATATTTTATACTGCTGTGTCCGTCTTTACAGTTATGTGTTTATTTTATTGGCAATTATGTTTGGATCAGGTACACACTTCTGAAGTGAACTTTGTAATTGTCCCTGTGTACTACAATTTGGTTCATGCTGCCAAGCCATCTTGGAGAGTGCAAAGCAATTTCTTTCTGATTGAACTAAGCTGGAAGATGCACTCCAGGGTCACATTTAAAGTACTGTAACTGTTAACAAGCATTCAGTCCATTAGAACATAGACTTTTTTTTTTTTTTTGCTTCTGTTTAGATCTGTTTGGGGTTTTTGGAGTGTGTGCGTGTGTGAGTGTGTTTGTTTTTTTGAGGGTACGTCACTACCTTAATTAGAAAGGGAGCAGTTTTTATAATTGTGACTAAGTTAGTGTGTGTCTCTTTTTCATTATACTTTGGACTAAGGCACAAGTTTAAAACACAGGGCTGCAGCTCCAGGAAAGAATGTCCTACTTAACCAGGCATAAAGAAAAACAGTACATGAGCCAGAGGGTGAAAGACACAGTATTATAAACACAGTCTAAAGACCAAAAAGGACTTAAAAGCACACCAAACATGTATAGAAGGTAAAATGCAGAGAATCTTGAGCAGTGTTCCCTTGTGGGAGATCTACCAGACCTAGACAGTACTAGTGTACTTTACCAGAGTTGGAAAATCCCATGGCAAAGAAAAAAGACTGTCCCAGGCCACAAAGTATATTAGTGAAAGCATAACATCCAATTTTCCTGGCTTTTAGACAATGTTATTTTTTCATGTCTATTATATTTATTTCTTCTGCATCTCTCTCAGATCATAAATATATTACTTAAATGTAATTTTTGATCGCTCACTAGCTCAAAAGCACAAATAGTTTTTAAATAATATTTTGAGATATTATATATACCAGAAAGTTTTCCTATATGGAAAACTGGCCAAAAATTCTTGTCAGCATACTATAGAGTGTAAGACCCAGAAAAAGAATTTTAAAATGTTGGAGAAATGTGATTAGCTCACATACTGAACTATGTAGTTACTTGCACATAAGAATAAATCAGCAAAATCTTGACTCATATGCTCAACATCAGTCATACTTTTATAAATTGACCTTTTTACACTGCTTATGCCAAACATAGGAAACTTCCCAGCTGTGACAATGACTTTAATTTTTTTGACCTTTATTTGGTCCATTAAAAAAAGTGAAATCCGGAAACCCTGGATGATTTAGAGATAGAATATTTGTTTTGTTTCAATACTGTAGTTTTTAAAAGTTGTTTAAAAGTTAACATGAAAATTTGTTTATTAAGGACACCTTTCCATGCCATTACAAATGTAATTAAAATTCAGATGTATTTTTTCCATTGATTTTATTCTACCATAAATGTCTCCATCTTAAATAAATACAAGGTTGAAAGGATACAAACATTACAAGCACAGTACCAAAACACAAGAACTGCTGTGTTGCAGTCTGATTTCTTGCCTTACTGCACTTGAGAAGCCTCCTGAAGTCAGATCTTAAAAAATGTTCTGGCACCAAAAAAAAAAGTGCTGTCAAAAGTAATTTTCAAAGCAGACATGGTGATTTAGGAATTTTAATTTCTTTTAAACCGCCTTGAGATATCTATTTTAGGTGCTTTTGTAAATGCCACCAAGAAACAGGTAGAGGACAAAGCATTTGTTCCAGCTATGTTGGGCTATTTTAGGAATCTGAACTAAAGCTCAGTTCTAGAGACTCATGTAGCAGCTTCAGTCCTGCTGGAGTGGAGATGATACCATCAATCCAGATGACCAGTGTGCACCTCAGCTGTAGGTAGTAGTACACAGAGCAGAAATTCTGGCTGGCAGGTAAATAAATTCCTTTAAATTGCTGATAACTGCAGACTAGTATGCTAGACTGGGAAATGCACCGACAAAGGCATATAGCCTGTGTCATCTCATCTCAGCTTTATGTGCCTAAATATACTGGAAAATACCGTCTTTCATCTTGAATATCCTAATATAGTTGTTTATAAATAGACATAGTAAACTGTAAATCTTGGGACTACTTTGAGGTATGTATATTTGAAAATTCTGTCTAATTTACTTTCTGTGTGAGGTGTGAGTGCATCTGTTACACAGCAGCCATCTCTCACAGTGCTGTTAATGAGTGTTTGCTGAAGCTGCTGATGTTCACATAAAACAGAAAGATTTTTGTGATAAAAGTATCTTTCTTGAACATATAAAGGATTTGCATGTCTCTGTGCGTATATGCACATGTGTATTTCCATACTCAATAGTGACTATGATACATTTTATAATACATATTCATATCTATGAAAACACGTATATATGTGTGTGCACACACATATGAACTCTAAATAACAACATACTCTCTAAATAATAATTCAAAAAGTCTAATGTAGGAAGACACTACTTTATCCAATGATTGAGGGGAAAATATTAAATTAATTTTCCTAGAGTTGTTTCTGATAGTCAATTTGTATTCATGTGAGTGCATGAGGCTAAAGGTAAAAATACCCCACAACACTCACTAGCACTACATGCTTTCAGATACTTAATATACAGTTTTAAAAGGTCAGGATGTTATAATTGCATAGGAGCAAGTTTGTTTTGATTAGCAGTAGCAGGAACATTGCTTCCTCTGGGTTTAAAACAGAGCAGCACATTATAATACATGCTTTGTAAGTTAGGTCTGTCTGAACTCCCTCTGTCATACAGACATTGCAATGAAGTACAGTGGGAGTAAAATATGTAAGAATTCTGCCAGATGATGACCTGTGAATTTTTTCACAGAAAACACTTCATAATCTTTATTAATACCTCATTTATAACCTTAGTTATGGATAAATATTTAGATTAATTTTGTGCATTATGCATGCAATGATTTCATGCTTGTGCTTCTACAGAATGTCATGGCGTGTAGTAAAACATGCATTTTACTTGCTGGGCAGAAAACCATACGTATCAAAGGAACACTCACACCTTTTATTCTGAGATATACTAAGAAGTCAACCTGAAGTCTTTCCAGTTGCAAAGAGGGAGACATCCACAGCTACTGTATAGAACTCACTGGGTTTCTCAGTGGGCACTAATGAAAACAATTACATTTATCTACTGGCTTCAGGGGTAGAGGATCAAGCTTTAAGGAACCCAGTCTACATTCAATAGTAGGTTGGCTTCACATCACAACCAAATTGGGGACCAGGTGGGAGAACATCCCAGCTTGTTTGTCGTCCATGTGCCCAGCATGGAAGGAGAGCAGAATGGAGAAAAGACCCTGAGGGACATCTGATTTTGCTTGATATGAAATGAGGACAAAGCCAGAGCTGCATAGCTTGGTTTAGGTCCTGAGGACCAATTCCAGATTCATCATCTCAGATGTATCCAAATATGGTTTCGCTTTGCAGTAAGCATGAAACTTTTAGGCTCCTTAATGTTCTACAGGTCCAAGTTAGGTACTCAGATTTCCTATACAGACCACAAGAGAAGACAGAAGCCTTAAGAAGATATTACAGGAATGGGCGTAGTGGGTGAGGAGCTAGCTAAAGCTATTTCTTCAGAATACATTCCCTCTCTACTATTTTATGAGACTGAGTTGTATTTCCAGATCTACCTTTAATCTTGCAGTCTTGGATATTTTTAACAATGCCAGTGCAGTTGCAAAGGCTAATTGAATACTGGCTAATCGAAAATGGTGTATTCCCTGCAGTAGAAATTTAAGTGACTACAGAATTTAATTACTTTATTTACTTTGGTGGTAGCTTGAGTGAGAAATTTGAAATATTTGAAATATTAATTTATTTCTCTAAAACTTCTGAAAAATACTAAAGATCTTTTGTGTATCTATCTGTTCTCTGAAAAGACAAAAAGTCAGATTTTCCTATGAACTCAATGGGAAAAAATCTATTAACTCCAGTAATCTGCTTGATTAATAGTATTAAACATACTGAAACATTCAAAAGCCACTGGCTGTGCTTTTTGATTAGGAAGGGGTAGGTCATAGTAACGGTTTAGTTCTACTTAACTGTGAAGCTAAAGCAGCAAAGTCCCAGAATGAAGCTTCAGTCTCTGTGTTCTGAAGTGTCTATGATTTCACCTATGAACATAAAGAGTTTCAGTCTGGATACTTTAAAAAAATTACATTTTTTTTACATTTTTAAAATGCAAATTAAAAAGACTAAAAATAGAGTGCTTAAGTTTAGATTTTTTTTTGTTTCTAACAACATGCCTGAAAGCAAATTTTGGAAATATTTAAATGAAATAATGCTACTGTAAATTGTTAAATTCCCTTGAGATGTGTTAATGGCTGTCCCAATTTAAAAGTAACAAATTATTGCAGGAACAACTTCTGGTTTGATTTAATAAAAAAAAAATACTGAGCAGCTAATGTGTAATTACAGTTTTAACACAATTTCTAGTCACATCAATTTTTGTGGTCACAGTTTCTATGCTATTTCTCAATTCAAGAATTCATAAATATATTTTTCCATTGTTTGTAACCTGCTGCGTGTGTAATTTTCACATTTTTCTCTTCTGTCACCAGAATATTAATAACACTCAAGGTTATCATTTTCCAACAGAACATATTTTGAAGCACTATCATGTGGTTTCCTAGGAAGATAATGCTGAAATAAATATACTTTGCATATGAATTCTCCCAGCCACTGTGACTCTGATTCAGGTCCTGTGAATTCTGTAAACACATATTTTGTTAGAAAGTGTTTCTAAAACCCTGAATTGCACAGCTCTACTGTTTTAGACACTAGATCTGCACAAAGCTGTTCTAGTACAAGCCTCGAAACAAAGCTGTGATGAGTGGCCTGGAATGTGAAATCACATTGTTTCTGGCATGTCTTCAGTTAAAAAACAGGTGGTAAAGGAATATACCATTGCCCACAGGAAAAAGTTTGATTACTGATGACCTGGATAACATTTCCAGCAGCTCTATCTAGCAACACATTGGCAATTATTCTTCAAGTATAAAATATTCTCAATGTCCTTCAATTTTCCTTCTAAATAGTTTTCTGATAAACATAAAATCATTTTCTGGTTCCAAAGAAAGGCCATCCCTTTTCTTCCTACCTCAAAAAATACTAATACTCAATACTAATATTTTTAAATGGAGATTGTAAAATGAATTAAATATGTAGCACTTTTGAACACTATGGCTCAAAGAACTTTAATTTCCCCATCTCCTTTAATTTTCCCATTTTACTCTGGAGCACAGTGACACTGAAAGCAGCCAAGCAGCTTTTTGTGAAAGAACTGACTCCAAATTCAAAGAATTAACAATTCATTGTGTTTTTAATGAGATACTCTACAACGGCAGTTAAGAATAGATCTTAATTCTCACAACTTGCAATCTCATCAAGAGAAAACAGCTGCTGCATCACAGTACTGACAAGTGCCAGAATTCACTAGCCCTTAAACACGTGAGTGCTATGGTCTGGCAACAGTGTGGAAACCATCATCAGGTTTTTCATAGTGAACCCAGAGGGTTGTCTTTAAATGGACTTTTGCACACATTTGTCACTAAAGCTACAGAATCAAAGTCAAAGCCCCAGACAATGTTTTGAAAGCATACCTTTACACTTCTGACAGACTTAACTGTCTTACAAAGAGTGATCAACTGTGAGCATTTTAAATCTTCAAAAATATCTCAGAGTATCTTTTTATTTCAAACTTCTTGTTGGTACCTAAATGCTTCATTGTAGTGCCTGTTTTTCTGCAAGCTTGCTTGAGAATTCTGGTCTAGGGAACTGAAGAGAACCATGTGCTAGTTTGATCGAGTTTCCTTCACTGCCACTTTTCACAGACTACTTCACTCAACGGTTAAATGAGTACACCAAAATACTAGCACGAGTTATTATTACCTGACACCTAAACATCAAAGGAATGTATTTTGTTGTGGTTTGCTCAAATTAGGGAAAAGAAAAGTGACAGTATATTTAGGAGTTTTCCCTGTACCTTTCTATGTTTATGCTACAGCTCAGCAGCAGACATGAGAACCAGGCTGCTGCCCTTGCTTGTGCTGAGGATCAGAGAACTTCATGATAAATTCAAGACAAGTTCAAATAGGCAATGCTTGTCTCCCAAAAGTGAAATTCAGGAGCTGAATGGGTGACTAGGACTCTTTACAGTCCATGGGGTGGACTCTAGAATCCTACAAACAGTTGCTGTTCTGATTTCATCTGGGATAGAGTTAATTTTCTTCCTAGTACCTGGCATAGTGCTGTGGTTTTGATTTAGTATGAGAAGAATGTGGATACCACACTGATGTTTTAGTTGTTGCTGAGCAGTGCTTACACCAGTCAAGGATGTTTTCAGCTTCCCATGCTCTGCCAGGTGCACAAGAAGCTGGGAGAGGGCACAGTCGGAACAGATGGCCCCAACTGACCAAAGGCATATTCTATACCATATGACGTCATGCGTGGGGGCAGTTGGCCAGGAAAACAGCGATTGTTGCTCAGGGACTGGCTGGGCATTGGTGGTGAGCAATTACATTGGACATCAATTGTTTTGTATATTCTGTATATTCTATTACAATGATGATGATGATGATGATTATTATGATTATTATTATTATTGTTATTTTTTTCCTCTGATGTTTTATTAAACTGTCTTATCTCAACACACAGGTTTTACTCTTTTTTCGGATTCTCTCCCCCATCCTACTGAGGGAGGGGGGGAGTGAGAGATCAGCTATGTGGTGGCTGCCAGGCTAAACCACAACAGTTGCTGACACAAAGACTTGCAGGTTAGGACCTACCTTGTCATTACAATCTGAAGAGATGCCTGCAACTACAAAAGAACAATGGACCAGAATTCTTCCTTGTGTGTTATTCTTTCCTTTATTCATTGCTACATTATTGCTGTCTATACAGTGTATTATCCATTGTACAAAGGCCACAACTTAATTCATAGAATCATAGAACGCTTTGGGTTTTCAGGGACCCTTAGAGGTCATCTAGTCCAACCCCCCTGCAGTGAGCAGGGACACCGCTAACTAGATCAGGTTGCTCAGAGCCCCATCCAACCTGGTCTTGAATATTTCCAGGTATGGGGCCTCCACTACCTCTCTGGGCAACCTATTCCAGTGTTTCACGACCCTCATTGTAAAGAATTTCTTCCTTATATCCAGTCTAAACCTACCCTGTTTTAGTTTAAAAACATTACCCCTAAAAAGGCTAAAAATATTTTCCGCATCTTTCCTATAGGCCCCCTTTAGGTATTGAAAGGCCGCAATCAGGTCTCCCCGCAGCCCTCTCTTCTCCAGGCTGAACAAGACCAACTCTCTCAGCCTGTTCTCATAGGAGAGGTGCTCCAGCCCTTGGATCAATTTTGTAGCCCTCCTTTGGACCCGCTCCAACAGTTCCATGCCCTTCTTGTGCTGAGGGCTACAGAGCTGGATGCAGTACTCCAGGTGAGGTCTCACCAGAGCTGAGTAGAGGGGCAGAAACACCTCTCTCGACCTGCTGGCCATGCTTCTCTTGATGCAGCCCAGGGTACGATTGGCCTTCTGGGCTGAAAGCACACATTGTCAGCTTATGTCCATCCAATTCACTCCATAGTCTGTTGGTAAGACAGTTCTCAGAGGTTATATAGGTTCAAGATTGTGTATTTAAACACATATAATTTAACATAAGGTATTCTTTACTAACTGAGATCAAAGATTCTAGAGAACAGTAGAAAAAAGTGAATGGCTCTTTTCTTTTTCCAACCCAGGACTCTCTTTTCAGCCAGGAGGGAGTACAGAAGAATGGTCTGATAATAATCTTAAAAAGGCTTCTACCGAACCTCACATATACCCATGCATAGAAATAAAATGCATTGGCAAGATATCTAGCCTGTTGCTGTTTCATGCCTCATTGTCCTAATTAACATGATCAGTGATTGGAAACAGTTAGCCAAATGAATGGTCTCACTCTTTATAACAAAGCTAGCTTTGCACCTGTGAGCTTATTGCCATTAGTCTCAGCATGATTCTTTAATTCATAGTGTCTGCCTGGACTTGATCCACACACAATATAGAGCTGGATTCAAATGTCACTGCAAGTACTGGTTGGGGATTCTCACTTTATCAGACTTCAGAGCTGGCAGTGCAGCTTTCCAGACATGTTCTTTAAACCATTAGATAAATAAGCTATGATGGTCTTGGATATGTGTGGAGCCACGCATATTTGGTGCTAAAGACAAGAAAGGTATGATTATAGGTTAATTCTGGATGTTTAGTGTCCTGGTTTTGGTTGGGATAGTTAATTTTCTTCCTAGAAGCTGGCATAGTGCTGTTTTGGATTTAGGATGAGAAGAATGTTGATACCACACTGATGTTTTAGTTGTTGCTGAGTGGTGCTTATGTCAGTCAAGGCCTTTTTCAGCTTCTTATGCTCTGCCAGGTGCACAAGAAGCTGGGAGAGAGCATAGCCAGGACAGCTGACCCCAACTGGCCAAAGGGCTCTTCCATACTGTATGGTGTCATGCTCGCAGGGAGTTAGCTGGGGGGGATAGCAATTGCTGCTGGGGATGGGCTGGGCATCATTCAGCGAGTGGTGAGCAATTGTATTGAACATCTCTTGTTCTGTGTATTCTGTATATTCAACTACCATTATTCTTCTTATTGTTATTCTTTTCCTCTGCTGCTTTATTGAACTGTCTTTATCTCAACCCACAGGTTTTGCTTTTTTTCCGATTCTCTCCCCCATCCCACTGAGCAGGAGAGGGGAGTGAGAGAGCGGCTGTGTGGTGTTCAGCTGCTTGCTGGGCTGAACCACAACATTGGGAAGACACTTGTCTAGGCTGATGGTGAGCTAAAAGCTGGAATCTGTCCCAGTTAACAGGGATGACATGGTTTTGTCAGCTCCAAACCATTTTCTTCGTACCCTATTCAGACATACATAAAATAATTCATTAGCATAATAGCAAAAAATTATTTCCGCAAAAGAGTAACAGAAATTATTTTATACCTTCTAAAAGTGTGTTTGTTTGTTTGTTTGTTTTTTTTATTTAATTTCAATAGAATATCCTTAATGATTCTGTTTGCTCCAAAAGGTGACATTGTATTTATATTTTACTTACTCTCTCACTGCCAAAGAATTTTAAATACTGGCATTGTAGACTTTTTATTTCCTCAAACTTTTTAGACAATACTCTCAACTGTAAGTATCAAACATAAGGACTTTGTTCCTACATGGCAATAAAAGATAGTCTTCAGTCTCCATGCTTGATTTATTCTGTGATCAAATAACCATGATGGGAGCAGCAGGCAACAGCTGTAGGACTGGCTACAAATGTAACGTAAAGCATGAATGTGCTTTCGGTTGATCTTCTTTCTGATCTGAAACTTTCAAAATGCTTCTGTATTATGAATTCCTCATGCTCTCCTGTGAAATTAGCAAGTTTTGTAAGGAATTCATTGACATACAAAGTTCGAGAGGATGGCCTTTTTTCTATCAGTTATGGTAAAATAACTGTCATGCACAGATTTTACGTTAGTGAATCTAAATTCTTTTAGAGAAAAAGTGTTCAGTTATAGTGAGATTCCTCTCCTGTTGTACTTTCCTTCCTTGAGTAAGATTCATAAATGAAGTTATACTGAGTTAAACACCAGCATCTTATTTACAACATGATTTCGAGTCATGCACTGTTTACTAATGTCACTGATAATTTGACATCTGCAGCACAGTAATAGTTACAGGCAATATGCTAACGTCCATTTATTCAACACCAAACCTGCCTTCTCAGGTGTTATCTGAGAATGAAAGTGTGTATGATAAAATAGACAAATCATGTTATTTCCCTGATATGTTTAATTTTTTGTTTTTTTTTTTTACTTATTCTCATTTGAAAAGTACATATGCATGTTTCCCTTCCAAGTTCTTCGGGTTTTTTTAAGGTGGGTCGGGCTTTTTCATGTGGCCAATATAATTTTACAGTTTTTATTTTCAACAGATTAAAATAAAAAAAATCTTTGTGGATACCAGAAAAGACAGAGAAATCTCATACACATCTCAAATATGTCAGTGTAGACTTCATGCAAGATTATACAAAGTATCAGAGGTACTCCAACATAAAAACTAATCGTAATCTATCTAATTTGGAAAAGTTCTCAGCAGCTTTTTGTCTCCATACCTCTATTACTGAACTTTATCTAAGGAAGATGGGCGATAAAACATCAGACAGACTAGCAGTCAGATTTAAATTTGCCAAAAACTATGAACAGTAGACAACTGATAGTAAATTATATCTATGGGTTTTAATATCATGGCTGCTGCTTCCTAAAGACCATTTGAGAACTACAATGGAAGGAAGGAAATAAAGGGTATTAAAGGAAGGTGGATTATGCAGATTTCTTAATATCATTACTTGAGAGATTCTGTTTTCTCCTGACAAGGGAAAAACTAGGGTCTGTGAGTCAGTTCTATTTTGCCTGACTATTGCAGTGTGACTACCAGAACAACCTTTTATTATTCATGATGTGTGAAACTTCAGTTTTCTTAGGTTCTGAAAATGTTTGAGTAAAGTGCACTCCATGTACCTGATCATTGGAAATGTTAGATGTGATGGTCTGAGCTGAAAGGAAATAAAAAAAAACCCACTAGATAATTTTTCTAAATAATTTATATTTACCATATGAAAGATGGAACAGATTAGGACTAAGAACCACAAAAAATTTGCTATTTATTTTAATTCACCTTAATTTATTCAGTTTGGAATACCATCTTTATAAAGTAGGGGAAAATAAATTAAATAAGTTCAAAAAAATATTCCTTAAAATGTACTATTATAGAAACACTCAGGTGAGTATTAATCTGCAAAGTCTTTAAAATTCAGTATTTTGCATATGTTGAGAATTTTTTGAGAAACAGCCAAACTTCTTTAACAAACCTGAGAAGAGAAAGGTGGCTGACCTTGCTGAACTGCATGAGAAGAGTTGAAGTTGTTCATCTATAGTCCTATGATAGTATGCTGTTGAAATCGACCTTAAACACTATGAATAAGAACCTATTTGAAATATAGATGTAATTTAATTCATATTAAGATCAACAGAATGCACTAATCAAGCTTACATTTCTGCCTTCAACGTGAAGCTTCAAAAATATCAATCTGTTCTCTAGCTCTTGTACATATTGAAGTCCTTCAGTGTCATATTTTTATATATCTATTCTATCCCTAATGGATGCAAAAGAAACCTTGCCTTTATGAATGCTTTCTTTTTTTCCTTACGGCAATTTTTTTTTCCCAAGGAAAAAACATGATTGGCTTTGTTCTTTGCCTTTGCTGCTTGATAAGAATTGTTAGCCCACTAAAATTTAGTCAGAGACCCACAGCTGTCATAAAGCCATACAGTTTTTGACTTATATGTGTCCAAAACTTATCATGTCTTGCATGAGAAAGCATTGACACTGATTTACTGGTATAGTCATAATTTTAAATCTTATTCTCTTGCTCAGATTTTATACATTGAAAATGTTTTTGCTTGTTTGGCTACATAAGCAGATGGTTTCAATCAGCATAATGCTGATAATGATAACCCATCACTTCTGTAAGACATTGCAGTAAATTTAGAAGCTAACAATGTATCTGAATATGATTACTCAGGAAAAAAAAAGAATTATCTTCTGAAGGATGAAAAATAAATTTGAGATTTTATTCTGCAGAGGACAAAACAATGAACACTTGAAAAATCACAGAAGTAATGTTTTAGCCCATAACAACGCATCAGATTTAAAGAGTCATTTTATCCTATGCTAGCAGGGAACTGGCAGTGAAGTCTTTATTTGGTTTGTTTCCACACACAGCTTTTGCTTTACCTGTTAAACTGTCTTTGTCACAACCCACCAGGTTCCTCACTTTTACCCTTTCAATTCTCTCCCCTATCCCACAGTAGGGGGAGTGAGCAAGCACCTATGGGTGGCTCAGCTGCCTATAGGGCTACACCATGATAAGGTGTGAAATGTTCTTCTGAAAATTCTAATCTTTCTGCTTCAGTTGTAAGACCTATTTTCTTCTGGTAACAATGGAGTATGCAGAGGTAGTATCCTTTGTCCACAGCTGTAAGAAGAAAGTTAAAAAACGTTCTGGAAACTTTAACTCTGAGATTTCCAGGAATCTTCTGAACATCTGAAGCCTGGAATTACACAAACACATAAGATTCAGCAAATTGGAAGAGAGGTCTTGTCCTTACTTATCATTACATTCTGCGTGTATTTGTATAGTTATAAAAACAACATGAATTTCCCCATTTAATTATAACAAGTTATAAAGATAAAAATAATTTCTCTTAGGGAACATTGTCTTCCCTTGCTAGATACAGTTATTGCATTAGTAATTACAAGGTCAATTAAAAGTCAACATGAAATGAGAACAATATGCAAGAACAGCTAATATTGACTAAACTACTTAAAACACATTGTTGAAAAGTTTTCAGACCTACAAACAAAAACTGTTTCAACTACATAAATAAAAGAAGGATAAGGGAAGTGTGTTATTTGGGTATGTTAGATAAAATATCTGTAGAAACAGATACTAGTTAAACAAAGTCATGACACAGAACGAGGTATAGTTCTAGCTTCTTAGAAGTGAACATGTTACTTTGAAAATATCTTTAAAAATCTAATAAAGCACTAAAGCACCTATCATAGAACCTCAAACCTATGGATGTAAACAGAAGTCCAGATGACTTCAGAAGAACCCCTTTTCCCCAATTTTACAAAGGTATATAACCCTATTCTTGCACTGTAGTTTGTCTCCAGCTCACAGTAGCTCTTCCAAATCCTCTTCATGTTTCTTCATATCATACGCTTTATCTGAGTCCTTTATGGCTATATTATATAAAGTCTATATTTGGTGAGCTTGGGTTTACTGAGCCAACAGCAGGTCCACAGTCAGTCTTTGCTTGTGGCTTGTGTTAGATGTATTTGTGATGCTGTTTGACAAATTAAAACTCAGAACTGCTAGATAACCTGGATACCTTTGGGTCCATCATAGATAAATTTTTTAGCCAATAGCTTCTGGTTTTAGGGTTCTAGAACAGGACACATTTCCTTATGTGTACAAAGGGAGTCTATGAGCCCTAAAGAGTTCAAGACCTATTTTGGAGAACCAGGTTAGTTACCAGCTGGTACATTTCCAATCCCTGTTCGGAAGGGTTTCAGACTGATAGAGTCTCTACTCAGGCACATTTGCCTTTTTTAAACTTCAGGCCTTGTGGCTATGTTTAATTGCAGCACGGTACACCTACATGATATCCAGTATATATTTTGCTGTATGTCAGCTCATGTCAAAAAAATACCACAGTATGCACCTAATTTCCACTGGCAGTAAGCTGCAGGGTATGTGGGCTGTAAAGCACTACCTGAAAAATAAAACAGTTAGAGTGACCAGAGGCAATGTATCCCAGCAGACCTTTACAGTCCTAGACTGATTCTGCTTTCTGTTTTCTGGGAACTTTTCTAACTCTTCAGAACTATTTCCAAAATCATGAATTTTGGGGCAAAGGTGAGCTCAACCCAAGTTGAAGTTACACTGGAGACTATACCTTGCATCAATAATATTGCTAGCTTACTGTTCACTTCTTTTCCATGTTATTGTCATCATTGTCCCACACTTCCATTAGTTCCAAGAGGTATGTACAACGTTGCTGTACATACATGCAATTACTGCCAATGTTTCAAGAAAATGTAGATGTTTTATTCATGAATAAGATAAAATGACAAAAAGGAGAATAGTTGTTATTACTTAATACAAGAATGAAGCATTGTAATTGACCTGAATCAGTAGCAGTCTGGGTACATAATCTGTTTTGGCTAAATTACTATATCACACCAATTACTACAGTATTCATATGTCATGCAGTAGTTAGCTGAGAAAATAACAAGTATTTATTTGTCACATTCACTTCTTTTCTATCTAGAAGACTAAAGCAAGATTGTTTTAATAATAATGTTAATAAATTTACAGCTAGTTTTGTGCTAGGACATAGCAAATCTAAGGACAAGAGGTGTGAGAAGCTATGAACAGTGAAAGCTTAGTGGAAGCAAAATCAGAGGCTAAAATATATCAAAATACCACTGTACCTATTTTTTATCTGAAACTACAGTGACACTATCAGTTGAGTGACCAACATTCTAAAATTTTATATTATGGTAAACCTGGGTTATGTAAAGTTATTTATGTGTCAATCTATTAAATTAAATTTAAACTAATATTTTTGACCATACTGAAAGACAGACATCTAGACATGAAGTCAGTTTGTTAGCTCAGAATGTCAGAAATACACTGCTAAATTGGGGGGTTTATGTGGTATATTTGACTTTTGTATCCTGAGAAAGAGTAATTGTCCTGAGGTTTTCTTCAGTAAAAAGATTAGCCTTCAAGTCTGTCATTAACCTATTTCTTTCAGTCACTCTTTTTTTACGTTCCTATTAATCAGTTAATATTCTGGCAATATACTCACTTGACACGCACTGATTCAGTCTTGTCAGTGGGCATGCCATCTTTTGATATTTGTCCCTCTTTTACAGTGTTTTTCTTATATTCTGCTTGTCTTCCACGGTCTAAATTTTAAAATTTGTTGCATATTCTACGTACTTGCCCTTTTGACTTCCAGGCATATAAATATGAATTTAAGCTGAAGACTTCAAGATCTCCAAGTAGTCTACTATTTGTGCAGTTTATGTTTTGTGGTATGGCTTCATATTGAGATAACTTATTTAATAATTTAATGGGTATCAGTGAAATTGAAATAATCAAGTATGCAGAGAGGAGATTAGTCTCAGCAGTACAACTATGTTCCAGTCATTCACATTATAAAGTCAGATTTCTAAGGCATGTGAGCTTGGTAGTTCTATTCTAAGTTTCTGCTTTCATATTTCTGTAAGCTTCAGCTTCTTTGGCCTCAAGAAAGTCCTTGACCTAATGCTAGAATCCACAGGTTTGCCAGCCCAATAACACCAGCTGTTTTTAAATGTTTGCACTGACCAGTGTGACTTGTGGATATTATAGATAACCCGTTAAAAAATGAACAAAAAATAAAATATATTATAATAGATAATAAATTGGTTAGTCTGAAATCAAGACTCCAAGAATTTTAGGGAATGTTATTTATATTCATAGGGCTATGCTCATATTTTCTGTTGTAGGAGTGGAATTATATTGTTTTATTAGCTCCATCTAAAATTAAGTATCTATTTTAGGGAAGACAGGCTTCCATGACTGTCAGTGGAGAGAGAAAGGCACTCCAAAATTCATCCTTGCTATCTTGGACATGTATTGTGGGATAGGGTGATTCACGTTCTTTAAGTGCCTAAAGGGACACTAGGTGATGATATGGATTAGTCACCTGATTTTAGACAGTTAAAGCCAGATAAGGTGAAGTCTCATGCATGATGTCTAATTGTAGTTACTGCAGCATTCTTCTCTATGGGAATGAAAGGCAAAAAGATTTTGTCAGCTGAAGATAATGTATATTCTGAACTGTTTATCAGTTCCTTGACCTGGGATGCAATAACCAGTGTGTTACCTGAATTAAGCAGGCAGATGGCATAGTTCCTGTAGTGACTGGAGTCTGGCAGCTCACTGTGATAAAAGCAAGAGAAAAGCTGTTTTCTTGAGCTTGCCTTGTAAAAGAAGACAAGCAGAGCGTACAACTTTTGTCCTCCAGTGCAGGCAAACAGGAAGTCCAGTACTTAGACCTTAATAGGTATTGGCATCAACATGCCTCTCTGTAGGTGTCAATCACATACACTCAAGGAATTAGCATCTGTTAAAAGGTTCCATCTTATGTGTGTACATTTACAACGCATTCCAATATTGGAATTTATTTGCAGTTTTATATTCTGAATACAGTATAAAGCCCTAGAATTGAAGGGTAAACAGTTTTCCTTTTGGGACAAGGATGAACTCACAAGAAAGCTCATTTCTGAAAAATTAAGCCTGGGAATATGGGTTTTTTTTCCCCTCTCTAGACTGTGGTGAAGGATTTTGTAAGTGTAGATTTCATGCTAATCTTAAAACATTTGGTAAGAAAAATCAAAATGTTTCCAGGATCAAAAAAATTTATTCTGTTTTTTTACACTAGGAAGACGACAGTTTTCTAAGGCTAAAGAGCTTGAAGAGGTTTTCCCAGAAGCAGTTCAAAACCAGATTTTTTTTCTTTCATTATTACATTTCCTTCTAAATTATTGGTTGCCTTATCAGGTGCATACTGGAACAAACCTAGATTTTAATTACAAGCTACCTTTTCATTCTTTCACAGTAGGTTGCAACATAACTTTATAAAGCCATGAGAGGCACTGTGTGCAGGTTCTATATCCAGCACTGTGGATTTTTGGTATCTAGAAAACATTCTCTTGAGAGTTATTGCATTACATTGAAAAAATACATTAAATAAGAGTGAAGTAAGAGCAAAGTTAGAAGATTTTGATCACTGTATGTTTATTACAAGTTTATGAAATCTATCCTTTTCCCATCCTCTTCCCTTTTGTTACTTCCATGCTGCTTGATTCAAACATATTTAATACGTAGGTTAGATCATGGAATAGGCCTAGGAACATGTTTTCTGAAGTCATTACGGACAACTTCCATTAATTCTTTATTTCTGTGTTTGCAGTATCGTTCCATTTACAAACAGATGGGGAAGCCCCTGAAGTAAGTAAATTACTCTTTACTTTCCATAAATATTATTGTTGGCTTCTTGGGTGATGTGTTGACAAGATAGAGAAAATGGAGTAAGTTTAGAATTTGTCATTGTTTTGTTAAAAAAATAAATCTATTTATTTGTTTCCATTGAAAACAAACAACATGATAATTTTTTATTATTTCTTTAAGAGGAATACATTAAAAAATCCATGCTCCTAGAAATGAGAAATTAAAGGAAAATACCACTATAGGAAAGAATAAATTAAAAAAAGAAAGCAATGCAAGGAAAAAATAATTATTAAATATAAAAGAGTAAACGGGAGGAGAAAGATGAAAAAATAAGGGAAGAAACAAAAAAATGTATTTTCTTCATATTAACACTGCATAGTGCAACAAAGTAAAACTAAAACACTTAGTGGGACAAAGACATTTTGTAAAAAAAAATAAAGAACCACAAACCACAAGGTCTTTTCTGTTTGAAGAGGTAAGGTATATGCTTGGAAATGGAAGCTGATGTTGCTGAGCTTTGCAGACAAATTATTTACTCTGGCCATATAGTTATATTAATAAGACAGCAACATGAGAAACTACTGAATGTTCCTTAAATCAAAGAGAAAGTAAAGTCTAAGCAGATGGTTAACCCCGATTTATGGCTACACTCACAAGACAATGGTGTGAAAAATACCTTGTAGATAACAAAAAACAGAATAGTGGCTTTGTGGATTGTTGACTGAAGAGGGATTACCATGGTAATCCTTTCATAAATACTGAAAGAAGGGTATCATGACAGCAGACTGGGGCCAACAGGTTAAGAACGACCAGGAGTGGGTTTTTTATTTGGGAGGGGCAAAGCATCATAACTGGAGAAGAACCTGGGAGGGGAAAGTAGGAGAAAAGGAGACAAAGTGAAGCAAATGATGTAATCAGTGTGGTTCAGGGGTACTTGTAAAGTAGTTCTGTGGTTGACCGCTGTAATTTGGACATTTTTTCTGCTTTTGTCTGACTCGTTTCTGCTGTCAGGAAGGACCTGGAGTGACCTCCCTTGTGCTGGTGAGGGAATACTTGCAGCTCTCTTTCTAGCATGGACAAGGGAGCCTGGAAGGTGCACGCTAACATCCCTTCCTAAACTCCTTAACAGTCCACGTATTCAGGGCTGTATTAATTATTTATTTGCTTGGTAACATAGAAGAACCAAAATTAAAAAGAAGTACAGGTTGGGTTATTTTTTTATTTGTTTACTTTTTTATTGCTTCTCCTCAAATTTGTATTTTTTTAGTACAAGTATTGATTGAAGACTGATTGAAACTCCAGTCACTTGATGTTTTTAACAGGTTTATAAACGGATGAATGTTGAAATCAATTACAATATCTTTACAGGATTAATAGTGAAATATTTAAGTCTGCTTTCTTTTCTTCCTCTTTTTTTTCCCCTGAAACTGTTCATCTAAACTATTTAGCACATAGTGCATCAATATGAATATGTACCATTCTTTCCACAACTCTTAATCTAGATTAACTAGTCCTGTTACAACACCACCACCCCTAAATCCCCCATAAAAGTATTATACAGAGCCACACAGTTTTGTGATACAAAGAGTGAAAAGAGTGAAGGTCCTGCACCTGGGACGGGGTAACCCCCAGTATCAATACAGGCTGGGGGAAGAAAGGATTGAGAGCAGCCCTGCCGAGAAGGACTTGGGGGTGCTGGTGGATACAAAGCTGGACATGAGCCAGCAATGTGCCCTGGCAGCCCAGAAGGCCAACCGTACTCTGGGCTGCATCAGGAGGAGCGTGGCCAGCAGGTCGAGGGAGGTAATTCTGCCCCTCTACTCAGCTCTGGTGAGACCTCACCTGGAGTACTGCGTCCAACTCTGGAGCCCTCAGCACAAAAAGGACATGGAACTGTTGGAGCGGGTCCAGAGGAGGGCTACTAAAATGATCCGAGGGCTGGAGCACCTCTCCTATGAGGACAGGCTGAGAGAGTTGGGGTTGTTCAGTCTGGAGAAGAGAAGGCTGCGGGGAGACCTGATTGCGGCCTTTCAATACCTAAAGGGGGCCTATAGGAAAGAGGGGGAAAATCTTTTTAGTAGGGCCAGCTGCGTTAGGACAAGGGGTAATGGTTTTAAACTAAATCAGGGTAGGTTTAAGCTGGATATAAGGAAAAAATTCTTTACAATGAGGGTGGTAAACCACTGGAACAGGTTGCCCAGAGAGGTAGTGGAGGCCCCATCCCTGGAAACATTCAAGGCCAGGTTGGATGGGGCTCTGAGCAGCCTGATCTAGTTAGCAGTGTCCCTGCTGACTGCAGGGGGGTTGGACTCGATGACCTCTAGTGGTCCCTTCCAACCCAAAACATTCTATGATTCTATGATTCTATAAAACAGTTTCTTCAAAGGATTCTTTTTTGTTTTCACCAGGGAAACCTATCATAGCTTTTTCAGCTACAATAAATGAATACTAATTTCATTGTCAGCAGGAATTCAGCCTTTCATTATTTGGATAAATGCACCTTTGTGTTATATGTATAGCTTGATGATGTCATGAACCAAAAATGATGAAAAGCTGGATCCTTTTCAGACATGTAAAAGCAATATCATATAGCAGGCACAAAGCACTTCCACCTGTGGAGTCTACTAATGGCTTCTAGATGAAATGTGAGCAAATTGGCTATGAAGAATCTGGGTTAAAAGTCTAGAAATTCATAAACTTGCAAATCAGGACAGCCCTGGTATGTGAGCTAATGGAAAAAATGAACAGCTTGTTCTAATTATCACCTCTATTCTAATCCTCTTTGGTTTCCTCATTTTAATCATTCCCTGTATAAAAATACATCTTTTGATCATCTAAGCAATATTTTTGCCCTCTCTTACATAGAACTTGCCTGTTAGCTTGGCTAATACTGTATAGGTTCTATTCATGCATTAGAGTTTTTTGTTTCCCACTCAACACACATACAGCTTCCTTTTATCTTAGTCTCTGTGCTTACTTTTCAGTTTCTCTTCTGTTACAGCCATTTTTTCTTCTGCTTCCCTGGTGAAAAGAAAGTTTCACATAAAAAAAAAAAAAATCAATTCTAATCCATGTAGAGGGATCTCTAGGCACTATTTGATTAGTCATCTCGCTTTTATTCTGTGTTCTGTACCCTTTTTTGGTGTATCTTGGTTTTAGCTTAGGGCCTATCATCCACAAATAAAACACTGCTGAAATACAACTGGCACAGTGAAGAGTTGTTAAATGCAATGAAAGTTTGTCTTGCGTTCCTCCACAAGATTTCAATGAACACCCTTTCTCATACACTGTGGGTACTGAATAGTGGAGACTTGTTAGTGGTCAGATTAAGATGTAGGGATGGTTTGTGGAAATTACTTGACTTAATTCTAATGCTTGAAGATATGTTTGGGGGGTAGGAGTGGGTGTGGGGTTTTTTCCGCTTGGTTTGGATTGATTTGGGTTTTTAAGTAAAGGTAAAGAATGATCTTAACCATAGAACCTCAAATAATTATGCAAGACTTACAGACTCACACACACAAAAATTATTATCTCTGCCTTCAGCAGCAGGACTCAACCAGGATGAAGAATAAAGAGGAACACAGAGCATCTGGGTGTAATCTTTCTTAGTTGACAACAAAATGTCTAACAGAGACAACTTACTGCTTTAGAGATTCTACTTAATGCCACCCTCAAGGCACGCCTTTAAAAAACTCTGTTGTAATCAGTTAGCCTGAACAGTGAGTATAGGATCAGTGGGTTTAAATAGCTATTTTACTGCCTATTAACACAGGAAAAAATTCCAAGAAAAATACACCTTTAAAGATGAGGAAAAAGTTTGGCAAAAAAGATGAAGTTCAAGGCTAGTAATAGCAACTGCTTTATCCAAGGCATGGCTGCCTACTCCACCTGCTATATTGCCAAAAGTCAATGTTGATGAAAACCAGTCTCTTGTGTATAACATGAATGAAAGGATAGAGAGCTTTTTCCTGAGTACAGGGTGGAAAAAACCAAAGTATCTGCTGCCACTTTTTCTAATTATTATTGTTGTCATTTTATCTAGCAGGTTGGAGGCTACAGTCAAGTGTCAGAATCCTGTCCTGCAAGCACTGCAGAAAAATACAATCAGAGAGATTTATTTCCTCAAAATCTTCATAAAAATGTGCATGTTTCACCCTACTCCATCCTTTCTAGCACATGAAATTTAACATTTCAAAGTCCAAAGAACCTTATCATGACCATGATACCAATGACTAGGAACAAAACATGTAAAGACAAAAGGTATGATCTCTTCTTCCTCAGAGCAGCATTTTAGCTTTCAGAGACTAGGTACCATCCTTCCTCAGTATTCAACTGATACTATAGACAGGTAGATAGCTTATATGAGTACTCTTCTAAGTCAGTTTGTGTTCTTGCATTTAATTTAGGTTAGTAACTGTTCGGAAGTACAGAATCTAGTTATTTGTTTGGTAATGAATTAATGTTATTTTAAGGCCTTTAAAAACATCGCATTAGGTAAGATTCACATCTTTTGGGGAAAAAAATAATTCCCAGTGTTCTTGATAAGTGATAGTTTATAATGCAATCAATGTCAATGTAAGTATGTATCTTAAATGTAGTCATCTTAAGTATTTTATTAAGATCCCACTTAAAATCTGAATTACTTAAAAATTAATTTCTTGCTGCTGATCTGAAAATAATGGGGTTTTTTTTACCTTGTCTAGAGCGCAGATCTATAAGAATGAGGCCTGTACTTCTAATCAACAAGTCTCAACTTTGTTTCCCAGGATGATAGGTTAATTGTTGCTGTTTGTTTTCACTTGACTCTGGTATCCGAAGCCACCACCTTTTGTCAAAGAAGTGGTTGGTATCATATGCTGGATGAGGTTGCTGAAATAGTCCAATTGCATGAAGGCTGCTATAGTTATTACTAGGGATGTGAAAAAGGGAGAAAACTTTCCTTGCTGTTAGAGAATAAAAGCTGTTAGAGTGTTAGGGTTTTGCTTGGATAAATTAGGCAGAGTTTAAAGATATTTGAACTGTTTTACGTCCACCCATTATTGACAGTAATTTCAGTCTGGGATTTTGCTATAGGATATTCTTACACTAGTTGCGCATTACCAAGCAAGAATTTATTATTAACGTTAATTACACATATGATGTAATAAGAGACAACATGGAATATCCATGTAGAAAATAACTAAAACTGAAAAGCTGAAAATAGGCTGTTCTAAAGAACTGCCCTATAATATTGTTAATTACAAAGTCTTCCTGAGAATGAAGGGGGAAAAACCCCAAGAACTCTTATTTCTAAATTCTAACAGAGAATTTTATTGAAAATGTTGTGAAAGTGTATAAGAAAACTTGTTTCAAGCATTTCCTCCAAGATCTTAGGTCTGGTTTGGACAGTTTGTTTTGGGATGCAACAAAAGTTTTAATAGCCACATATTATACATCTATGGACAAAGAAAAAAAGAAAAGAAAAAAACAACAAACACCTCCCTCCCCCCAGTCACTTTCTTACTTTCCTGCAGTTAAGTTGTTAGAAAAATCACTGAACATAGTACTGCTTTTAGTGTGCCAAACTGGGCCTGGCTATGTCCCACCAGCTGCTTTGCTACATCAGGGTCCTAATAGATGGAAAATAAAATAAAAAAAACTGAAGACAGGTGAGAGGAAAAAAAAGACAGAAATAGAAATCGACACAGCAGGGAATAAAGAGCAGAAAACTTACGTTCACCTTTCAGAAAGATCTCCAGATGCAGTAATAGAGATGATGATGGCTAGCCCCTTCTCTTATTTAGCCTGCTGAAGACTTCTCAAAGAAGATCAAGGAAAAACTTGGTTATTAAAAAAGAAAAACAACATTCTGAAGCATCTATTAAAGCCTATGATTAAGCAGAAATGCAGTCTGGTTAATAAATTTTGGTGGCATTCTAATTGATACAGGTGTTTGGGATCATCTGTCAGATTCCTTGCAACCTATGTGTGAAAGAGAAAATTATTTGATAGCTATCAATTTGCAACAGCAAGGTAGGAGTTATTTGCTGTAAAAGCAAAATAATAAACCTGAGGGCTCTTTGGAACTTTTTGTCAAAGTGCCTGTGCCTGTAAATTCTAATTTGTGGGAGATTAAATGTTCCATTACATAGGATTCATCTGTGAAGCACACAAATACGGAAGTGTTAGTAAATGGTTCATTATCTAAAAATGGGGAAAAAATAAATCTGGGCACCTATAAGGCAATAAAGAGAGCCAGGCACCATGTTTTTCCAAATTATATACTTCTTTAGCTCTGGAACAGCTCTGAATCAGAGGACCACAAAAGATTTTTAAATCATTCAAAGGGATATGGGACAGAACTTAACTCTTGGGTTTTTTTGTCTGATTGTTTGTTTGTTGGGGTGTGGGGTTTTTTTGTGCTCTGACTCTGATAAGACTGTGATTAAAAAAATATTTAAATAATTAGTAATACAAAACTAATAAAAAAAACAAATCCAAAGTGCCATGTGGATAGTTTTTGAATCAAACTACATATCTGAGACCTCTTCATTGTCTAGTTAAACACAAAAAAACCCCTCACTTCCCTTGACAAATGAACATGCAACAGTATTATTTACTGGATATCTACCAGGAAAAAAAAAAAGAAAGACATTTTAGTCCCTTATGGAAAAAAAAAAAAAAAAGTGTAAAATTCAGATGTGGTGTAGGGAACAAATTCCTTTCTAAACTTACTAGCTTTAATGGCCTACTGTAACACAATTAGTGAAAATATAATCATTCAGATTAAATGTTCTTCGTGGTATTTCCATGCTTATTTTTGTTTCCACTGCATAAGAAAAGAATCATATCTTAATGCCAGAGAAATAATGCATATATAATTCATTGTTGCACTGAAAATCTGTGATTTTGCCATTATTTTTAGTCAAGCATAGAGATCATTTGAGTTGGACCAAATTATTAAAAATAATTTGAATGAACATCAATACAGAAGCTGCTGAGGAGTGCAAATATTTTTATTATTTTTTTTACTTTGACACATCATGTCACACCATGAAGTGATAAAACACACTTCAGTTTCCTTTATTTTTCAGACTGAGCAGTCAAAGTTAATTCAGGAGAGGCTGAGGGAATCTGAGTCATATTTTTTACAAAACCAGCTTCATACCTAATGATTTGTGGTGGAGGAAGGCAAAGAGTTTGGGAAAGGATAATATTTTCCCTGGAATCAAGAATCCAAATCCTTTTATTTAAAATATAATTGAGACATAAAAATTTCACTTAGCATTGCCTAAATTCTTTGCTGATATAAAAAAAATTATTTATTTTAGCTCAATGAACAAATTTTACCCTATGGTGGAATTTTGTTCTTTGACTTCATGATTTTTACCTCTATTATTTCAGAGAATCCTGAAGCAATTTGCAGACCAAACACATGGAAATTGAATCCCTTCCACTGAAGTGTAACTACTTGGAAGGTGCTGATTTATGGTAACGTAGCAGAAGTTATGAAGACTGCAACTTTCTAACTGTAATTGCGGAGTAAACAGATTTAGCCAAAGTATAATTTAACCAAGACACTGGAATTAACAACTCTAAGTTTTTTGGAAGTGCCACAAGAGCCTTGATTACTATAGCTGGTGAGAACATAAATTTTGCACTTTATATGAAAGATGGAAGCTCTAGACACACTGACTCCTACTTTTCTCTGAGATTATTTTCCTAAAGTATGTGTGCCTTAAAATGAATGAATTAATGTTATCATTAATTCCAGTCTTTCAAAGATGTTGCAGAGGAATAAAATAAAAAAAAACAACCAAAACACCAAACTGGCATCAACAACAAACTCAAACCCAAAGAACTTTAACATGTTCTTAAAATAATTTTCATCCAGTCCAAACCTACAAACACTTTTATGCGCTAAGTATATTTGTATGGTTGTTATAACCCAGAGGCATTAAAAGAAAATCTGAAGTTCTAGATGTCCCTACCATATATTTATCTGTGTTAACATTTCATGTTTTGTGCTGCACTTAACCTGAACTGTGGATTGTCTGCTTTTGTTCCACTTGTTTTTTTGGATACTTGCAAAATTCTTATATTAGTTTTAAACTAAAAGTTAATGATACCAATGCAATAAGATGATGCCCAAGCTGAAATATTGCACAATCAGGTAAATACTACTGTCATGAGACACAAGCTGGACTGCTGAAGAGGGCAGATTTAACAAGGGCATGGTGTTTCCACAACCATTAAATTCACATCCATTTGGACCACTTGTTTTTGTCTGTGAACAATTAGAGATAATACTTCTCTTGCAATACCTTTAACAAATATATTTGTTTAGAATGGGAGGATGAGTGGGTCTGACACTGAAAACTATAGCAGGGCCAGCTTTGTAGATATTGCCTTGCCTTCATGCAGACAGTTGCAATATTGCAGCTTACAATACTGTCAGTGTCAGTTTGTCAGATGCCTGGAGGAGTGTCAGCTTGGGTTATCCTTTGTGTAATTGCCATTAGAACAAACCCAAGGGCTTGAAATACTATTTCCACTATTGTGAAATGTAAATGCATGGCATAAAATAGTTAGAATTGGTTTATAGTATTATGCATAGGGGTTTTTTGTTGGTTTGCTTTTTTTTCTTTTTTTAATGGGCTTCATGAGATTCTTCTTAAAATTTCAAATAATAGAAATAGCATTATAATATCAAAGATCTGAGTTTCTGGTTTGAAGTGAAGTCAGAAACCTACATTTATACAAAGTATTTTGACCTTTCTCTGACTGTTCTTTGGTGTCAGCCTTTTAAACCTTATTTTTACTTGATTAGACGCTTGATACAATTGGCCAGTAGCAAGTGTGAGTTGCACACATTTTATTATACTTTTCTTCATCCATGAATTTGGCTTTGCTGAAAAGACAAATGTTGAGGAAAGTATTAATTTCACAAAGAGACTGGGCTGAAAAGAGATTGCAGTGTAGTAGCATGTCTTTAAAATAAATGAATTAGGATGAAACCTTTTAATAGAAAAAATGTTGTAAAACGCAGTCACATAGCGAGGGAGGTGCTATACAACAGAAACACTAAATTTCCCAGATGATATGAGCTTTCTGGGGTCTGGAAATGCTCTTCCTGGGAATTTCACATGTTATACCACTAAGCAGAAGTCTCTCAAGATCTGCACTTGCCACTGCCTTACAACCTCAAAGCTCCCAGTTTCTCAGTGCTGGCAATATATTTTGCAGATATAATGTTTTTATAACTCCATATTTACTTCATATTCTGTTGTTGTTTTTTTTTTTTTTCTTGCCAGGTTATTTTCAAACATGAGGTTTGGGGACAGAAGACTCAACACATCCCTATTTGCAGAGGTGGACAAGAATCGGATGCAGTGGGTTTGGTCTTAGTCTGTTACCATCTGTATCTTCTGAAACTGGCTTCAACATTGCCTACAGGTAGAGGTATAACTTTTTTGAGGTTTCACTGACATGCTGAAACCACTGTTCCCTACAGCCAGGGGTATGAATCTGTGATGCTTAGGTGACAGAGTCCCTCATATTAGCTTGAACAGCGTCTTGTTGCCCCAGCCATGTAGATGAGACTTCAGAAGTCATTTCTCAGGACTGGAAGGTTTCCTGCTAGATCGCTGCAGTTCAACCCCTGCCAAACTGACCATAGAGCCTGTCATGCTTTCAGGCTTTGAGCATTACGGGCAAAAACCTCTAATGTGGCTGTTTTCTCCAGAGAAGCAAAACCTAAAAAAGCTAGTGTTATCAACAGTATGGCAGCCTACACTCTGGTCCATCCTAGGCCAGAGCAATGTTCATACCTACAAAACAGACTGATTTTGAAAGCTCTTTAGTCTTTACTTCTAGAATAAACCCATCAGACTGATCTAATGTAGTGAACTGTTGTTTCAGCAGTTCTCAACTCAGCTTTGCTACTCAGCCCATGGAACCTAGGGTGCTACTACAGAGATTTCCATAGAAATATTTCTGGGAAAGATTTGCCAGGTACAGGCTCAGAGTCATGGGACCCATAACTCCACATCTTAATAAGCCATAGCAACATTTTATATAGTTAAGAATAACAATTTAGTGAGGACAGAGTGCAGATTCTTCTTTATCCATGCTTATGGAGCTTCAGTTTAAACCTAACACATCTGTTTATTCAAGTGATATATATAAATATAAGTCCCTGAAATTATTTTATGTTGTTTAGGGACTTGATTTTTTTCTTAAATTTATTGATATATTTACTCTTTATAAAGACTTCATAGAAAAAAAATAATTTTTGCATCCTTTTTATTATATATATTTCTTGTAAAAATAACAAATCCATGAATTTCCTTGTAGGTCTCCTTTTATTACACCTAGTGAGAAATGAAAAAATCTTCTACTATACACTGCGTTACCATGCTTAGTATTCTGAGCAAGCTTCCTCTATAACTTCTGGAGCACAACATTCTTGTTCTGCTGTGCCATTTATGTTGTAAAAAACTTAGGCCTGCATCTTTAAGTGTTTTCTCCAGATTTATTTGAACTCAGAGAACATGACTGTTGTTTTTCCCTATATCGATTTTGGCAGCTTCAATTAAACATGCTTTTTTCATGTAAGAATCCCCTCAAGGAAATTCTGTCAAGTAGTAAATTGTTCCTTTCCAGCTGTCACTAATGAGAATATTAGCTCCTCTTTCCCATGTGTTATATATTTTAAAGGTTTTTTAATTTTGAATATGATTAAGTTATCAAGATTTACAATCTTCATCTCAGAGCTATCCTTACTGTCAGGTATATTACATTTGTGTTTTTTTTTTTTTTAAGTTAGATGGGATTCTCAACTATGTTAATTGCTGTTTTGCAAGAATGGCTAGAAAAAGGCACATCATCTATGCATTCATCATAATTATCCCACTGATAAAACAGATAATAATTAATTCGTCTGCAAAGAAGATGTGTTGTGAATACAACTTTAATTTGTAGTACATGAAATTTTAACAACACCTACTGAATGAACAACTTGCTGAAATCAGTGAAGAAATACGGATATTTATGAGCTGACTGAAGGCAGTTCCGAGTCCACAAAACAGTGGGGATTTCAGTGCTCTTGAAATTCCCAGTAGGTTTAGGTGTAAGTTACTTCAACTGCAATTGCACTTATTTTAAGTGATGTCCTTGCCAGATCCACTGCCTACATGGACAGCTCACAATTAGCCTACATAAACATCAGACTGATGGAAAAATGTGTCTGCAGGTGGACTCAGAGGCTGTTGAATCACTGGGTGCCACAGTAGCAAGGTGTTAAGCCAGGTTTACTTTGGCAGCTAAGGCTTTTTGTGCTCTGGGAGGTTACTTCTTACTGACCACCATGGGCCTGTCTTTTCACGTTTTCTGGCCAAATAGATGCTACAGGTGAGCTTCTGAATTTATCTCAAAGGACAATGTTGTTGATGTCTTCTGAGAGGCTGCTCTCTTTCCCCTCTTTTACCTCATCTGCGTGTATGACAGAGTGTCGGAATGGGAAGTCAGTATGGAGTAACGATGGAATCTCAATATGAGTATGGTCGTTCTCCTTTATTGCGCAGCTAACAAAAGCATATATAGGCAGAAAACAATAACATACACACACGTCACACTGTGATTGGTAGAACACCGTTATACACACGCCGACATCGCTACTGTGACTGGGATGGATCATAGACAGAGAGGCTTCACCTTCTCTTCTGGTCATAGTTCTGCCCACATCTGCTTAAGAGCAGGGGCTGTCGAATGGGACTAAATCATGCCCATTCTCACTCAGCCACTCCTCCACATTTCCCCCTTTTTCTTTTTGCACAAGCAAAACAGTTGATACTAGTTTGGATAAGAAACGTTTCACAATACCTACTATAATAATGATAATTATTAGTCCTACAGCTAAAAGCATTAACAAGCGTAAACCTTCCTTAAAGAGATCTTTCACCCATCCTGTTAGTCCCCATTGTTCAAACCACTTGTTCCAGGGACTGGTATCTTGTTGTATTTTTTCTAAGTTCTTCTTCATCAAGCCAATTGACTGATGGATTGACTTACTATGATCGCTTAGGTTAAAACAGCACATGCCATCAAAATCTTCACATCCATGGCCTTGTGCCAATAGCAAAAAGTCAATCGCAGCACGATTTTGTAACAGAGCATGCCGTAGACCTTTTTGATCTAACAATAATTCTCCTAAAATCTCTGTCGTTATATTACTTTGTTTCTCTGACCAACAGGCAAGACGTGCTAGATTCTTTAAGGCATTACCAGCAGCAGCACCCGGTACAAAAACAGCTAAAGCAACGCGAGCAGCCACAGATAAAAGTTCAACATTGTCATTACAATCAGGGGTTAATAAGGCACGTTTTGTTCGACTCCGGCTGACAGACATAATGATATTCCTAAGTTGACTAAGAGATGGTGCAAACATGGTTAGTTTACCTAAATAGCAAGGACCACCAATGACATTTGCAGGTATGCTTACAGAGCAGAGCAGGGTTCACACAGCATAAGCAATAATTTCATAGGTGTAACACACTGTCCATACACTTCTCCTCTAATAGTGATTGGATATATACAGCAAAGCCTCACTCATTGGTTACTACACCCTACTTGCGGTTACTGCTTCTCTATTCTAGCAACTAAGCATTTCCCCTTTAATAGAGTCCCGTACACTGGCTAAGCATTTCCCCTTTAAGAACATTCCAACCCTATCAGAACCTGATGTCCTTGTTCTGCTAGGAATGTATCCACAATCCCCCCTTCTTTGTTTTTGTGCTAACCGAACTCCAGGAATAGCCCTCTTTATCATATCAGTCACACACCTGGATTGTCCACATAGCTCCACAACACATTGTGGCCCTGTTGTGCAAGAAATCCCTCTACTCCAGGGTTGTTGTACCTTATTACCTTTCCAGGGGACTTGCTTAGAATCTCTCAGTCCGGGGATCAGAGGTTGTCCCCGAGAATCCTTTGGTGCCGGCTGGAGGTCCCATGATCCCACGGATCTGTCGAGACTCACAAGCGGTGTCCCATCTGGGGGGCCATCCTTCTCTTTTAGGACAATCCAGATCTGTTCTATTAAGTGCGACATTATTTTTTCTTAGCACATGACAACAAGCAGCTAAATACTATGCAAACTACTATAATTATTACTACAAGGGTCAAACCTTTTTCAACCAACACTCTCAGCCATCCTGATATACCAAACTGGCTGAGCCCCTGGGATAAAGAGGGAAGTGAACACTGTACGGGTTGTTGACCAAAACTTGGGGCTTCCCTCATTGTTACAAACTAATTCATGGATTTCTCTCTTTGACCTATAACCAATGTTACTCGTTGACCACTGCATGAGGTTTATCAAACTGTGGTGAAATAGAGCCAATTTACCCAGGTAGCACAGTCCCCCATGTGGACTTTTAGAGATTCCATTCCAGGCCTGGTCACCGCATATTAAAAATATGCCCGGCGGCAATTTCCACGCTGGCTGTCTGGTCTGGTTGAGCTTTGAGAAAAGAGCCGTGTAAACATCTCCAGGACGGAGGGTGGAATCCACGGTTGCCCAGTTCTTACGGTCAGTATTGAGGTCTGTTACTGAGGGCGACTCAAAACTAAACCACCCAGTTTGTTTCCCAACAGATGAGGCACTAAGACACCCCAGTAGGTCTAGCTCTTCTAGGGGGGGACTTCAGAGTAACATTCAAGTTTTCCACAATTTTGGCTTGCCATTCTCCATCCCGGTGTTGTGGGGATAGCCCTGGGGCTGTCAGGGTCGCATTAGCTATGGTAAAATTCAAAATAGACTTATTTCCAACATAACCCCAGAACTCCTCTGGCCTCCACATAGGGGTTCCTATTAGACATGTACTAAATGGATCCCCTGGGGTGGCCAAACTTAAGCACATGGAGCTCTGCCCTGTTATATTGGCTAATGTGACCCAGATGTTAGATCTTGGTGTAATCTTTGTCATTAGCCCATCTACTTCTACTTCCCCCAGGAATTTTACCCTCAAACAGATTAGCCATGCCAATTTCCATGTCATCCTGTTCATTCTGGTCTTTTTCCTTTCTCAGGTTATGGTTGTTAGGTGTCTGTACCACAGGCCGTGTCCACTTGCTTGGCACCCAGAGAGGTCCGGAACCTGTCAAGACACAAGTATAGCCTTGACCATTAAAGCCAAATACTTTTTGGAGCGGTATGAGGTGGAAACAGCCGTTCTAATACCGTGCACCATGGCTTCTGTTCCCTCTGTTGACCTGAAACCTGCTTGGCACTTATGGGTAACACACCGACTTCTCCCCCTTTTTCTTTTTGCCAAGCAGGGACTTGTAGTAGCAAGGCAAAGAGCTATTTCTTCAAATTGCAAAGAAGTACAGATACAGGGATATCTGGCAAAGCTCGATCGAAGCCCACACATCCAATACATCTTCATTAACGACCACCCCCTTCCCATCCTTTAACATATTACACAGATATCATTCCCTTAGTCTATGGACTGCCTTTGTAAGATGTCCAGAAATGTCCACAAAATGACCATTGAGTCAATGTAGTCCATGACTTTGGGTTCCATCTCTTATGTTGGTCACTCAGGACAGGAGAAGTGGTGTGTTGCATGGAGTAACTGGGCACCAAAGCCAACTCAGGTCAGGTCACTGCTGCACTTGTACTGCTTCTTGTAAGGCTTGTCCTCCATTGGTTCAGGTGGTTCTTGCTATAGTAATTCCTAGAACATGCAACTCAAATAATGGGTTACAATAATTTAAAGGTATATGTAGGGATTGGTGACCGGAAGATCTCGCGATGTACGGAAAGGATAGGGACTGGCCTCCTTGTGATAGAGCTTATGATGTAACTGCAAAGGCGGGAATGAAGTAGTTTGCATATAAAAGCAGTGAAAGAGAGTTAATAAACGCCATTTGTGATATCCTCATATTGGTGTCTGTGTCTCAGTGGCCCGAGCGCGGGGGATGTGAGGCTCTTGTGCCGTCTCACCTCGAATGGGAGTTGTTGCTGCAGGCAGGTAAAGAAAGCCGGCTGCAACAGGTATATTCATTACAATCTCCACCCGTGGTCTCTTTGGACCAGACCTTAGGGTTTAGCATTGCTATGAACTCCTCCTCTTGCTCCTGCTCTGTCTTGGACTTATCCACAGCCTGTCCAGCACAGCAGCACAGAAACAGCAGCAATGCCCTGGCCATCTGCCAGCCCAGGCACATCACCATGGTGGTTATCAAAATGTTCCCAGGCACAGCGCAGTGAAATGATAAGCAGTACAGCTGTACAGCAAGCAGCAAAAGCAAAAAACAGCAACTAATGAGCACTGAACTAATGTACAGTAAGGCAAGCAAGCCCCATCTCAAGCACAGGAGCCTGCTGATTAATAGCTAAACAGCAATAACAGCTATAAATTCAATCTAGCACATTCCAATCAAACCTGTCGTTATCTCAAACCCTTCGAGTCCCATATAATTGCTGAGAGTATCTTAAAAACTACTTGGACAAAATCTGACTCCAATTCTGTCACCTCTGTGTTTTCAGATACACCTTTCATGCCAAAAGGGACTGTAGTGGTAAGCACCACGCAGCCACTCGCTCACTCCCCGGTTGAGATAAAGACAGTTTAATAGGCAAAGCAAAAACTGCGCATGCAAGTAAAGCAAAGCAAAGCAAGGAATTCATGCACCACTTTCCATGGGCAGGCAGGTGTTCCGCCATCCCCAGGAAAGCAGGGCTCTGTCATGCGTAACGGTTACTTAAAAAGACAGATGCCATCACTCAAAATGTCACCCTATCACCTGAACAGGGAAGGCAGTAGCATTAGGCATAAAGTCCCCTTCGATGATTGCATTTCGAATTACTCCGTACCACCATTGAACCAGATCAAGGAGGTCCCTATCTGAGCCCTGTGGATTAGGGAAAGTGATGGAATTATGTGAGTCGGGCCCTGAGGTCAGAGCTTGCTGCGCCTGGTTCTCATCACATGTCCTCCTCCAATATTCTAATTCTCTTTGCTCTTCTTCAGCTATCCTCCCCAGTTTTTCTTCTCATTCAGGCGCAATTAGTGGTCGAATTCCTGCATACCGGCCTCCATCAAGGGCTTTTGGACTTTTGCGTTTGCTCTGTTAACTCTTTCAGCCCTGGTAAAATCTCATTGTCCCGCACAAGCAGGTGAGCCAATCGATCTATTAGCTTTTGCGCTTCAGCATTATGCCTAGACAACTCAATTCGTAAGAACAACATAACTGCATCACAGACCATCTCCGGACCGAGTTGGAGACAAGTCGGCTAATTTCTGAATGATTTTTTGTGTTTCTTGATTTTGCTTACACAATTCTTCTCTAATCGCCTGTGCCTCAACAGGAGAGAATGTCTCTGGCAAAGGTGTAATATGAGGCGGAGGGGGAAATACCATTTCAATAATCATAGGTTCGTTCGTTTTTGACTCAGCCTCCTGTTCCTCAGGAGGAGCCAATGGCAGTATGGGGAAACCGTACAGATCATTTTGTTTGCCAAAAAGTGCCTTAGCAACAGCCGGGTAAGCCTCTGCATTGGTGTTTTTCACGTCTAGTGCTTCAGCGGCACAGGTGGCTACCGATCATTCGGCCTTTAGTTCTTCAAGTACCGCGGTAATGAGTTTCCATGCTGAACTTAAAGCAACAGCCTCCTTAGACCCATTGCCGACCTCATCCCACAACGCGGCTCCCAGCTTATCCCAGCAGACTAAATCAAAAGCATCTTGAGCTGAGGTAAAAAAAACCATGTGACTGTCCCCATCGCAATAAGCAATTTAAAGTCTTTTTATCATATTTCAGTTCTCTCACAGAGAGAATATGCTGGAACATGTCTCGGCTGCTCCCCCCCCCTTTTTTTTTTTTTTTTTTTGGT